>JAUCNO010000873.1:2002900-2030473 GCA_032353835.1 Enteromius viviparus | reverse complement strand
CCACCCCATACCCCGCCCCCCAGTAGGCTGGTAGTAAGGTAGCTTCGCCAGACTAAGCTCCTATGAGCTTTAAAGTCGCGGAAGCCAGGCTATGATTTTAGATGATTAAACTTTTATGTTGCTTCAGCAAGTTCATCCAAAAATCTATTTTGGAAAATACAACGCAAATGCTGCTTGCACAGGTATTGCCTTCCAAAACTTTTGGACGTTACCCTTGAAAGCTACAGTTGTGCTGGAGCAGGGGTGGAACTAAACTCTTTAGGACTCTCTAGGAGCTGCTCCTGTTGTAGGCCGTGATCAAGGTCTATTTTAATTTTATGTTAAAAAACATTTCCATACTAACAGCAATGGAATAAGCCAGAAACATGATGGTCATGACCACGATGAAGCCGGAGATATCTGTCCATGCCCGCTGCAGTGTTGAGGTGATCATGTGTAGCTTGGGGTTAAGTCTCAGTAGATGCCACAGCTTTATGGTGGCCAGCAGAACTAAGAAGGCTATCAGATAGCCCAGTACAGCATCCGCAGTGGCAGTCTCATAAAAACTGGCAAACCTGTTAGAGAAGCAGCTGTATTATTGTAAATATTATTAAATATAAAGGGTATAATGTATTGTGCAGTAAGTCTGGTATCCTGAGCATGCTGATTGATTGAAGCTTTCACTCACATGTCTTTGTTATTTTGGTAGTACTCAATGTCCCGGTTACCCAGTATCGTCCTCTTGACAAACACAGATAGTGCGCTCCAACTTAAAATGATAATGGCCAACTCTAATAGATTCCACTTGCTTCTGAAATATGCCCATTTTTGCTGCTTCATCAGTTTGCCCTGTTAAATCCACAAGATATTATAGCTCCACTACTGCAAATTACACCATTTTATTTTAATATTCCATGAGAGAATGGACCTGCACAAACATGTAGTAGAGAATGAAGAGGAAATATATGGCTTCTGATGCCATAACAAATACATGAAAGCCACCAGTGGACTGATAAAGATGGACAGTCTGCACCTCACTGCGATAATGGAACGCACCTGCAAAACAACAAAATGAGTCTAACCTTCGACAACATGAGAATCTTTTAAGAATATCAAGATGAGACGCCTCACCCACTCCCGTGGTCTCAAATATGAGAGTCACAATGCAGAAAAGGTTCACATTTGCATTATAAACGGTGAACTCCACAAAGACAGCCCGCGTAAACACATCCAGCCAGATGTTGTCATAAAGATATTGAAGAAGGCTGTAGGACAGGAAATGACAAATGAACTATTGCAGCTTATGTTTTATAGGACATTAAATGTTATAAGACATTGCACTACCTGCTTGCGTTCTTTTTATCCGGACCTAGTTCCACCACAAATCCTCCACCCTTATAAAGGGCCAACCCACCCCAAACAGAGTTTGCCCGGAGTTTGGCCTGAGTTTGGTAGTGCCAAGGTGTGGGTATAATCTTAGAGCCATTCACATTTTTAATCCGGTTCCAGCCTGGACTGTAAGAACCCATGTCCTCCGCTTCCCACGAGTATGGGGCATGACAGTTAGGAACAGAGTGCTGCATGGTCTTGGCAATTTTGCAAGAGTCTTTTCTTACCCTAACCTGCCGGAGTCGAGCATTGCCAACAAGTTTTGAGTTTCCATCTGTTATGAATCCTGAAAGGGTAACACACGACAAGGTACATATACTGTAGGTCTATCGGTATAATAAGCAAGTAGACAACATAAAGAATACAACATATTGAAGGAATACCTGGAAATGGCCCAAACAGGTTACTGAGCAAGGAGGATTTTGCCCAATTTAATATATCTCTGTGCTTTATACTGTCTGAAACACCATTGCTAAAGCTCTGACGGATGTGCTGGGTGAGGTAGTATGCATGTGGATCTCGCTGACCATATGCGACCAAGAGAAGCATCCACAGAAATCCCACATAAACTGCAACATATAAAGCTTTCAAACAAGCTGGTCATTCTGTTAATGAAAGAGAAATGCTGACCTACTTACTCAGAATCTCTCGGATGAGTGCAAAAACTTTCTGCTCCTTGATGATGTTGTTTCTCATCTTTTCTATATCGGTGAGAGGAGGAGGCTGATAGAAGCTACTTGTGCTGTCTCTCCTGGCAATTCTGATTGCATCTGGATCATCTGTGGACAGATGTTTTGTCACTTTAACAAATAAGATGCGGTAAATTTGCTCATGAGGTTAATGGTCCAGTTACCTGTGTTGGGTAGAGTACCATCAATCGGAACATCTCCATAATCTTCTTGATCAACAGTTTTGAGTACCAAAGCAAAGAAGACTGCAAAGCCCAGTACCTAAAGAAACCAAAACAAGCCGAGGTTTGTGTAGCAACAAAACATCTAGCAGACAGTGTCAACAAGCTGCACAGGAAGTGGTATTGTACAATACAGAAAAAATATACTAGACAAAATATATGGTCCCAAGAATTGTCTTTTTTATTCAATATCTTACTTTTACAGGCTGAGTGATGAAGAGACTTTCGAAGAATGACACCACCATTGAAATGAGCCAGCTGATTGAGCGCTCCTTCCCATAGGTCAGCCCATACATCATAGTGAAGTATGCTGAAATGCCACTGGTGGCTACAACAAGAAACCAACCAACGAACACAAACCACCAGGGCAAGCCTTTCTGACAACACTTTTTGCTGTCTCCACTGTTGCCCTCTGTGGGGCTGGAGCTACGGGAATGTAGACCACTGACAGAACAGGAGGAGACTTGAGCTTCAAGTAGGTTCTTCATGCCTTGGACCTGCAGTACAGCTTGGTTGTAGCTGTCTGGCTTAGAGAAGGATGAAGGCCCCAGCAGTCTCAGCTCTCTCTCCACATTTTGCAGTTGTTTGTAGAGATACTGGCTGTAGATGCTGTGTTTTCCATTTTGTTCTGGGCTCTCACAAAAACGGCTCTCTGTTATAGGGACAAAATAATATTACATTTCAATCATTGCAACTAGAACTTAAGTTGGAGAACTTACACTTAAAATTAACATCTGGAACATTGCT
This sequence comes from Enteromius viviparus, assembly GCA_032353835.1. NCBI lineage: Eukaryota > Metazoa > Chordata > Actinopteri > Cypriniformes > Cyprinidae > Enteromius > Enteromius viviparus. The sequence continues at coordinate 2,027,448 of JAUCNO010000873.1, read as the reverse complement.
TCAGTTCCACCAACCTGAATATTACATCAAAGGAAACATCTCCCTGAATTCAGGTTTACCAAAACCAAACCAAAGTTCCAGTGTTATTTTAAAGTATGAAGTGGAGATGTCTATAGACTCACCTTTCAGATTTACACACTCCAGGGAAGCAGCAAAAGTTTGCTCCTTTTTAGAAGAGTTAGTGTAAAACCCATTTCCATTTCGATTGTGTTGACAAATTACTTCTTCTACCAGTGACAGCAGATGGTTGATATCTGTTTTGGTGGAGTCCAGTTCTATCTTTGGGACAGGTCTTCTCATGACCTTATAGAGTGACCGTGCTATCCGTTTGATGTCCTGAAAAAATATTATTTAAACAAAAGGTCATAATACCTAATTCATTACAACCGAGACATAAAACTAGTCCAGGTCAAACACTTGCCTTTATCACAGTGTCAGGTGTGATTTCCTTGTGATTATTGTATGAAGGCTGATTCGGAGACACGCGTCCAGTTTTGCCTTGCTTTTTAAGATCTATCTTTGACTGCTGTTTGGAAGATGATTCAGACTTTTGCTCTCTTGGTCGAGCATTTCTGAAGATACTCACAATGAGGAGATTAATAGGAAACATGATGATGGAACTTTGGATGCCAATCATGACCTGCTGCCAAGTGAACTCAATCTGACCTGTACTCATACAACGACAAAAATCACATTTTTATGAATGTAAATATGTTTCAATCAAGCACAGTTTTGGTAATAGTTTGCTGAAAAGAGCTTAAAGGAATAATTCAACCAAAAAGGAAAATTACCCCATATTTTACCCACCTCCAAGCTCTCCTTGGTGTAAATTACTTACTTCTTTCAGACGAACGGTTCTTCCAGGCTTGGTAATGCTGGTGGATAGTAGGCCCTTATTTTGAAGCTCCATAAATCGGATATGTCCATCATGATTAACCTATATGCCTCAGGGGGGGTTAACATGTCTTCTAAAGCAGATCGATGGGTTACTGTAACAAGAATATTTCTATTTTTTATTAATGTGCTGAATAATTTTTTAATGATTTTCGGCTAAATGAACGTTTACGAGAGAATTTAGTTCCAGATTCTTGGCTGACCTCTGACTCAACGTGTGACGTAAGTTGTATTCAAAAATATTAATATCTGTTACAAAAACCCATCGTTCTTCTTCAGAACTCCCCAGAGGTAAGTTTCATGTCGGATATATCTGATTTATGGAGCTTCAAAATAAAGGCCAATACCTCAGACTATGTTCGTCTGAAAGAAGAATGTCATATACATCTAGGATGGCTTGGGGGTGAATGAAATCATTTTCATTCTTGGGTGAACTATTCCTTTAAGTTAAATCAATATTGTTACCCAGGTCCATGGTCTGCTCTGAGGGATCTGACGGGATACCCCAGAACATGATACTGGTCAACATGGTGCAGAGTAACAGTGAAAAACAGCAGGAGACACGCTGAACTCGCGTAAAATTACTACTTGGGGGACGACTGATTACAGAGAACCAGATGTGACCATCACGGAAATCTTTCGCAGTCTTCATGAAGAACAGATTACTGTAACATTTAAAAACATTTAATTAAACATTTTTGAGAAAAGATCAATTTTTTATTTTTCTTACGAATCTGTCTCAAATCTACATACCTAAACCTTTTCAAGTCCATCTCTGTTGCAACAGGGAAAACTTTATCTAGTGTACATTCTCCCAAGTCAACGGACAACCATGAGTTGCACAGAAAGTGCCACTTCTGCCCAGTCTCCAGGTTCTGTACCATGACCTTGTTAACATACCTGTGAGAGTTCCAAAGACATACAAATACAGTAAGTAATGAAATTACATGGATATGCCTCCAAGAAATCTAATAAAAGAGCTATGTGACACACTCCTATCTATTTTACCAAGCAGGATGCTGTCCTGAATTGTCATGCCACAGCCTGATACTTTGAAGCTCTCCCAGAGAGAAAGGGGTGGTTAGCAAGAACATGTCCAGTCCTCCTCTTTCAAACACTGGCTTTTCAGGGTCAGTCAAATGATGTGGTTCACTCTCTCCCTCTGTGCCCTGTAGAGTCACTGTCACCTGGAAAAGTTTTATGGCAGGTTTAATACTGAAATGGCACAACCATATTTCTGGACGATAGCTGGATGATACCTGAGAAGAGGTGGAGGCCCCACGACGATGTCCCGTGTTGATGCTCAACAAGTAACGATATTCCGCTAAGGGATCATTGTCCTCAAGTACTGTGACCTTCACCTTTAAATAGACAGATTAATCAAGGAAGTTTATCTTTGTTTTGTTTGGTTGTTTGTTTCAAATGAGATATGGAAATACAAATATCTCAAATCAGATCTTCACGAGAACCAGGTTTCTAAAAGCAAACCTTGACTGCATCCTGGATGTCTTTTCTTCTTGCCCACATCACAATAATCAGGTAAGCCAGTATGATGGCGCCTACAAAACACACCACCACCGGATTGTTGACGAAGGTGGCAAATAGTTCAGCAGTGCGGGACACATCAACCACGTTGGGCATGACGAAGAAAGAGCTTCCAAAAAAGGTCAAATGGGTACACAGGCATTGAGTAACCAATGTTGTAGTGCGAGGGCCAACCTGAAAAAGGTAAAGTTCTAGCCATAGGGTCTTCTGTATACATTACATGCTTATTCAGTTTAATGGGGCATTCACACAAAGAGTGATTGCAGTAATAAAATAAAATTTAAAATTAATAAAATCACTGTTGGTGTGAATGGGTCTAAAAGGGGTCATATGATGTTGCTAAAAATAACATTATTTTGTGTATTTGGTGTAATGCAATGTGTTTATGTAGTTAAAGAGTTCAAAAACATTATTTTCCACATACTGTACAGTTCTGTTTATCCTTTGTTTCTCCTTGCCTCACCTCCTGAAACGGGTCTATTTGTACAAAGCTCATCGTTCTTAAAAAGCGAGGTGTGCTCTGATTGCCCAACTATCCAGTGCACTTTGATTGGCCGAATACCACAATCATGTGGCGTACATGTTATGCCCCTTACCATAACGTGATGCTGGGTCCCAGTGCTATGACACCAAAACAATAAAACACATTTTAAATGAGGCATTTGATGCATCCAGTGGGGACAAAATTACTCAGTATCATGACTTAGTACTGTCTTTTTACAATAAACATAACCACCAGGTCTGCATTTGTGATCGGAGTAACAACAAACAACAAGCACTACCCTTCACTCCTCAAAACATGCGTTTGAATAGCAAGTAGCAGATTCTTTTAATAAGGAAACCTAACTTACTTAGAAGTGCTAGACTGTCCTTGCAGAGGAAGAATTGCTCCACTTTATAGCATAGGCCATTAGTTCGTCCTCTGTAAATGCACACTTATATTTGGATTGAACTGTTCTGGAACAGTGTTGTGAATTCAACTTAACCACTGATTTCTAGTTATGTCCTGTTTTGGAAGCTAAAACAAAGTAGATTCACCTTTACAACGACACACAGCATCTCCTGAACATGGCACCGGCAACAACACTATAGCGAGGATAATAATTCAGCCTTCTTTCTAAAAGCTTGTAACACTCCAAAGAGTAAGGAAAACTTAAAATCCCATCATATGACCCCTTTATTAAGAGAATGAATGTTTGACTTACCCTACAGCCGTCGCCACTCCAGTTGGCCTTTATCTCATCCCAGTACAAACAGTGAGCAGCAATGGTTGTGATGAAAACTGAGGCATTCGTCGAATTCATCCCTGCACCAACAACAGGCCTCACCAGAAGGTAGTAAACACCTACTTCTATTGTCATCTCCGTAGGGTTAAGCACCCATGTGTACATTTCCTCTGCACCACAAAAATATAACAGAATACTATTCAATCTCTTGCAAAAAGCATTTTAACATTTTTTCCAGAGGTGTTTATGTTTGTTAGCAACCTTCAGAGTCACCATCTTGAGGAAGGTCAATCCGAGCCTCATAAATTGTATCGTTAGGGTAGTCCTGAAAACCCAGGAGCAACTGCAGAGGTGTCTCTACTGAAGGGTCTAACTTGAAAACCAGAGATATATTGGGTACAGTCACATTAATGACCACAGTGCTGAAGTTTGCCAGTTCCAGAAGAGTTTGGTTAACCTCTGCCGCCTCTGTCCTGGGTAAGAGAATCTTGGAAGAAGAAGATGATTAAGTTCTAGATGTTTTATGTTTACAGTAGTCACGCTTTTAGCTTTTTTTGCTGACATTCTCGTTACCTCAATTTCCTCAGTAAGGTTTGCCACCGAAATCACAGAGCCATTTATTTTGGTAAGAGAGAGAGACCCCACTGATCCACTGATCTGCTCGCCCCCATGCAAAGAGAATGGATTTATCCCAAAACTTGTCATCTGTGAGGTTAAAGAGTAAATTAACATTACAATAATTTAATCTTTAAATCTTACTTTACAAGTAGGTCTTCCAAGATTGCCTGGAGACATGTCCAAGGCAAGCATCCTCTTGTCCATATATTCTACATCATATATATAGTACTCCAACAGTACAGCAGAAGATACCTTGGAGTAACCTTTGATGGCTACATTTCAGAGACCACACAGCAGCACAGCCATGAACAATTGTATTGCACAACATTATGAAGATGTCCATTCTAAGGCTAGACTATTGTAATTTTTTTGTGGCTGATGTCCAACAAGTACAATCACCAAAGGGCACTCCTTACTACTCCTTTGCCATTATATCACAAACTATATTTCCCATAAACCTTTGCCTGGAGTCGTTGTTGTGTGATAACATTCACCTAAGGTCTGTATTAATGTCTGTGCTTGTGCTTTTGAATTCTCGCTCCTCCTTGTCCTGGCACACCTGTAATAGGTGAAATGATCCTCACAACCTCACAAGCAAACCTCTTATAATATTCAAGTAACAGCTAAAATGCAATGTTGATTTTAAAAGAAATGCTATGCTTTTACTGTTTTTATGTCCCTGCTCTGCTGCTCCCTCAGTATGAATCACAAGTCACTTGAACTAATAAATGTAGATTTGATCAAATAGTTAAATATTCTTTAAAGGGAACAAAGGTTAAATTGTTACTCAGCTCACCCGTACATCCACTGGTTCATCTGGAGAAACAACATCAGAGCCCAGAGATGGGAGGATAAAACTGGCAGAGCTGTTCTTCTGAATGTTAAAGGGCTGTTTCGAAAGACCATCCGATGATATTCTGAAAGAGCACAGCAAATAATAAAATCTAAAAAAAAATAATTTTCATGATCCAATCAATCATGATCAGTTTTTCTCACACAATATCCTGTCCTGAAAAAACAAAATACAACTTCTTTGTTTCATTGAGGCATACAGAAATGTTAAAAAATCTCAAATATGTTACATTATAAGATTTATATTTATAATTTAAAGCAATAAATTCCTTGACCTAACACCATTATTCATTTACCTGTTAACATATAAACCAAAAACTGAAGTGCTGAGTATGGTGGGCTCTTCGTTCACCTTTTTCTCAGCCAACAAGGCACTCTGAACATTGTCCACAGTGTTTAGTAAATGACTGGAGATCTCATTCTGTAACAGAGTGGAATGGCAACAATGTTAACTATTATAGTTTATAGTCAGAGTATGTAAGCAGGGCTTGAGTATTGTGATGTACCTGCTTAGAAGTACTAGAAGAAACCTTGATGATGTTACTGACAGCATCAATTATTGGCGTAGATGCTTGCAGTATCTGTTCAGAGAACTCCTTACCAGAAAGAGTTAAGGAAACCAAGGATGCACTGAGGTTTGTAAGCAGATAGCTAGCCTGCAACTGTAGCCACGAAGAATAAGTTAGCAGAGATGTACTACTGCCAATGCATTGCTACCGTCTAAATTCAGTTTGAGAAGTACCTGAGTAGTTTCTGTCAGCTCATGACCCTGTGTGGTAAGGCCTGCGATCACGTTAGCACTCATCTGCACCTCAGCTGGATTCTTCGGAGGGAAGGAACTCGTGGCAGTACTCAAACTCTGCAACATCTGCTGTCTCAGCTTCAGTGAGAAGATTTGGTTAACAGATGGGTATATAAAGCTGTCCTGAATGTGCATATTCCCTATAGGCTACCTCTTTTTTGATACTGTCATGCTGTCCTTCAGGTAGTGCATCATTAAGTCTGTCGGACACAGACTGGAACATCTGTGCCAGTGCAGCCCCGGTGAGTCGGCCCTGTTGCTGCAGCTGAGACACCTGGTTGGAAACCAGAGCCTGGAGATCTCCAACGGTGTGATTACTACTGGTGTCCTTAACCTGGAACGTGATGCACTACAGTTTAATTATGTCATATCATTCTGTCACTCTTTTCCTCTGTATTTCATTTTATCTGTCTGACTTCATCTCAGGAAATGGTTCAGTGGTCCCATGGCCTACTACTGAAATTGATTAACGAGAAGAATCATATTAATAATAAACTTTATCATAGATATATAAACTTTACATTGCATTTCTTCATAGATTCAGTTTTTTTAAATGTAATCAAAACAGAATATAAATAGATAATGGTTGTTCTTCAATATTAGCCAATTTGCATGTTTTCACTCATCACAGTTACATAATAACAGGTTCAAAACAGACCGAAATTATACAATTAGTATTTAGAAAAAAAAATTGCATAATCATTCATGTTCTACAGTTTTTATGGTTTTTGAAAACTAACTAGCCTAACAATATTTACTTGGATATATATTTCTATTATTAAGTATAAATGTTAATTCCAAACCTACTGTGACAGAGTTGAATTAGAATTACTTACAAAATTGTATAGTGTAAAATTATGGCTGCATATTTATATATATATATCTGATTAAGAGTTGAAGGCCACTGAAAAACAAGTATATGTTCATTATCTGAATATAGGGAGCTGACAAATAAAACTCGGATTGTGTCCTATAGTGACAAAAATGTAGGGAAAAAAAAAAAGTATCTTCATTCTTAGAGTAACAAATAGCACAGGTTATTATTATTATTATTATTAGAGGTTATTATTATTATTATTGCTGTCATACCATCAGCTACCCATAGCAATTCCTCTATGCTGGATGCTCTGGTATTTTGTGCCTGAAGTGGAAAAATATAATGTCTTAAAATCTGGCCGTGATTTATTCAATTTCTGAAGGACAAATGGCACAATGTTCTGAGAAAGAACCATCCGTCTAATTAATTCAGCTGAACTTTATTAAAGTGTTTTTTTTTTACTTGCTTTTGGAAAGATGCTCATAAACCAATAAACTTGTGTACAAACCCGAGTGGTTACAGCAGTGTTGGCAGTAACCCCTGCTGTGTTCTTCACAGAGATGACCACCGTCAGACTGAAGTTGTTAAGTTTATTCCCTAGAGGGAGGTAAAGCGACTCCACCGTCGGCTCAGCACCGCAATAAAAATAATTACCTGCAAAATAGGTCAAAGTGCATGGCGTTAACCTTTATACACACAGGTTGATTGTACATTTATCAGGAAGAGACACATTTAGCATAAAAGTCTCAGTTCTCACCCTTGGCAGTTTTAAAGCAGAAAACACAGGACCTAGCTTTGCAAAAAGATGGATCGACCGTGCAGCTGATCTTAAAGGGAGAGAGAACATCACCCACGAGAGGGCTAATCATGCAGGAGGGAGGACTCAGGGGGATTGGGGGCATTACAGAGTTGAGGGATTTGTCAGTAGTATGAGATGATGGAGAGACAGTGGCTGGCAAAAGCGGCTGGACTGATGAATCCTCAGCAGATGTATTAATTGGAACAGTGTATCTAGCAGATCCAGATAAACTGCCGTTGATAGCTAGATGAAAACATATTTGACATCAGTCAACCGGGGTCTTAAATTTCACAAAGTTTCAAGAAGATTTGTTTTAAGATGTCATTGTTACAGTGTAATTACACAAATACACAGTAAAATGAATAAACATGATGTACATACTACAGAGTTAGGGTTTGGTTTAGGTGTAGTTGAATGTAATTATACAAAACTCTTTTTATTATAGAAGTAGGTGTATGTATCCATTTTTCTCTTGATGTAAAAATGAATACGTCGCCATTTGTAAATTCTATGCATCTAATTTCCGGTCTCATCTGCATCCAGCTATTTTTAACTGTACAAAACATTTACTGAAAATAGCGGCTATTGAACCGGAAGTCTCACCCACAGGCTTACTTCCACATTGTAGAAAACGGTGGATAACAAGGACAAAGATTCTTTAGCCACTCAATTTTTTTTCTTTCTTTTTTTTTCATTCAAAATGTAGATGAGATTGTTTCTTCATTGGACCATATTTGGAGAACTGTATCATTACATCAATTGTTCACCAATGGATCCTCTGCAGTGAATGGGTGCCGTCAGAATGAAAGTCCAAACATATGATACAAAATATTTAAGTACTGTACTTGTTTAATACGTTTTGGATTGTTTTTCACTTGTGAATAGTGTTTAGTGTCTCTCTTGATTCAAACTTTTTTACTGGGGAAAGCTATGTTATGAATTATAGAGGTATAAAATTAAACTAATTAATAATAGATTTATTTCAAGCATGAAGTTTTTTACATCGCATAATATAAACTGATAGCATTGGATAATTATTGTTGTTTTTATCAGCTGTTTGGACTGTTTAATGTCCCTAGTTTTATGTCTTAGTTTTCGGTTATGATGTCATGTGTGTGCCCTTTTATGGTTTTGGTTCCTGTCCTAGTTTAGTTGATTGTGTTAATTAGTGTCCAGCTGCGTCATCAATGTCTTTGTATTTATAGTGCCTCAGTTCTAGTCTTTGCTGTCGAGTCCTCAAGTGTCATCCCCTTTGTCTACGTGCTACGTGAGTTGTATATCCTGTCTTGCTTCATTGAATAAAACTTTGCATCATTGTGATCTACGCTTTGCGTGCTTCCTAATGCATGCATTTCTAAGTGTGATCTCAGTGTCCAAGCTCATTTTAAGATTTAAGCAACTCTTACCATAAACCACCACTGTGATATCCTGCTTTGCCTTTTGTAGTGCATCACTCTCTATGGTAAAAGAACTGCCCTCTGCCTTCTGTATCAGTGGCTTTTTCACTGATTCTGAGTAACACTGGCTTAACAAACCCTGTGACAAGGTAATGCATTAGACAGTATTTTAATACACACGTCTTATGTCTTTAAAGAAAAAGAGTGTGCTTAATCATATTGCCCATGCCCTTGCAGTGTATTTAAAATCATCACACACTGATTTTCAGAAAGCACACCTAAAAATCATCATAAAGTCTGACCTTTCATAACATAAAACACTTACAGTAATATACTTTTTGCTCTCAAAGTACCAAACAATTTTCTGACATCCTTCACACTGGACTTGTAGCGTGACACTCTCAGTGACATTCACTGGATTGCAGTTAGAACAGCTAAACAGAGAGGAGATAAAGAATATACCAGTTAAAAAAGTACACTACTTAGTACAAATGGCAACAAATCTAAGTATATAGTTTGAACAAAAAAACAGCTTGCTTACGTAACAGACAGCTCTATGTTTTCTCCAGGAACGACAGTGATGCATCTGGTTCCATATTGTGTGACACCATGTGACTGAGTTTGTACAGTATACACAGAGAAGCTGTATACTGGTGGAAGACAAGCTTTGGATATCTCATAATCTCTATTTGTCACTTCATCAGAACAGGGGCAAACCTCATCTAAAAAAAGAAGGAAAAAAAGAAAGAAAAAACAGGTTTTTTTATGTGCTGCAATGAATGGATCAATTCAGAAATTACAATTTTTGGCAGGTTTGCATGGTTCCATTAGTGCCTGATGGGAAATGTCCTTGCTACACATATTAAGAAAAAACATATTTTTTTGCTGACAGCTATTCAGAAGCATCCACATTTCTGACTAAACTGATTGAAAGCAGCTCTTAAAATCATGATGCTGACTGAACAACTGGTATCGTTTTCTCCAGGTATTACAGACATTATTTGTGATTATGCAAGAGTGGTACTTACGGCATTTCCAGACAGCATTGTCATCCACTAATCCATCAACATATAGCCTGACACTGTTAGTACCAAAGACTGGGACCTCTGGATCTGCAGTGATCTTTAGATTGTAAGCTCTGGCAGTTCTCACATGCTCACTGATCTATAGAAATAATAGATGTGTTATAGATGCAGATCAAGTTAACCCCCATTGACAGTATCTGTGGCATACTACAGAAAATCATTTGAACCATAATTTTGCAAAAACAAATAAGACGTGTGTAGAGTAAAACACTTAGAAAGGATGTCTATGAAGTCATTGCATTAACATAATTGTAAAATGCGCATCATTAACTTTTATGTGATATGTTCAGATACAGTATAACTATATACAGTATGTGTTATGTTTACAGTAAAGTCATATTATAACAGTTAATGCATCAACTAACATTAACTGACAATACATTTGTTACAATATTAATTCATATTGTTAATTCATATAGTTAATAAAAAATACAATTGCTCATTGTTAGTTCATGTTAGCTCAGATCCATTAAGTTATATTAACAGATATTCCTTTTGGTTTTAATGATGTATTATCAAATGTTAAGCTAAACATGAATTACTAAATGATTCACAAGAATTTTTCATTTGTAGTACATGTTAATAATAGAACTTTGTTGTTAAAGTGTTACAATTTAACATATGTAAAGAAAATACCAGAAATACATAAAATGTTTATCCCCATTAAAAACGTAGAGTAAAAAAATAACAATGTAGACAACTTAAGAGCTCAAATAAATAATTTTTGTATAGAAGAACTAGTACAGATTGAAATATATTACACTTAAACCTTCAGAATGTCTGGAAAACTTTTTCCCCACACTAACAGTTTTTTCTGTGAATATTTACTGTAGTCAGCAACATCTCACATTAATGAATGAAGCGTACTGAATGCTTATAATGAAGCATTATCTCATACCGTGTCTCCTTCATGTTGATTCACTGTTTCATCGCGACAATTCACTGTTGTGTTTTCACCATCCATTTCCATGCTTGAGAAGGAATTCTCTGCTCTGATCACAAGATTTAATTTGCCTAATTGATAAGAGAAAAAAAATCTGATTGAAGAAGCTACAAGCTATGTGATCAAAATACACACTACATTCATGTATGTTTTAATTAATATACTTCCAAACCTTATAAATGCCTTACGTCTGGCCCTCTAGTGCATAGTGTCTGTTTAAATAAGTAAAAAGCAGTACCTTGCATTGTGTTTGAGATGACAAAAACCTGTGGACTTCCATGTAGCATCTCATGCATCTCAGAAAAGGTGTAATTGGCTCCTGACACAAGAAAATGCAGTTGCACTGGAGCCCCCCGAGCCAGAGACACATTGACATAAATGGCATGGGCTGGACACTGCTTATGTTCAGGCTCCAAATCCACCATGAGGCCTTCCACTGGCTCCACCAAACACAGCTCCAGGACAGTGGAGCGGTCTACAGCCGTCACCCCGTTGAGAGCCACAACAGTAATCTGGTGGCAGCCTGGTCCTAGCTGCTGCTGCACCTCTGGAGATACAGTGATGTTATGGGGAACAATCCCTCTGATAGCTGAAGTGGAAGCCAGCTCTGTATTTCCATGCTGAATTTTGTATGTTATGTTTGTTCCTGGAGGAGATGAACATTCATTTAGATTTTCTCAGTTATGTCATTTGAAAGCACTATAAAGGAACTCTGATAGGACGCCATTCGTGAAATTTCCTCTCTCCTAAATATTACGCAGTCAATTGTCATCTGTGTTATACAAATGTGGAAGCGTTTGGGAACAACAGCAACTCAGCCATGAAGTGGTAGGCCATGTAAACTGATGGAGCGGGGTCCGTGGATGCTGAGGCGCATAGTGCAAAGAGGTCACCAACTTTCTGCAGAGTCAATCTCTACAGACCTCCAAACATCATGTGGCCTTCAGATAAGCTCAAGAACAGCACTCAGAGAGCTAAATGGAAAGGGTTTCCATGGCCGAGTAGCTGCATCCAAGCTATACATCACCAAGTGCAATGCGAAGAGTAAGATGCAGTGGTGTAAAGCACGCCACCACTGGACTCTAGAGCAGTGGAGACGCGTTTTCTGGAGTGATGTATCACGCTTCTCCATCTGGCAATCTGACGGACAAGTCTGAATGCGTTAGCATACCAAGACATTTTAGACAATTCCATGCTCCCAACATTGTGGGAACAGTTTGGAGCTGGCCCCTTCGTCTTCCAACATGACTGTGCACCAGTGCATAAAGTAAGTTCCATAAAGACATGGATGACAGAGTCTGGTGTGGAAGAACTTGACTGGACTGCACTGTGATTACACATTATTATAAATGAATTAGAGACACCAGTGTGTGACCTCATAAATGCGCTTCTGGAAGAATGGTCCCATAAACAGACTCTTAATCCATGTGGACAGCATTCCCAAAAGAGTTGAAGCTGTTATACCTCCAAAGGGTGGACCGACGTTATATTAAACCCTTTGGATTAGGAATGGGATGTCACCTGTATATATAAATATATATATATATGACTATGGGAAACATTACAAGTATATGTCAATTTATAATCCTAAACCTACTCTTTGTAACCAAAAGAAGAAGAGGATTTAATTGTAAATTCTGAACAACAAATTTATAACTTTCAAATGCGAGAAAAAATTACAATAAAAAAGTTGCAAGTACATTCTATAGATTTTTATTCAGTTATAAAAACATGGAGAAGGTGCTCAATACAAAATGGGTTGCAGTGGGCATAGATTGAAGGTCCAGCCACACCCTAACTATAAACCTATCCCTAAACAAGCCTATGTTAAGCTCCACCCATTAGGATCACAGAAGCAGGCCCAAATTGGTCAGATGGATGAAGCTGGGCTAGGTCAAGGTCCACCCTTTTTACTAATTTTGGCCAGTGAGGAGCGCTTGAGTGATTAGCTTCCAAAGCTTGCACGTGCCCCTTGAGGGTGGGTTTAGGGATCAGAGGGTGGAGACGGGAGTGTTTAGAGGTATGTCAGGTTACGTGTCCCCTGGATCTTGTGTTCTGCAGTGATGGCCATCTGTTTTTTCCACATGGTGGCAACATTGTCCAGTTCCATTGTTTTATAGTCAAAAAAGAAACCAATGAGACTTAATAAACAACTACTAGCTACAGAGGAGACCCCTGTGTTGATGATCACTTGTGGGAAGGGATTAAGAGATGCAACTCTGGTTTAAAAAAGTATAATGAGATTTTAAATTGGTGTGAACGTGTGAAGCATTTGTGTTCATGCATGCTACAGTATCAGACGGAGTGTAATTTTAGGTTAAAAGGCTGTGTGTTTGACTATGTAATGTACTGTATACCTCATGCATTGACATTAAAACTAAAATATACTTTAAGCTTTATAATAAAATGCCATATCAAGATGCAATAACATCATAGACACCAGAATACCTCAGAAAATACATAGAAACACATTAGCAACTGCGTAGCACCACACAGGCTACCTAGCATTGTGGTATTGAGTTTTGAAAACGCTTTTTCAGAAACTGTAAAAATCCTCATTAAATGTATAGTCCCTTTTGTCATAACAATAAACATTTATTTTTACCTGCGTCTAATGTCACTTGGATTCTCAGAGGGCTATTATAAAGTGCTCTGCAGGTGGAATGCTCTGTGGATTGATTCATGCTGTGGCACCTTATGGTCCCAAACTGTCCGAGCGGTTCCTGGATAGTGATGCTCCTGGAAGCGGTCACATGCCATTCACTAGTACTGCACTCTACTGTGACAGTATATACTCCAGCAGAGCTGTACTTGTGCACCACATTCTCCATCCTAAAAAGAGTCAATCATGTGAAAAAAAAACATGCTTAATTGTATTAAATGTGCACTTGTGATGTTCCTAAATTTTACATTAAAAACTGTATTTGCAGATGATTCAATATTAACTCAATAAAAGGCAACTTAAGTATACTTAAAAGAATAGTTCACCCAAAAATGAAAATTCTGTCATCACTTACTCACCCTCGAGTAGTAAATCTGACTGAATTTCTTCAATCAGAAGAACACAAAGAAAGATATTTTAAAGAAACAAAATATCTTCCTCTGTGTTTGGCAAAACAAAAAAATTCAATCTGATTTCTGAAAAATCTCCTTTTTCACAAACGAGGTAATTCAAATTACACTGTTATGATTACAAAGTATATTTGCGATTATAGAATATATATAGCTATGTGAGACTATAGTTTGATCATTTTAATTCTTTGCATGCTCATTGCAGTACAGAATGAATATTTTGCCACTATTCTATGTTCTTTTGACATCCTTTTGATTTTCCAAACAAAAATGTCCCTAGTCCTAAAACAGCCTAGGAGGAAGGGATGGTCTAGGGCAGGGGTCACCAAGTTCGGTCCTGGAGGGCCGGTGTCCTGCAGAGCTTAGCTCCAACCTGCCTTAACACCGCTGCCTGGAAACTTCAAATATACCTAGTAAGAGCTTGATTAGCAGCTTCAGGTGTGTTTGATTAGGGTTGGAGCTAAACTCTGCAGGACACCGGTCCTCCAGGACCGAACTTGGTGACCCCTGGTATAGAGTGAGAGAGTTGGGGCTTCTGAAAGGGCGAAAGTGCGGATGCGCGCGCGTCAGAACGCAGGTCAAAATAATTTGAAGAGAAAAAAAAGTGAATAATCGTTTTTTTCGATTACACCATTTTTGTGATCGTTGAGACCCGAGATCGAAATCGAAATTCGATTAATTGCACAGCCCTAATTTGTAGTGAACATGTTTAATTTTGATAATTAAAACATATGTAACCGAGTACAGAAATGAACATGAGTAATCTTACCTGATACTGATATTACAGTAGCCAGTCTTAACAATTTACTGATCTAACTCTTTATTCGTATTTATTTATTTAATATATCTATATATATTAAAAATGGGTGTGGTAAGAAGAACTGCAGCATATCGCGTTGGCTAAAACAAAATAATTTCACAGACAGACATCGCATTCAGACTAGAATTTTGAATGATCACAGAGGTTGTGAGAGAAAAACACAGACATGGCAGATTCGGATGGGATTAAAATCACCAAGTACATCTGTGAAACAAAACATTTTCAAAGACCCCCTTTAAAACTAGTCCCGTCCAAATAGGTGTGACAATAAGGCTTTACTTTAGTCATTATTTAGGAAGCACACATATTCTGAATGCCTTTAGCAGAATTCATATGAGCCATTTTAATCTAGATTAATTTCAAAATTATAAAAAAAAATCTTTGCACACCCCTACTTTGCATATATTCCAGCAACTGGGGCACTAGAAAATAAAACTTAATCATTATCATATCAAAGTATTAAAGTGACTACAGAGCTGTTCATCTTATTTATCAACTTGACATATTACTAGTTCCTCTAGCTACAATATTGTAGTTATCATAAATGTCAGTTTATTTAAAAAAAAAAAAACAATCTGGAAAAAGGCCTGTTCATACCGGGACGAATATCACATGCAAATATTGCAGATGTTGAATGCCCCATGACTAAACAAAGGGCGCCGATATAAGTGTCCACACCGAAGCATAAAATGCAACACGTCAAAGTGTCATTTTAAAAAAACCTCCACTGCCGCTTTCGTTCACGTGTGTAGCTGCTGATGCTACAGTACACAGCTTTGTGGTGCTCAAGCACTGAGGCTAGATGAATGAAGAGCTGCTAGCCTCAATGGTTTCTTCATCACCGGAGCTGCTTGCTTGAAATATACATGTTTTTAACAAAAAGCGTGTGAATGGTTTTGACCAGTGCCTCTTCTTGCTGCCTTCTTTGACAAGAAGTTGCACAGCAACACCATGTGTCCCGGGGTATTTCTGGCTGTATTGGCTCATCGTCAGTGAAAATTGCGTAGGTATTAGCAATAACTTTTCCATTCAGCCTTACACCTGAATAATATTGTGTTCAAAGGACATATATACTGTATACAGTACAGGCCAAAAGTTTGGACACACCTTCTCAACAAAAAAGGTTAAATAACTAAAACATTTTTTATATTCTAGTTTCTTCAAAGTAGCCACCCTTTGCTCTGATCACTGCTTTGCACACTCTTGGCCTTCTCTCCATGAGCTTCAAGAGGTAGTCACCTAAAATGGTCTTATAACAGTCTTAAAGGAGTTTCCAGAGGTGTTTAGCACTTGTTGGCCACTTTTCCTTCACTCTGTGGTCCAGCTCACCCCAAACCATCTCGATTGGGTTCAGGTCTGGTGACTGTGGAGGCCAGGTCATCTGTTGCAGCACTCCATCACTCTATTTCTTGGTCAAATAACCCTTACACAGCCTAGAGGTGTGTTTGGGGTCATTGTCCTGTTGAAAAATAAACGATCGTCCAACTAAACGCAAACCGGACGGGAAGGCATGTCGCTGCAGGATGCTCTGGTAGCCATGCTGGTTCAGTGTGCCGTCAATTTTGAATAACTCCCTAAAAGTGTCACCAGCAAAACACCCCCACACCATCACACCTCCTCCTCCATGCTTCACAGTGGAATCCATCCGTTCACCTTTTCTGCATCTCATAAAGACACGGCGGTTGGAAACAAAGATCTCAAATTTGGACTCATCAGACCAAAGCACAGATATCCACTGGTCTAATGTCGTTCCTTTTCTTGGCCCAAACAAATCTCTTCTGCTTGTTGCCTCTCCTAGCAGTGGTTTCCTAGCAGCTATTTGACCCTGAAGACCTGATTCGCTCAGTCTCCTCTTAACAGTTGAGCTGCTGTTAACTTGTGATTTCTGAAGCTGGTGACTCGGATGAACTTGTCTTCAGAAGCAGAGGCTTCTCTTGGTCTTCCTCTTCTAGGTCGGTCCTCACAGCTTTGTTGTAGCGCTTGATGGTTTTTGCGACTCCACTTGGGGACACAATTAAAGTTTTTGCAATTTTTACGGACTGACTGACCTTCATTTCTTAAAGTAATGATGCCCACTCGTTTTTCTTTGGTTCTTGCCATAATATGAATTTTCGGACAACAAACAGTTGTCCAATAGGGCTGTCGTCTGTGTAGTAACCTGACTTCTGCACAACACAACTGATGGTCCCGACTCCATTGATAAAGCAAGAAGTTCCACTAATTAACTCTGATAAGGCACACCTGTGAAGTGAAAACCATTTCAGATGACTACCTCTTGAAGCTCATCGAGAGAATGCCAAGAGTGTGCAAAGCAGTGATCGGAGCAAAGGGTGGCTATTTTGAAGAAACTAGAATATAAAAGATGTTTTAAGTTATTTCACCTTTTTTTTGTAGTACATACTCCACATGTGTTCATTCATAGTTATATATACATATATTTAAAAAATCCATTCTATATTGTCCTGTCACATCAGGTATTGTCAGCTATTTTTTGCACCATTCATTTTTACGGCACCCATTCACTGGTGAGCAAGTCATATATTTTGATGAAAAAACATCTAGATGTTGAAGGACCATACATTTTTATTTTTAGTTCATCTGTTCCTTATATACTGATAGTTTCTAAGTTAAAAAATCTCCTCATGTGAACCGGAAGGCCTTATTTTAAATAGTATACGTCATCTCACACCAATTTTGGATAGAAATTGTACCTCAAATCATGTTTTTTGCTCAAAAGGTGCTCAAATTCAGCACTTTTTTAATGAAAGGTGCATTATTAATTTTTTGTGATCATACTCACACCTTTGTTTTCAGCCAGTAAGAAACACCTTGCATCACCAGCCAGAACACTATAGTAACAACTTAGCAAGTACTTTGGCACTGAAAGTAACTCTCAGAAACTCAAGCATTTTGCATAAGTAAGCAAGCCTGTAAATGATCCATACTGTAGGTAGCAAACTGACCTAGCCTCAACAGACACAGACATCCCAAAGGTCTGCATGAGTAGCAGCTTGGCATCACCCTCTCTGTCCATTTAAGATGACAGAGGCAACTCTACAGCCAGGGGAAATTATGCAAATATTATATTCCCATAAGTGAACCTTGTCATATCTGAATGTCAACGCTGATGTATTACCTACTGGAGAGTTTTAACATGATCATGCTATGAATCCAGATGGCACATTTTATTGCTGTTTAATGAATGTTCATGGGTTGGTTTATTTGGATTATTGATTATTTAAATCTTAATGTCTGGCATTCTAAATCCGGCTGTGATATTTTATATGATTCACTCTCTTCAGCTGAGAGGCAAAATGATCGGCATACATTAGAACGACAGCTGCTTTATTTTACATTTAAGGTCTAGTAGCGTTAACAATGTAAAATCATTCAATCTGTCCCTTTATTGGGTAAAATCAACATCCTATATTGTAATCCATATTTTTGCACTGTGCGTTCAATTTCAGTCCTTCAGATTTTTCTGGGTCACATTCATGGTAATGAATAAATGATCTGTCTCAAAGCGAACTCAAAAAGAGACTGTGCTGTATATTGCTAATAACAAGTCAGGATCTGTTAAAATGCTACTGTCATGCTTACATATATTACACAAACGCAGAGAACAGATCTCTGCATGACTAACAAACAATGCAGTTATGCTGGAGGCGTTTGTGTACATGAATCTCATTTCTAGTAATACAATGCACTAATGGCATTTACATCTGTTCATTTAGTACAGCTTTTATCCAGATTAATTTGTAAAATAGTAGGCTACTGCTACAACGCAAGGGATTCATTTATTATGTTTGATAACCACATTTTAACAGCGCGCCTATTTTCAGATGGCTTAACAATACTTTTATACGGGTTTCTTTATAAAACCTCGACCCCGGCAGGACTCTAACCTGCAATCTTCTGATCCGAAGACGCCTTATCCATTAGGCCACGAGGTCTCCTTTAGTATAAAGAAATGAGAAAAGCAGATGAAAAACGGCGTCGTCTCACGTAATAGATTTTTTTTTCTGCGCTCATTTCTAGCAATTATTTTGCAAAAATACACTGGAAGATTTTTTTATTCAAAAATCCGATGACAGTAATATGTAACAGATTACATTTTTTTTATTTCATCTTTATGGGCTCCTTTTTAATTTGTTGCAAAATTCAGCTCAAAAACAAAGCAGCCTATACCTTAAATATTAAAAAAGTAAACGTATTTTATATTTTATCTTTATTTTATCTTTAAGCACGTTTAACGTTACACGTTTAATAAAAATATTTATATTTGGCTACCTTGAGAATGCAATCCTCCTCACACCATACACTCGATTCTACTCAGTTGGTGACTTAAACAAAAACAACGGTCGCAAGTTAAGTAATTACTGAGTTTATTTATTCCTCGCGATCAATGCCACTTTTGGAACGCTCGTCCATTCCTGGTCGATTTCTGAATGAATCTATCATCCCGGTTTTAAAAGATTCGCCGGCCTCGTGGCCTAATGGATAAGGCGTCTGACTTCGGATCAGAAGATTGCAGGTTCGAGTCCTGCCGGGGTCGCTGTTTTAAAAGGATCAATTGGACTCCTCGTCTATCTGCTAACGCCCACCCAATCTGATTAGAAATCCACTTAAACGTAAGTATTTGTACTATTTCCTAATGAGTTGATTTGTTAACAAACTGTGCAATTTCTCGACTTGCTTGCTTGGTAAATCATACAAGTAATACAGCTGAGGACAGATTTGGAGGTGTATTTGTGATGATTGAAATCAACAAAACCATAACTCCATAATATATATTCTTGTGATATCACAACATTTGCACTGATCCAATGTTGACTACTGTTTATTTATTTATTGGCATCTCTTTAGAAATTTGTAGTGTAGTTCTGGTTGGATTTCAATTTTCAATTTTCATTGGAGTCTAAATACGGTGGCCGAGAGAGCTCAACATGCTGTGTTTGGTTGCGTAGCGAGAATTTGCAGCGGCTGTGTTGTCAAACTGATAAAGATGTTTTCTTAATGTGTTGAGCTCTCTCGGCCACCGTATCTAAATGTAGAAAGTACAAGTATTGTGACATGCAATTTGTGCAAAATCATGTCAAAGCGGAGCAACGTGTTGTTGAAGACACCAAGGACTATTCAGGATTTACATGACATTTACAGGATTTAATGTTGTTTAGAACAACATCTACTTTGGACTCCACTATAAATCTAAACAGCAGCTACCATAAATATCCTTGTCTCCTCAAATAAATAACCACTAATTGATGTCGTGGCGATGCAATATATTTCGAATCAATTTAATGCATCTCTTTAAAGTAGAAAAATACCAACTCAGCACTTTAGTGAACATTAGACTTACCAAAACACATTAGTGTGGGGAAGATTAACTTACTGCAAATATATTTCACCTAACGTAACCTAATAGACCCACAGACTTACTGATGCAGTCAATAGCATGCAAAACACTCACATTAATGGATTTGATCAGATTGAAAAATGCTGATAAGGGCTGTTTTGGTTACTGGAAACCATTTGTCTTTGGAATAATTCGAGAGCTACGATCATTAGTGTGAAAATGTGTCTCATAATTGTATTAAACCATACGCCCTCCATATAAAGGCTTACAATTTTGTGTATGACAAAGGGCTTGTGTGAGGTCTGTCTCTGTACCTGGCCTGAATAGATTTATTGCTCTGTGAGGTGTTTTTATGGCCCTAGATGGACCCTAGAAAGGATGTTCTGAAAGGAAAAATTCAGCAATATTGCACGTTTTCCTTTTTTGTTTAAAGATTTTATGAGACAATTGTGTTAAGTAGAACAATTAAGGTTTACAATAGAGAATGCAGATTTCCCACCCTGTAAAGGACCCTTTAAAAAGGACCCTATCCTATAAAAGGTTGCTGCACATTTTAGTTTTGGTTGTATTACTGATATCTGTCTTCGGTAGCTTATTTTTTTGTCCATTAAAATACACTCTAGAAAAGTTTGGTAGCCTTGGAAAACCTGTTATTACTAAGAGTGTTCAGGAAAAAGGCCTACTACACAGTTTTGAACTTAATCTATCACTGTTAGTATTGGCTGGTTAGGGATTCTTGGTACATGAGTGATACATAAATAGACAAGGTGATTAATTGTGTGGCTTGTCGAGAAGAGGTGTGATATCAAGTGGCCTGAATTTCACCTCCTATGAAAAAAAGGCTAGAACTGAAGGAAGAGAATATCTAGCCCTCATTCTGACCCGTTAGAGGATTTTCTCTTTCCTGAAAATGTTATCAAATTGGACTGTTCACAGCAACTTATTTAGTTCAATGTTTTTAGCTTGTTTTCTTGTATTTATCACTGATTCTGATTTTGTTTTTGGGAGTGACTGTTCATAGGCTTCTCTGATCTAAGCTTATGCACTTCAGTGAAGATTACCAAAATGACCTTTTTTCATTTGAAAACTGAGGTGCATACAAGCTCATATAAACAAGGCCTACACAATCAGTAAGTACTGAAATGAAAACCTTTTCTAACTGAAGGAAATAAAAGTTAATTGTATCCAGGATTTGAAGTAATACTATACTACTGGAGCATACTTTATTTTTTACCCAGAAGTTGTTTCATACTATTAAAACATACATTTTTAAATGCCAAATATACAAATAAATATATTTATAAATATATAAATATTTTTTGTGTATTTGGCATTAAATCATCACTCACAGTTCAGGAAAAAAAGAAAGAAAAGAAAAAAATCTGCATCTGATAAAATCTAAATCATTAAGATCTTGTCATGGACTATCGAGCTGTGAATGACTCAGTCCCTGAAAACGTTCGCTGTACTTTTGTAGTCTACCATCTATCTTCCTCAAGACTTTGGGATGAGCAAACAGTTTATACTGTCATCTTACTGT
The DNA here is from genome assembly GCA_032353835.1 of Enteromius viviparus. Classification (NCBI taxonomy): domain Eukaryota; kingdom Metazoa; phylum Chordata; class Actinopteri; order Cypriniformes; family Cyprinidae; genus Enteromius; species Enteromius viviparus. The sequence continues at coordinate 2,005,682 of JAUCNO010000873.1, read as the reverse complement.
ACTGTCATCTATCATCTCATGTCTTAACGTTGCAGACCAGCACAACTCAACCTTCACTGTCTCTTACATAATGACATGGCCATGAGTTTTCTTGCTAGAAAGGTTTTTGATAAATGAAAGCCAAAGTGAAGGAACATCTTGTTTAAGTCCATTTTTAACTCTGTAATTACTTCATCACGATGCACTCACAAGACACTTTGTTTTTTTACGAATTAATTTTGCACAGTGCATGCATCATAATAATTTCCTCATCTCTACTCTTTGTGCTTTAGTTGGCTAATAAAATGTCATATAAATTGAAAGGACTTTGAACAACCATAATGAGCTCACTAATAGGTATGCAGCGCTTTACAAGCATAATCCACAGAGTGAACTGTTAGTACAGCTAATAGATTGCCGTAGCCTTTAATTAAACAATGGGTGAGCACAAAAAATTTAGTGCTTTGCTTACCTATTGGTTCCTTCATCTTCAATAATTTAAATTTAATCATGTCTTTCATGTATGTTCATTGTAAATGGCTGCCTTGATGCATATGCAAACAAATCCGAGCCTAGGAGAGGGTCCGATCTATGTAATCAACTTTAATGCTTATGACCTCATATTTATGAAATGTCATGTCTGGTGTTTGTGTAGATAAAATTAGGTGGCAAAACCAGCCACAGCTTTAAATTCTGCTCCAGACTAGCATATGATAGCAGAGCGCACTGTTTGTTGTTGCATATTTCTGCTGTCGATCATACCAGGATCAGTTCATAAGATGTTTGATACGAGTCTTTATTAAATAATTACCATACTTGAAATCCAACCAGCCTTTCTCGCAGCAGCCGTAAGCAACAAGCCTGCTTTTTAGGAAATAAACGGAGAATTACAGATTCTAGGCATTGCCCGTGGATCAAAGCTAATGAACGAATTGAATAGTGAGAATTTGATTTGATTGTTCTACCTTTGTTCAAGCTCTGAATTCTAATTGGATCATAGCTCTGCAGCGCTCTAGCTGTCCTTAAATTCCCTTTATTTTAAAGTAACAATCAGAATAATACTCAAATATGAAACGTTAACATGATCACAAAACAAATGACTATTTAAAATGTTTATCTATTTCTTCTGTCATGTTGAAAGTTAAACGTTAATATGAATGACATATTCTTGTCAGACTCGATTACTGTAAGATAAGATTTGATCATGACTGTAAGCCAGTAAAACTGTACTGAATGATTTGATTATTAAAATGTGTCACGAACATGATTTCATTAAAGTCAAGTTAAAGGCCATTTCTGGCTTACCTGTTGACAAGATATTTTGGTGTAAAAGAAAAAGCACTGAAAATGAATAAATTCTGTTTGTAAATCTGTAGATAAAAAAAAATGTAGATTAAAAATTATATTATATTATATTATTGAAATCTTTTATTTTACATGGCAGTTTTATATTACTAGACTAATTTCCAACAAGCAGAGCCAAGCAGTTCAAAATGATGCTCTTATTTGAAGTACAAAGGGTTAATTTATTGTTGTGATGTTGTGTAATGATTTCACATATATTTAACATTTTTGAAGTATTAGTATTGCAATGGTACATATGTTTCATATAAGCTACCCAAAGAGTGCATATGAGAGAGAAGGAAGAAGGAAGTTTTTTCAGTGTTTTCTCAGCCGATCATGAGATATTTAGCTGAGTAAGGTGTAACTGTGAAAACAGAGATATGGCAATCTTCTCTTGGTCCGCAAGTATTCAGTATTTCTCCCAGCACAAAATGTGCTGCTTCTTTGACCGTCTAATGACAGAGGTTGATTTCTGTCTGCTCAGCACTTCAATAACATTTCCATTCAATGCTTTGACACTTAAGAACTGCAGTTTGCCTTCAGTCAGGCGTTTCCACCATGGATGTGACCTTAACCTGTATAAAGTAATGCTTTATTCTCTGCAGCCTCTGCCTTGCATAAGATGTTACCTCTATATGTCTGAAACTAGAAAAAGACACCAACCATGGACATGGACTTAATTATAATCTCCGTTAATAAAATAGACATGCTGTATTACACAGTGCAGTATTTCTCAACAAGTGAATCAAATTTGAGATGACTCATTTCTGGAGCTATCAAATATGGAGTGGAGTGGCTGCTTCCGCTCTTTTATGTCAGTTGATTGTATCTTCGTGGCAAATGGAGTGACAATATTTCCCTTTCATCATCATGGCTTGAGCGTCAGGAAGTTGCTCAATACACGGCTTTGCCGGCTGATGCATTGTTGGAGCAGAATGAATGGTGTCCTTGGAGGTTTCTTGAAGACAGTTTGTGAGTGTCAGGGGAAGTCGCTAGCGCTCTGTGACTATACTTGTTGACTGTAAGGGCCTCTGATACACCTGTGAAATTAAACACAAGCCTAGGTCTCTGACTCATCCGCATGTACAAGCCAAACCATTCATTCAGTTAATGAACTACGGAACAGAATTTCAGAATACATGTCGTACAAGGTCCTTGATAATGATTATGTGGATGTGTTTATATAAACCATATATTTCAAAGCAGTGATGTTGCGGATTTCTCCAGGGACATTTACTTAATATTTTTTGGTTAAAGGAGTAGTTCACCCAAAAATGAAATTACGGCATATTTTACTCATCGCCAAGCCATCCTAGGTGTATATGACTTTCTTCTTTCACAGGATTTAAAAAAAAAAATGTTTCTCTTCCAAGCTTGGTAATGAAACAAATGATTAAGCTGGGATTACAGAATATCAGGTCCCTTTCTACTAAATCACTTTTTGTAAATGATTTGATCA
>JAUCNO010000873.1:1990532-2000908 GCA_032353835.1 Enteromius viviparus | reverse complement strand
AAGAATGATGGGCACGCTTGGGCTGATGGGAATTGTAGTTCCCGCTACCTCCCGTTCGCTCCATTCGCCTGAGCAAATGTTTCTCAGAAGACCTATCGTTTTATCGAGTCATGCGACCACGGTAGTATCAAAAAATGTCCTATTGCGGTACCGTTGCATCCCTAGTAGAAATAGTTCACTGAAAAAAAAATTAATTTCCTGAAAATATACTCACACTCAAGCCATCCAAGATGTAGATTAATTTGTTTCTTCATCTGAACTGATTTGGGAAAATAGAGCATTATATCACTTGTTTAGCAATGGCTCCTCTGCAAGTGGCGTCAGACAGAGAGTCAAAACAGCTGATAAAAACATGACAATAATCCATAAGTAATCCACACATCTTTATAAGACATTGATAATGCACTGGAGTTATTTGGATTGCTTGTGAATTATTGTGATGATTTATTAGCTGTTTATTCTCATCTCATTCACTGCAGAGGACTTCCAAATCTGTTCCAATAAAGAAAACCATCTCTGCATCTCAAATGGTACATTTTCAGCAATTATTTCATATTTGGGTGAACTATTTCTTTAAACAGCAATTAATAAAACTACAGATATAATCCAAAACCTCTCTTTGTTGCACGCTTTCTATCTTTAAAACAACCTCAGCAACTCTTAAAGTTTGGCCCATGCTTTTGGCTGAAATCCCTAGAATGAATTGTTTCATCCAAGAAGGTTATTAAGCCATAAAATCAAGTTCTGCTGTGTAAAGCGATACTGCATGATGTCACCAGCCGCCCACCAGTTAAATATGAGATCAGCGAGTCAACATGTGCTCTTGAGGAGCTCTCAGGGTTTCTGAACGCTTTTCAGCTGATGATGTGTGTCCGTTGGACTCTGTTTTCCAGGTTCGTCATCTTTGAGCTTATCCCTAATCAGATGCTTTTTCCAAAAAAGGCCATTCGTGAGGCCTTCCAAACTATGAGATGTTAGCTCATTGCCTAATTATGAGTAACTTCAGGGAAAAAGAAACCCAGCTTGTTTTGGACATCAAGTGAGCTAGTTCAGGACTTCTAGGGAAAGTTAAATTTATCCCAATCTGAGAGGAGAACTGATGTCTTAGTGAGTTAACAACATGGCAGTAATGGAACAGTTCTGGCTCTTACTCAAATCTGTGTCTGGTTGTAGAGGAGCTCTGTAGAGCCTCATACATTATTTTGCAGGATGAGAAAGCAGAGCCAATTCTCCACTACCCAAGTCAACCCACTCAACAGCCATTAAAAATGAACAGCTTGTGCCGTTTTTGTAATAAAACATTTATAGACCTCTAACACATCTAAATCAGGCATGATGCAATAAAAACAATCTCTTCTGAGTCAATTCATCAAAAACAATGACAAACAAAATATTTTTTCGATCTCTTTAGGATTCTCTGAGTACAATTATTCTTAAAGGAACATGACACCTTTTTTGAAAGTAGGCTCATTTTCCAACTCCCCTAGAGTTAAACAATTTGACTGCTTTTGACTCCATTCAGCCAATCTCTGGGTCTGGCAGAGCACTTTTAGCTTTAGCTCACATATAGCTAAATTTTTCAAAATATTAAAAAATGGTAAAACTAAACTGTTTAACTCTGGCAGTTGTAAAATGTGCCTTTTGGTGTGTTCCGTTAAAACTAAAGTTTTCACCTTTATTTGTAATGCAGATCATCAGTGTCTTAGGAAATCAGTAGATACATTCAAAATGCATAAGGGCTTTAAATTGCCTCTATTAAGCCATTTCCAAAATTGCCTTTCAAACAGTGTGTAATGTAGCTTGATGTGAATGTAAACGATCTGCAAAGTTGTGCATGATAAATAAAGTTATCGTCTCCCAAAATAAAAAATCTACTCTATACAGCCTAAAAGAGTCATTAGTAAACAATATAAGGAGTCTTAAAAATGACATAATAGGGGCACTTTAAAAACTACAGATGAATATTGTTGGCATATACGATTGGAAAAATTTACTTCACAGACTCACTATATTTATATTCAGTGATTAAATAGACAGTTCACCCAGAAATTCATCATTTGCAAGTTGTGTTAGTGATGTTACGCTTAACCTGTGCACATGCATGTTTCCTATATTAGAAAGATAATTAAATAAATCTCTGTTTTCAGAGACCAACTGCAAAATGCTGCTTAAAATAATGAATTGCCAGATAATTAAAAAAATATTTTAAAAACATATTATATTTGTTTGGATGTGGCCTATATATAAAAATGTGAAAATATTAGCCCCCAACTGTTCATTAATCATTAGCTACTGTATCTTTAAGCCAAATTAAGTGTTTTTGTCCTAATAATGTGCTAATTAACAAGTTTCACTATGAATGTAACGTCAAGGTCTATGAATACAGCTATATAAACATCCTCCGAGAGTGCCTCAGAAAAGAGGGGCGGGGTCAGCGGAGCTAATGAAGATTTAAAGGGGAAGTACACAGAACAGAGTGTTTTGAAGAGAGCTGTTTTTGACAGGATATAACGGGAGTTTTTTTACACTACCATTAAGAAATTTTAAACAAACTATTTTACAGTCTTTTCATTAAGACCCTAAAGAATCATATCAGCTTGTGGAAAATGAGCATTATATGACCCCTTTTGTGTCAATGCAGTTAAATTCATACTATTACTGAATATTATTGAGGCAATAATTGGTATGAACTCTCCCTAGAAGAATAAAAACAAAACACCTATATAAACAAGAAATGAATAGTATTTTAAAGGTACTGTATATCAACACTTTTAACATCTTTGAAATCTGAAATATATACAATATATATATATATATTATATATATATATTACTTTTGAACCCTAAAAAATCTTCAGATCCTCAGAAACAAATGCAACAAACTTCTAAAATTCATCCCCTTCTTCTTTCTCTCTTTCTCAGGGTTCAGGAGGAAAGAATTTCGTGGCAAACTGGCCATCGCCATAACAGCAAACTTTATCAACAGAAACACCACCGCTGAGGCAAAGGTCGAGGAGATAAGTGGAGTTGCCTTCATCTTCAACCAAAAATTCTTTCAGGATCTCAGACAGGAAACTGGTGAGCAATATGCACCACATTAGCCGCTAAAAATACACCACATTAGTCTAAACTAAGCACCCAGCTCCCTAGAAAATAAAGAAATATCTCCCAACCATCTCAACTATGTACTTTAACCTCTTCCCGGCATTTCCCGCCATGTTTTCCATAAGCGTGTCAGTGTTATCTGCTGTTAGGAGCGGCCATATTTCAGTTATCATCTTTTGCTCTGATTTGTCGCGTAAATGTTTATTCTCCGGGGATTATGGGCTTCCTCCCTTCAAACACTTACGTATGCTTTGTATACCTGTGGTGACTCGTACCGCTTTGAAACTGAATTCCTTTCAAATCCTGTATTAAACTCACTCTGACCTCCTGAAAGTCGTTTTGTCATATGCAGGCATGAAGATGTTACAAAGGAGTATCTCTGACAGATTTAAGTAATACCACAATTTCGTCTCTTTTGTAGGGGTTGATCTAGAGAACATCGTCTACTACAAAGACAACACACATTACTTTGTCATGACAGCAAAGAAGCAGAGCCTGCTGGACAAGGGTGTCATCATTCATGTGAGTTGGGGCTTTTCTCTGTGGCAAGTGTCGAATGAACTCTTTTTTTTCAGCCTCCTGGAAGATGGAGGGACCAGATGCCTAAAACACAACAAGAGTTTAGAGTTTTATAAACACTGCTGGAGGACATATATTTATCAGGGGGAGAGACACAGTCACAAACGCTCTCTGGTTCTCTGAGTTCTTGGGCCTCGTCATTGACGCACATTAGAGTTGTTGGCACTGTCTGTACTGGTCTGATTCATGCTGTGAGTCGAGCGCTAGAACTGAATGTGCGGCAGACAGTCATCCAGTCTTTTCTCAAGCCCTTTTTTTACACTGTCTGAAGGCAGATATTTTATTTAGTGTCTGTTTTGCAAAGGACTAGGTTTTTCAAGTCAAGGTGAATCATGTGATTTCTGCTCCACTACCCAGCATGTATATCAAACATTCATTTCTTATTAATTTATTCTTAATTTATAATATTTTGCATTGGTTCTCATTGGTTTCCACTTTTTTGGGAACAGAAATGCTCTAAAACAGCAGCTTTGCCAGACTGACTTTGCTTGTGAAATTGAATGTAACGTCACATGAAGTATAATCTATCAGTATACATTAATTTTGACTTGCAGTCTCAGTTAAAGTATCAGTCAGATATATTGTATGTTTGGTATGGTAACAGTTTTTTTTTTATTTTCTAGGATTATATCGACACTGAGGCACTGCTGAATAGTGAAAACGTGAATCAAGAGGCTTTACTGGTGTATGCACGAGAGGCAGCTGACTACGCCACCCACTACCAGCTGCCCACGCTGGACTACGCCATGAACCACTGCGTTCAGCCTGATGTAGCCATGTTCGATTTCACAAGCATGTACGCCTCAGAAAGCGCCGCTCTGGTCCGGGAGAGGTTTGGTCACAGTGTGCTGGTGGCACTAGTGGGAGACAGTCTTCTAGAGGTGAGGAGATTACATTTCTGTGCAGTTACAGTATACTTTATTCTAGTATAATCATTCTTGCATGTATTTATATGTATGATTATTACGTTTGATTCTGATGACGTGTTTGTGGTTGTCTGTCTTACTGTAGCCCTTCTGGCCTATGGGGACCGGCTGTGCCCGTGGCTTCCTGGCAGCCTTTGACACGGCTTGGATGGTAAAAAGTTGGGCGCAGGGTAGAAATCCACTTGAGGTGCTGGCAGAGAGGTCAGTGAAGGTCAAATTTAACATGCACAAACAATAAATTCACACAGCTTATATAAATACACCACCATGTTTTGATTTATAATATACGACTATTTGGTCGTACCAAAATGAATGAATCAGTAAATCAATATATATATATATTTATATATATATATATGACATATATACATGTATTATATGTATATGTATATTATATATGTATTTCAAAGATGTTAATATACTCTTAAAATACAATTAATTTCTTGTTTATATAGTTTTTTGTTTTTATTCTTCTAGGGAGAGTCTGTACCGATTGTTACCTCAAACAACACCTGAAAACATCGCCAAAAACTTTGATTTGTACACCATAGATCCAGGAACACGCTATCCCAACCTTAATTCAAACTGTGTCAGGCCACACCAGGTGAGATGACATAACTGCACAGTATTTTGTCATAAAAAAATCACATGGTAAAATCACTGCAGTTCACAGTCTCAAGTGAGATTTTGCTTTTATAAAACACCTGTGACAACGAGGATAAATAAACTAATACAGTGCTAAGATTTTTTTATGTTTTTGAAGTATGTTCAGCCAGACTGCATTTGTTTGATCAAAAACGTAATATCATATGTAACAGTAGCCGGGTTTCCTTCCAAAACTGTCAATTAAACTTATGCGCAAAATTGGAATATAAAACATATAACATTTGCGAACAAGCTCTGTTTCCATCCAACGAGTCAGAGAGAACAAAATTGTCACTAAATATCACTAAGAAGACTAATATAAGCTACTGAATAAAATCTGCATGATAAATTACTTGCACCTCAGAGCGAGCAGATTGAACAAAATAAATGTGGTCATTACTTTCAAAGGCGGATGCCTTGGGAATGCAGTTGTGTGAAACAATTACACATAAATACTTTGATGGCAGACTTTGCTCAGGCATTTCAGAATGACCATAACATCATTTCAGATGCTGTGGAACGAGATCTATAAGCTGCTAGTCAAGTTATCTCATCTCATAGCGCAAAGTCACATGACCTTTTTTATGTGCTTGGAGGAATTTATTCACAAAATGCATATCCATCTACCATTACTCGCATTAACCCTTTAAGCATAAGCGTAAAATGTTATTTACTGAATTAAAGGTGCTCTATGTGTTGTTGCAGGATTTTAGTTCGATTTCATTTTTATCTCAAACCGTATACATCACCCCTTGATCGTCAGCAAAAAGAGGTGGGGATAATGCGCGCGTTAAACCCCACCTCTTCTTGCCGATTGGTTGGCCGAAGTTTATTTTTGGGTAACACTTCAGAATAGGGGTCCAAAATAATGCATTAGTTAAGCATTAATTAATGGTTAATTTGTTCACAATTAAGCATTAGTTGAGCAAAACACACTAGTAATTAATGATTAACTTTACATCATTAATTAGTAGTGTGTTTTTGCTCATCTAATGCTTGACAAATTAACCATTAATTAATGCTTAACTAATGCATTATTCTGACCCCCTATTCTGAAGTGTTACCGAAAAATGTCATGTTTTCTTGGGAAAGATATCACAGTAAAGTTGCCTCCAAATACGTTTTGTTTAGATGTAATCAGCAAGTCACCGCTTGAATCATGAAGATGAACATGGAGCCTGACCTCTCAGTTACTAGCTGTCCTATAATGTGCATCTAACAGACTAATAATCAGTTTAATAATTAGATTTAAAGTTACACCTGCAAATGCTTATGTTGGACCTTTATATCTAGTATGGAGTCAGTTAACTTAAAACAGAAGCTAAGAGTAACAGACTTTGATTCTGAGGCATTAGTACTGTAGGTGCTGGTATATTTCCATTTCAAGTATTTTTGTATAATTGTATATTAATCAATTTTGTAAACAAGTAAATTTGATCTCTAATAAATATTCAATTCACTTCAAAACGTGCTGTCATTTTCCCATAAAGTTTTAGAATATAAAATAATACAAATCTGCAATATTACAATAGAGTCTCTGCACTGATGCAGTAGCTTTTGCTTTGTTGCTACAATAAAACATGTTCATTTTCTTTCATCTAGATCATTGTTGAATAGCAATGTTTAGACAATGCATTTTTTATCCATAAATCAAGATGATTTATTACGCACCTGCTGAAACAGTTTGACTTTTACTGTTTCTAGATGCATCCTTCATCTCCAACTCTTTCAGCACTGCATATCGTATAATAATAATGATTTTCCCCTTATGCTCTGGTTTTGTTAAAACTTTAATACGAACCAGCTACTGAAGTAAATTTGCGAGAACATCTAAGTAAGCGGATGGCGATATGAGAAAATAATTGACTTCATTCTTAAACCTGAGTAAAGAAGATTAGTTAAGATCATCAGCAGACTGAACACAGCAGAGCAATAGCTTTTTTTTTTTTTGATGGAAGAATAAAAAAAAAATTCTGCTTTTTAATGAGCAATTAGCCAGGGTGTGAGTCTTGTGATGTAATGGCAGTGCTGTTTCCTGCTTTGCATGTCCATGTGGCCGTATGAACCTGGTGGCCTTCTCCTTCTGCTCATCCCTGCACTCCTTACTAATTACACATCCACAATCTCTACTATCTCACAGATCGTTTAACCACCAGCAGCCAGAATAATTACAACAGACCTCTTACATACAGGAAGAAATCTAACAAAATGAGCAAGTGCTGGGCTGCTGCTCTGTTCTGAACATTTGAAACGCCTTTACGTTTTACAGTTTAGTTACATTTAATAACAATTACTCTCCCTTTGCAATAAGTTAACCCACGGGATATGTGCATCTACACAAATGAGTCATCTTCGAGCACTTATAAAATGAGAGGAAATGCATAGTTTTCAGTAGGCATATAGAGTGAGTCATTATTTTATGGAATTTCATTCAAATCACAATTATTACATTTGACATTTTTCATACAAAGAATCCATACAAGTTGTGTAAGGCTTTGAGAGTGTGTGGCATGACGCGTGAGTCCATAAAGCCCATATTATTTTGTGTTCATTTTAGTTGGGCTTGCCCTGAAATCAAGACGTTATACACTAGAGCAGGGATTAGAAACCATCCTCCTGAAGAGATACAGGTCTGTTAAAACTCAAACTATACTGTTCAAACATTTGGGGTTGGTAAGACGTTTTATGTTTTTGAAAAAAGTGAGCTTGACAGCCTTTATCTTATTTTTGACATTATTTGATGAAATTCTAATCAAATTATTGATTTAAATTTAAAATAATAAACTAATTTATTAAAAAATGTAATTTACTTACAGCTGAATTCAGTCTTTAGAGTCACATGATCCTACAGAAATCATAATTGTTAAATTTGCTGCTGAAGTGCTAAATGTTGGTTTGCTGCTGAAGAAATATTTGTTGTTTTTGTTCATTTCTTTTTCTCTGAGAATGGTTTAATGAATAGAAAAGCCAAAAGAACAGCATTTATTGGAGTTATAAACAGTATTAATGCCATCATTACTGTCACTTTTGATCAATTTAGTGCATCCTTGCTAAATAAAACCATTCATTGTTGAAATAAATAAATCATGATAAACCCCAAATGTTTTAACAGTTGTGTGTACATCTATATGTATTCCCTAAAAAATATTTGGACACGAAAAAGTCAAATTTGTATAAATAATAAATGTAAGTGTATTTGATGGTTAACTAGCATCTACATGCAAATGATGCTCTTGTCTTAAAGATCTTATATATTTACGTATTATGTTAAGCCCTAAGCTAGAAGTATCTTTAAGTGTCTACAGCTCTGGATGGAGGTAAGAGCCTGATATAATGCACTGAAATTTGGACTTTTATTCCTACAAGTGTCCAAAAACTTCTTGGGGCCACGGTATGTGTATAAATCTTTTCAGGAGACACTTTTTTTCTCTCTCTGTTACTGAAAGAGCAGAGAAAGCATTGAAAAGAAGACAATAAAAGATCTCAGCAGCATAATAAAACGACATAGATCCACGTTCCTCAGACAAGCTGTCCGTGAAGAGTGCTGTTCCTCTCTCCTGTGGATCACAGAGATGACAACAGCACTCGTACATACACACTTCTTCAGCCAGGAGCACTGCCTCTGGAGTCCACAGCGGTCAGCGCATGCCTTCAAGTCCCGCTTCAGCTTCCCGTCGTGAAAATCCCTACAAAGACATTCACACACAAATCCAAAGGCTCGCAGCTCGGCCTGTGAAAGAGTCTAGACATTGGTCTCCAGGCCGTTCATGTCTATGGTGCAGTGGTCTTTGTCTTTATGGTCTCGTTTGTGATGGTGCGGAGACAGGTGAGGGGACTTCTTCTTGTCGGGGGGCCTGATGCCCTCCTCCAGCTGCATGAGACGGGCCACGTCTGGAGACAGGTGCTCGGGTTTCCTCGCAGGGCCCGGCGGAGGGGGCTGGAAGCAGCCGTTTTTCTGATAGGACATCATCTGCTGGATGCTGATCATGGGCTTGGTCTCACAGATGAGAGGGATCTGCGAAGAGAAGAGATGAAGTCTGCATTTTTGTAGTTTTATTATAGTATTTTGAATAACCTCTACGAACCTCCTCGCCCTCCTTCACAAAGTCTTTTCTGCATATGTGTGCCATGATTCCTGTGGCCAGAGCATCGCCCATCACGTTCACCATCGTTCTGAACCGATCCCTAACAGACACACAAGTAAGCCTCATAATCACAAAGTTATTAATAAAGCGCGATCGTAAATTTAATCTATCATTAGTGTTGCTAAATCTGTACGGAACTGGATACTTTTACTGTTGCTGCAGGTCTGCTCTCTGAAGGTGGATTGGACTTGCCTAAACGTGATTTTGAAAGGATTCAAATCCTAACATCAATTGTTTAGGCTAGTTTTGAGTAGTGGCCTTTTTTGTTTTCTTTACACAGACCTGTCAACCATAAACATCGATCTACACTTACGATGGAAATGAATGATTGAGAGAAAGACTTACAGGGCCCAATCCACAGCGATAATAAGAGTGATGTCGTCTGTAGGGAGTCCCACTGAGGTTAACACTATCACCATGGTTACCAGCCCAGCCTGAGGAATGCCGGCAGCTCCGATACTGGCTGCTGTAGCCGTGATGCTGAAGTAAAAAGTTCAAACAAATATATATGTATTGTTAAAAAACGTATTGATATCTTTTCGTAAGATATATATATGTATAATTTATCATTATCAAATATAAAAATGGATACTCCACACCAAATTTATATTTATATATACACATAATAAATATACAAAATACACGCACATATATTATCAATACAAAAACGTTTATTTTGGATGCGAATAATCACGATTAATGGTTTAACAGCACTACAATAAATATATGATCTGCCAGTTGGTCAATTGCAACAAAGGAACTAACAAAGGATGTTTTAAAATGTGCATGTTATTGAGTTACTAAACAACATTATTACACGGCTCTCTGGAATGCTTGATTCTGATTGGTCAGTGGAGATATTTGCAGGTTCGTTCTTTTCAAATAATAACCGCTCCAAAATAATAACGCATAGCCGGGACTACTTGTGTGTTTAAATCCCTCCGCGCCAACAAAGATTACCGTTTGGCGCCATCTTG
>JAUCNO010000873.1:1977526-1990432 GCA_032353835.1 Enteromius viviparus | reverse complement strand
CGACTTCTTGGACAAACCTCAGCGAGTCTCTGGTACTGCCGCGCGAGCTCTTGTGTTCGAGCTCTCAGCGCGCGCACCTCTCTCTGCGTCTGTTCTCTGAATGCAAAAATCGAAAAATCGCATCGCAGTCGCAACATTTATCAGAAAAACCGCAATTAGGTTTTTTCTTAAAATCGTGCAGCCCTAATTTAGTGGGAAAAAAACATATGGATTAAGAACAGTTTTTGGATTCATGAACAGAGTTTTATACTGTAGCATAACAGTCCTGAATTGTGAGCCAATATAGACAGAAAAGATAATCATAATGACAAAATCACCTGACAGCGTAACCAGTAGAGAGCTGGTTTGCTGCGCTGGGGTTGCTGACCTGTCTGAGAGTGCAGAGATTGACCAGAGGTCAGCTTTAACAGCTGTTCAGGGTGTCCGGTTGCATGTTTACGCAACAGTGATGTCCATCATAGCCTCAGGAGTAATGTTGCACAGTCCTCTAGACCACAGGCAGAGACAATAAGAAAGCAGCACAGTGTTCGGGGCCGCATTGTTACACATGTTATACGTATTACAAGCAGATGATTGCATACTGTAGACAAATCACATTTGTAAACAAATTATTGCCAGCAAAGTTTAGACTTGATGCTATAAAAGCATATTGTTTCCTTTATTCCAGAAATGAAGACTCCATGATTGTTTGTTTGGGTGTTTTTTGGTTGTGCTCATAATCTTTTACAGAACAGTGAAGTTGTTGGGAGAAAGGGCAAGTAACAGAGCAAATAGGAGGCTGTATATGGTAATAATGGTGAAGCCCTAATTCAGCATAAAATAGCAAATGGTTCCTGCAGACAGAAAACTGGCTCTGGAAAAGGTATGTTAAATTCCGCTTAAGCCAAAGATTCTAAATATAAAGCCTTCCCTTCATCCCACACATCGTCCTAACAAAGTAATACAAATGTCAGCAATAACAAATCTGAATCAATTTGAGCTGATGCTGATAGTTCACTTAAAAATGCAAATTCTGTCATTAATTACATTAATGTTGTTCAAAATCCCTAACATGTTCGTTTATCTTCGGAACACAAATTTATTTGAAATCTGTATAAATCTGAGATATTTCTGAACATCCATAGACAGCAATGTAACTGAGAATGTTTCCAGGCCCAGTTTTATTATTTTATAGATCTTCTTGTCTGGAAATATTTCACTTACATTATTGTCAACTGAGGTCCAGAAAGCTCTCTGGCTTTTCTGCCAGTTTTTCTGCCTGGCTGTTGTGTCAGAAGTGGGACTTTTATTTTTACAGGAATGAGAATGGCAGCAGCATAGTTATGCATAAATCAATGTCCATTAAGTAAATAAGCCAGACAGGCCTATGTCACACTGGGTTAAAATAGCATTGTGGAGAGGAATAAAAACAAAATACAGATAAGTTGCACTGTTATATAAGCCACATATTATTGTTTAATTAAAAAATAATTTAAAACACTGTTAATAAAAGGATTAAAAACAAATACTATCAACATGAATTTTAGTCCTCCCTCACTGTAAAAAACAAATCCACTAAAAATCACTATTTCAACTTAAAAAAGTTTAGTTGCTGCATAAAATTTTTTAGTATGATCAACTGAAGTTAGATTAAACTGACATAAATTAAGTTGAATTTCTTGGTGAGTTAATGTAAAAGCATAAGTTGACTTGCTGTTCATATTTGTGTATTCAGACTAGAGCAGGAATGAAAAATGTAGGTATAAAACGAACATAAATTACACTGACATTCATTATAACTGACAAACCTAAACAAAACCTAAAGTTATTTAAAGCAAAACTACTGTTGTGTGGTTTGACATGAATTCAAATGTTTATTTTGTGCATGTTTTGTGTTTATATGTGCATAAAATACGTTTCTTTTGATTATGTCACAGCACTTTCATCAGATGTACTTGTATTCCAGAAACTATGGTAATTGTGTATGTTTTGGCAATATAAACCTTTTTTCCAATTTACTGTATTTGTGCATTGTATCTAGAGCAGAGATCTGAAAAACAGTGTTTGGGCTTTTGCAAACTTTGGCGGGACACTGAAGGCAGCAGATTGCGGCTGCCCTCTCTTTGAGCGTAGAGCGTTGTGTAGTCTCGTCTTTCAACTCTGCAGCTGTCACTGGGTCCTAGTGCCAAAGCCATCACACCGTGAACTGTGACCTGCTCACTCACTCAACCATTAACACGGGCCGTTACAACTGTCAAAACAAGAGGGTACGTTTGTCAGTGGGGTTCCGGGACAAATTAGAGAAACAGACTTGATTGGCATTTTTGGTGAATTGAATGTGGTTAATGGGCCGTTTTTCTATACAGGGTCATTTTGACTCTTGGGTTGTTGTGCATGTCTGCTGTGGCCCATATACAGCATAGACATAACAGGCTTTACCCTTGAAGTCTAGAAATTTGTTTAGGTGTAATTCATTTGCGTTATTTTTTCATATACTTAATAACTAGTAAATAATTTACACTTATTTTACATGCATGCATAATTGCGCTAAGCTTACATAATTTTCTGATCTTTCTGACAATGCTCCTTTGAGAAGCTAGTACATAACACTTACATTATTTTGCATGTCAGTCTGACTAGCATTGATTTTTTAAGTTTCTCTTGATGTTTACTTTTTCTCATTTAGGGTCTTGAACTTGCCTGCAAAGTGTTGACACTGATGTGTTGTGGAATGCATGTATGAAATTTATATTATGCTAATGATGTTTGTGGGTTAGTTTGATCCACATAGTTCTTACTAAAAGGTAGCTGCACAGACTCAAAATAATACCTTCTATTTAAAATGTACAGTTATATAGTTTCAGTATGGTTATAATGTTGGTGATACATACAGTTTTAATCTTTTTTTGCAATTTGTGAAGTAGTGATTGTACTTTTTTTTTTAACCGGATTTTCCTTTTTAGTGTGACTTATGGTAAATTGAATTGAATCCAATTATGTCAGTATCCCCCCCTCCAAAAAATTGTACCCAAAAATTTAACCTACAGCCAATCTCTTATATGTTGGTAATTGGTGGACCATAACAACCACATTGTCAACCAGCACAACTTGCTCACTAGCCCAAAGAACTTGCTTAAGTTTGTTAAGAAGACTGCACTGTAAAAAAAAAAAGAAAAAAAGCTGCTGATGATGTAGTTGGCAGAATAGTTCTGTAAAATAGAGTAAAACATATTTAAAAAAAAAACCTGTAGAAGGAAGGCAGTTTAAAATAATGATTTGTTCATTGTACTATCAAAAAGGGTACAATTAACTGTATTTTACTGTAAAGTTACATACATTTTTTGGTTAGCCCTTTTGGACTTTTCACCTGTATTTGGTAAAGAAACTAGCCATTAAGCAATTATTTATTTATTTTTTCAGTAGCATTTTTACAGTCTTGCTCTAAAATTACAATCAGTGCAGCATGACACGACATAACACAACACAGAAAAATCCCAGACAGTAAAGTGCTGCATTGTTTTATTGATGATGTACTGACAAATTACTTATGATGATAACTCTGTCATGTTCAGTGTAGACAGTCTTTAGCTACTGCATGACACGACAACTGTGAAAAGTCCGGTGTAGATACTCATTTTCACAGTGCGATGAAAGCACCACTATCCCATGTTAAACACAACATATTCAGTGATTTAGCCATCTGAAATCTGACAGTGATTAGCAGTTCTAGATAGATGTTTCCTCTCTTAATAGTTCAATATTTTTTCTAAATGCTTGATATTTTTATAGCAGAAAATTAGTAGCACGCAGTTTTTAAATGTTAAACAATTACCACAGTAAAGAACAGGGCTGCGTTTCCGAAAACGTTGTCTCTAAGCGCGCTACGAAGACTCTAAAGGTATACCTTAACTACAGTTATACCTTTCATATGCGTGTTCGCCAAACTATACCTTAGGATGTTGCTTAAGGTAAACCTTCTTAAGTGCGACCTTAGATATCGATGCCTCGATGATCTATTGTGCACTCTTTCCTTCACAGTGGTATTGGAAAAGTATTGAGAAAACAATGTTCTTTATAAAGAAGCATTTAAATAAATACGTTTATGTGTTTAGAATTTAGCAAGTGCGCAATACCACACCCTCACGGCCATAAGTGTGTTAATGTTCTCCGTATGCCGACCCACCAGCCGTATAGCACCGACCTCGATTGAAGTGCATTATAAAAAAGAATGGCACGATTTTGCAAGCGCTGCCATAGCTATAAAGATTGTGTCATCTTTCTTCATATAGACTCTTCTCTCTTTTAGACTCTTCTAGCCTTTTCTGTCAAGTGGTTCACCAGGTGATGTGCTTAAGGGTAGTAATTAAAAAAGCTAACAACCATTAGTGTAGGGAAACTTTATTAATGAAAACACATTCACTGGGTGTAGGCTATAACAACTTACTTATTTTATGTGTAAAAATTTTAAAGTAAAGTAAAAATGTAAATTTAATACTAAATCAGATTTTATATTAAATGCTCATTTAAAATATTCTATGTGTAGATAAACTGCGATGTAAAAAAGCTTTTTGCGTATTGGTGGTCACTTAAGCAGCGTTAAGGTATAGCTAAGAGCACTCCAGACCAACCTGAGGAACAAATGACTTACAGAAGGTATACTTAACGAAGAAGGTTTCGGACAACAGGCGTTAACGATAAGGTAGGTCTTAAGGTACAACTTAGTTTTGGTTTTGGAGAATGCAGCCCTGATCCGTTAACATGGGTGCGGAAAAAAAACACAACACCTACGCACTGCAGACGGAGTATGTGTGAAACAGGCGTCTGGCAGCTGGCGTTCCTTTTAAAAACAGCTGACAGAGATTTAGCGCTAATCAAAGAACCGTCTTTACTGACAAGATGCGCATAATATATCTCTTGATATATATCGCCCAGCCCTAACTGATAATGTATGTGATGCGAGAGACAGCATATTTTCTATTCTAAGAAAATCATTTTGCGTTATTATTTGTAAAGTCTCCAAACCACACTTTTTTAAATTAATTTTTTGATTTTCATGGACAAATTTCACATCCATAAATGTAAATTCTCAGGAAAGAAATCCATGTTTTATGACATTTAAAAATGAAGTGAAGTTTTATATTGAGTACATGCTGCCCTCAAACAAACTAAAGCTTGTGTTGTACAACATGTGCATTCTTAAATGTTTTCCTATCAAATTTTTTATATCTCCCCTAGCATTTGGAATTGTTTCTGTATTAGAATTTTTATTGAATGTATAAAAAAAGAAAATAATTTATACGTGTTGGCGCTACTGGGCATGTGCACATAAATGCAGCGTCACACTGTAGAACAATTATTATTCCTTTACTTAACCATTGCTGAAACGTCCGAGTGAGTCTGAGACAAGTCTGAGAAAATAGAAAAATGTTTCAAGCCTGCACTGGAGTACTACAGCCCAGGGTATATCATCTTGGTTTTAAAATGTGGAGCAAGTGTGATATCAGGTAGATTTTAAATAACTGATGGACATTAATGTCATTTTAAGATGAACTATTCCTTTCTGTTGTGGTCAGTCAGACTCTCTCTGCTCACCTCGCAGTGTTTGTAGGCACAGGCCGGTCCTGATGTCCCAGATCTTCACCGTGGAGTCTACACTTCCAGAGACTAAGATATTGTCTTTGAGCTCCATGGTGTTGATGAGAGACTGATGACCAGTGAGCGTGTGAACACAGTTTCCAGTCTCTACATCCCACACCTGAATTGATTCGTCCCGTGAACTGGTCATCACGTGGATGACGTCAAACTGCAGAAAGACTGGATAAAATAAATCATTGTGAAGTAATACATAAATAGCAAGTTATATAAGAAATGACTGTGGCTAAACACCCAGATTAGTCCTTTGGCTCATTCTCTGTCTAGAATAAAAGCCAAGAACAATTCAATGAAAGCTCTAGTGTGTATGGCAGGGATTTGATTCATTTCACAATGACATGCAGTACTAGCTGAATTCCAGATCATTTCTATACTATTGTTATTCTATTCAAAGTCTATCCCAGCATTCATCTGCCATCAGTGGATCAATCTGAATGATACGAAGCACCAAGATTTCTTTGTTTTTTTTTACAAAAAGAACTACTTTTTTGTATGCAAAGAAAGTTCAAATGATGACTTTATGCAATAATTAATCTACTCTGTGACTATGCTAAAGTGTTTGAGGAGAGACACAGCAAACAAATGTTTGAATAAAGTCATTTTTTGTATTTCTTGCGTACAAAAAAAGTATAATTGTCGCTTTATAACATTCGGGTTGAATGACTGATGGCAGTGGCGGTTCTACACTAAATTGCTCCCCGGGCGAGACTCCCTGCTGACGCCCCCAGCCCAAAATTGCAAATTTAAATAAACATGCCCTAACATGCTAAATGTCTGTCATTAGACACTTTATTAATCTAATATAATCTAATCTAAGGGAGGAACAATTCGCTTCTTGTTTTATTTACTGCCTCAAATGATATGCTTTGTCACGTAACAGAGTTAAAGCAAGTGGAAAATGTCTTTAAAATTATCTACTCATATGTAAATTACACTGGCTACTTAAAATATACTGTAAATATATTGGCTATACCCAACATTAGCATAAACAATGGAAATAACTGTACTTGCAACAGTTTTGTTGCAGAACATAATTTTGTGGTTAAATTTAATTATATCTCATGTTTTATACACTGCTGAAAAAACAATAGAACCCAGCCCAAAAATAATAGAAGATAAATTATAATAGAAAATTTAATGGATTTAATTGTTATGAGGGAATTTAATGGTACATTAAGTATAAAAATGTCTGCTGATATATGATGGATTCTTTTGGTGGGTGGGATGGTAAATCCTATTGGAGAAGTGCCCAAAATACACTACAATAAGGAATTTTGTAATAGTTTCACTGGAAAAAATTAATGGTTCATAATTGTATTTAGAGACCATTAACATTTCTGCGATGGTATACATTAGGCTTTTATTGTGTGTTTTAGCAAGGTAGGTAAGCATAGCAAACATCATAAGCAAGAAGGCTTACAAACCTAAGAGTAAACGTTTTTCCACTAATTAACATAATGACATGAATAACTTAATCATACGGAGAAAACATTTGTAACTTATTTTTTTTCATTTTAATGTGTTTTATATGTTTAAACATTGTTTAAGGATCACAGTCTTACCGTTGTTTACGGAGGACTTTTGTTTTGAAAGAAAATCTGTTTTTCACAAAAAGGAGGGTTTAATAGAAATGGCACGGAGAGTGAACGCTGAGTGGCGCACAAAAGGATTTATTTATTTAGCACCCCCGAAAAGGCAAAAAGATTTGTGTTTTTGTATGCTATTAGTTAAAACAAGTGGAAATCGCTGAATATGTTGTAATGTTTATTTACAACTGTCACTTATGTGTCACTTCATTCAGCTCTTACGGTGATTTCTGGAAAAGAAAAGGAATGATAATAAAAGTCAAGAAACATCATTAAAGCCTTGGCCATCATTTCGGACTGGGTCCGCTACAACATTGTTTACATACCTTTATCTTTTACCCATTTCTCCTCAACTTCTTTACTTTTTTTCTTAAATTGGGCGCCTGACAGCTTTGGCCTTTTTTCTTTCCATCGCTGTGTTTACTTTGTAATCGACAATCAACAGGTTTGCCGTCCCCCAACGCTGTCACTCACGACCAGAGGTCAAGACTAAACCAATTCACCTATAGAGCATAATCGTTTTTTATGACCTATTCTTTTTTTTTGTTTGGCCATTTCACACAACTAAATAAATGAAAAAAGTGCAAATTATTATTTGTTATACAAATTATTATTATTCGTTATTTGTAAGAAAGTCAGGTGTTACTGACATAATTTAGCCCCCCTTCTTGGTGCTTCATTTGGGAGAGCCCGTCCATCCCCTCCCACCTTCTCTCCTCTCGCTTAGTTTCTGTGCGGCTCCCTTTCAGCAGCAGGGGGCGGCGGTACAGCACAGGTATGATAGATAATAGAAAACCGCTTAGCTGCACAGATTATTATTTTTCCTCCAAGTTCGTGTGCCCATGTGACAAGAAAAAATGCCACCCCGGGCGGAAGCTCTTTCCGCCCGTGCCTAAACCGCCACTGAGTTAATGGGATTTCAAGTCAATGAATTTATTAAAAGAAAACACGACCAAATGCTTGAACTCATTAGTAACTGATGCTCTCTACTAGGGATTAGGGGTGTAAAGATACGTCGTATCGTATTGAATCGTTCGGTACGAGGCTTTCGGTTCGGTATGAACAGAACGATTCAGAAAAAAAAAAGAAAGAGAATAAACTGTGTAAAATATAATGTTTTCTGTGCTACTCTCAACAAGGTAGCGCAAACGTCGGGACAGTGAACCTGCTGTCTGCCCCTCGCACCCCAAACAGACGAGAACCAGAAACACACAAATTACAAATGATCCCCGTGGCGTTTAGGTAACGTTAGGCATTTCTCTTTGCCATTTCAACCCAACATCCAGCTGTTTAACCAGAGCTGCATCTTTCTGCTCTAACACACTAAAACAATGTTTGTTTTGGCATTAACGATACTTTGGCATTAAATGTAACATAAGGGTACGTTCACAAAGCGTCTAATGAGTAAAAAATGCGAGGCGCGTCGCTTCCTCGCGCTTGTAGCGTCTGCTGTTACTTGCCAACCATGAAAGCGCTGTCAGTTACAAAATCATTACTGCTTTGGATTTTAAACTGCGTGGCTCTGTTATAAATAAAGAGCTTGCACGCGCAAAACGAGCTGCATGTGAAGGACCCCCAAGCCTTTGGTGACACATTCACCACAAAATTAAATTTTGGATTTCTCCACTGTCTCTTCCCTCACGCGGATTGTCCCACAGGAAGAAATGGTCTACAAACACGGGATGCTCAGCTTTCATGATTTTAAATGGCTCAAATCAAAGTTTTAACTAATCAATAAATACCATCCAAGGCTGACTTTTCCAAAACACTAAGAAGAAACCCGAGAAGTTATGTGAAGTATAGCTCTGTTGTTGTTTAAAGTAAAAGCAAAGAAAGGGGGGGGGGGAACAGGAACTTAAATTTTTCAATTTTAATAACAAAAAATTATTAAACCTCAACAATCTGATTTAATCTGTCACGTGATGACGTCATACCTCAATTGGCATATTCATTACTTCAGTGCATCATATTATCTTGCTTCTCTGTCAACTGTTTTCACGGATATATTTAATGGTTTCTGTTGTCAGAAAAACAGAATGAACATGAAATAGTGACTGAAATACACGTCATTATAAGGCCTACTAAACTAGCTCTATGAGATGTTAATCTAGATTAAAATCCTTATAATCGTGCATGAAACCAAGTATACATAAGATATAGACAATGACTATGCTGTGATTTTGGCTATATTTGCATGTAAAATAAATTAGAAGCATCATAATTTCTTTTTTAAATGAAAGCCCTGCTCCTTTCAGCCGCTCGCTGAACAGAACAGACGCAGAGAGAGGGGTGTGCGCGCTAGGAGAACAAGAATTCGCCCTTGCATAGCACTACCATAGACTCACTGAGGTTTGTCCAAGAAGTTTCTAAAATTCTCGCTAGTCGCTTTTAGGGAAAAATGTCACCAAGAAGGGTCTGAAAAGTCGCTAAATTGGCAACACTGATCTGTAGTGACAACAGACCGCAAAGAATAATGGTCACGTCTGGGCTGATGGGAATTGCAGTTCCTGCTACCTCTCGTTCGCTCCATTCTCCTGAGCAAATGTTTCTCAGAAGACCTATCGTCTTATCCAGTCAACTCGAGGCCTAGCTGAGGTCACCAACCCCAAAGGGCCCGATCTCGCTCGCCTTTTCCAGCCAGCCGCAAAACCGCCTCCCCCGCCTTATCCTACACATCAGCAAAATCATCAACCGGAAAATGGACAATAATCTCACTTCGCCAAATACTTTCAGCAGCAAAAATAAACTATCCCAGGAAAGCCAACAAAGCGATCTCTCTACCCACCTGCCAAACGTTTCACCACCGGACAATACACCAGCCAGGAAATGCAGCCAAAAAATGCCACTCACCTCATCCCGGACACTCCACCCACTCAACTCCTTCCGCAAGCCTAGGCCGTGAGCCGGATGCCGAACCAGCTCCTCTGCCTCCCCCATGCCGCCGGCATTCCCGAAGCAAGCCCGCCTTCCACCTCCAACCAACCCGGATCCATCTCATCAGCCCATCTACAGAAAGCCATCGCCGACTATTTCTCCACCTGGCCCACCCCTCCTTCTCGTCTCCACCAAGAACAAACTGACAATAACTCTTCTCTCTCTTTTCCAGATTTCCTGCAGCCCGGGCCCTCCCGCACAGTTAATCCTCTCCATCCCTCTCTCTCTAGCTCAAACTATTCCTCTCTCAAACCTGATTCTCTCTCCATGTCCCTCACTCCTCCCCCTCTCGCCTGTCCTTTTCCCTAGCCACAGCCAAGCCATTACCAGCTCCCGCTAACGCCCTAGCCGCCGAACCCTCCCTGGTTTCCTCTCACCTCCGCCACAAAATACTCTCAGGTAAAGACATCTTTTTGCACTACTTTCACCTTTCTCATCCAACCCTGCAGATCGCCAGGTGGAGTACGACTGCCTCACCATCACTCTCAAAAACCCCTACTCTCATTCCTCCTGCCCGTTCACTTTCCCAGAATTCTCCACAGCTTTCCTCAGGTACACAGACATCATCTGCTTCGTCTATCCCCATAGGAGGCGCAAGCTCCATGATTACGCGTCCTCCTATGGTGGCACACATTTCTACACTTACCATAGAATGTTTTCAGATAAAGCCGCCGCCATGGTGTCCCTATGGAACCAATGTATCTATTGGGGCGCCCTGGACCTGGATCTTCACAACCGGATTTTCACTGGCTGTCGTAACTTCACTTGCGCGATCTGCAGGTCCATCACTCACGAGTCTTCAGACTGTCCTTTTTCTACTTTCCCCTCCAACACTTTTTTCTAGGGTGCATTTTACCCCAGACAGCCAAGTGAGTGAACGAACGAAAATTCACAAGAGCAACAAGATTTTAAGCTCATGGCAAGAGATTCGCGCTGTGATTGGCTAGACGTTGGTTCACTCAAATCTAATGAACAAATCAGAGAATACGGGCAGAAATATTGGCGCTAGCTCAAAAAAAGTGCGGGGGACAGAATCACCTGTTTCTAAAAGTGAGGGGGGACGTGCCCCTCCCCCCCACCCCCCCGGGTTGCTACGCCCCTACCACAGACATCCAACTACCCACTCCCCGGCAATCATGCCCCTTCTCAGACGCCTAGTCTGGATAACAGCCCTTAACCAATTCATCCTCACTGCAAAGCACATTCCCGGTAAAGATAACAGAATCGCTGATTCTCTGTCTCGTTTTATGTTTCAGAAATTCAGCTTGCTCCGGATGCAGACCCCCAGCCGACCCCAGTTCCTCCCTACTCGCAACTAGTCTACCCCTAGATCATCCCCTGAGAACGCTCCACGAAAAATCCATTAACTCCATGTTAATGGCCGTCGCTCCCAGAACCCTCCAATCATACCTCACAGCTTGGACAGCCTTCAAAACATTTCACCTAAGCTTCAATCTCAATTTCCCAGATTTCTCCCTCCTAGCCATTTCCTCCTACATTTCATATGTAAGCCTGTCCTATAGGAATAGATCCCTCCAAGTTAGCTCCATTAAGGGTTACCTGAGCAGAATCCAATTTTTCCATAAATTGATACACGGCTCTAATTCTCCCTCCATCTCCAATGCCCAAAACCAACCTAATTATAAAAGGCATCCTAAGAGAAAACCCTTACCGTTCCGACCAAAGGCTCCCCATCACCCTGGAGATCTTAACCCTCAGCATCTCCACCCTCAGAAGGAATTACTTCTCCCCATTAGTCGACCGAACCTTAGATGCCATGTTCACCCTAGCATTCTTTGGATTTCTCAGGTGCTCTGAAATCACCATTAACTCCCCTTTTAACCCACCATTTCAGACCTGTCCATAGTCGACCACCAAACCATGTCCTTCCTCATAAAGCACAGTAAAACTTACCAGCTAAACAAAGGTCACTCTGTGTAAATTTTCAAACTCCAAAGCCCCCCCCCCAGCCATACCAAACGCTACGAGCTTACCTAGCTCATAGAAACATAGAAACCCCTCTTCCTAGACGACTCAAACCAACCCGCCTCCAGGTTTGGTTTCAAAAGCATCTTAAATCAGTCCTGTCCAAATCCGGAGTCGACCCAAATTGCTTCTCCTCTCATTCCTTCAGGATTGGAGCATCTACCGCAGCCGCCAAAAGAGGCCTTTCCCCGAATCAAATCCAGACTCTAGGCCACTGGTCCTCCAACGCCTTCAGAAGTTACATCCGTTTAGATCAGCTATCTGCCAAGCTATGCTAACCATCACTAGCCCTCCGCCAACCCAAGAATCCCAACTCTTCCCATCTGAAATCTAATTTCGAATAATCTCCAATAATCTAACCTTCTCCAAGGTATTCAACCTCTGCCTCCACATAGGCTTCCCTACCCTCATTTCTCTACCTCTACCAAAGCCTCCTCCTCTATCCCACCTCTGCTGAGGTTCCTCATACCTCCGCGAAGGTGTTCACTCTCAGCCTCCGCGTAGGCTTCCCCACGTCCCCTTCCCTCCTCCCCAGACACACTCATCCCCTATCCCACCCTCGCTGAGGTTCCAAATGCCTCCGCGAAGGTTTCACTCCCAGCCTCCGTGTAGGCTTTCACCGCCCCACCCCTTCACCTAAACAAAATCTACCTTCCTATCCCACCTCCGCTGA
Organism: Enteromius viviparus; assembly: GCA_032353835.1. Taxonomy (NCBI): domain Eukaryota; kingdom Metazoa; phylum Chordata; class Actinopteri; order Cypriniformes; family Cyprinidae; genus Enteromius; species Enteromius viviparus. The sequence continues at coordinate 1,977,622 of JAUCNO010000873.1, read as the reverse complement.
GGTTCTTAATACCTCCGTGAAGCAGGGGCGGATCTACCGGGGTGGCAGGGGGTGGCAATTGCCACCCTAAGAAAAAGCCTTGCCACCCCATTTGCC
>JAUCNO010000873.1:1952519-1968406 GCA_032353835.1 Enteromius viviparus | reverse complement strand
GCCATTATTGTAACCCCTCTACGTTTTGCGCTTTGGACCAACGTAGTCAGGGTACATTTTTATATGAGACTGGGTTGTAATATTAGTAGGGCAATTAATTCATCCTCAAGGTATGGAAAGGTCCTGCAACCTCAACCACAACCTCAAAAACATCTACTATGTCTGTTTTTTAAGCAATTGATAGCAAAATAGCTCAGAACCTTAAATCATAAATGTTTTGTTTTATTATTATATTTTCTTTATTTTATGATTGCTTTTTCTTTTATGTAAAGCACTTTAAATTACCCTTGTGTATGTATTACCATTGTGCTTTATTAATAAACTTGCCTAGTCTTGTCTCGCCTCTCATAATATTCGACTCAACACTCCGTTGTCGTCTCTTTTTTTATTTACACACTCATGCTGTTAAATTGTTGCAGTATTACACTCATATAGCTGTATATATGATTACTTGCGGCTGAATCACAGCCACTGAACTCAGATTACTTATACTGTTTTCTTTTTTTCCACAGGGTTGGTGGTAGAGAAATAATTACTTGGAAACCTTCTCAAATGGTACATGTGTGCTTCTCTCATTACTGCCTAGAGACGTGCTCATTAACGAAACCAATGGGGAATTTCTCAGAGAGGGCCCTCGAGATTCCAGCTGATCTCATTGGTTCACGGATGAGAACGACTAAAGAACTCGCATGGAGAACACAGCGGCTTCATCTGGAGCACAAACTGCCTTATGTGCATGGGAAAGCTGGTATAGAAGAGGCATAAATAGCTAAAGGACAAACCATGTGTGTGTGTGTGTGTGTTACACCCAGTTTTACTTCATTGTTTCTTTTTCTCAGAGCTAGTTTCCTCAAAGCTAGTTCTCAGCTAGTTTCTTTATTCTATCTGCTTTGTTTAGAATGCGCCGGTAGAAACACTTTATGCATGTATCTCCTAACAAGGTCACAAAATGTGATACTCTTCTTCCTCCACTGCAGAAGTGATATTGGTCTCAGTAATTCCTATTATATCCCAATTTGTAAGTATTGTGTTTCTTTTTAAGTGTGTTTGAAAATAAGATGTCACAAGCATGCCAGTTTTATGCCAGTTTCATAGAGTATAACAAACTTTCATCTTTATATACTTTTGTAATACAGGATGTGCAACTTACGTTTGTTAAACAAATGCCTGCGGGGAGATGACAAAGAAGTGTCAAAAACAACCTCCAAGGAAAATATTATAATGCAGATAATTTAGTCAGGAATTGATGGCAGATCTCACAAAAGATGTTTAAAATGTCCTTATTTCAAAACTTCAATGAGCCTTTATTGAGTCTCGTGAAGATAATACGTTAAGGGGTGTGAACTAGAGCTACTTTGACTGATAAAACCCCCTCAAACCTTTAAAATTGCTCTGCACAAGAAGAAAACGCTTATGTGAGCCATGCCTCGCCAAAAAGAATTTTCTGCGGATCTTCGATCAAGAATTGTTGATTTACATAAAGCTGGCAAGGATTACAAAGATATTTCAAAGACTTTAGAAATTCTTTGGGACTGGTGCTACACTACTAAGAAATCACCAGAGCACAAAAGAGACTCGTCAATGAGGTAAAGAGACAAACCCAAATGACAGATTTGAAGGCATCATTGGAACTTGCTAACATCTCTGTTCATGAGTCTACAATATGTAAAACACTGAACAAGCAGGGTATCCATGGCAGAACACCACGAAGGAAGCCACTGCTTACTAGAGAGAACACTGCTGCACGCCTGAAGTTTGCAAAAGAGCACACTGACACTCTGCAATGGTAAAATGTTTATTGGACTGATAAAATGATTGATAGAAATGGCATATCATGTGTATGGTGAAGGAAACTCTCATGCCAGCATATTCACTGATCCCAGTTCAGCCATCACAGTTCGCTCACAGTCACCTGACTATTGATTACACTGACCTGAATCCAATAGAGCACGCTGCATAAAAGCTGCTCTTACCAACAGTGTGACGGCTGAGCTCGAGGCAACCTGCCTTATACCTTATGCCTTTTCACAATGATTTCTCAAGTCTATGCTCTTAAGGATGTCATGCTTTGTTAACGTTGTCAAAGTTTCAGCACTTACCTGCACCGAGCACCTTTTATTGAAGAAATCAACAAACTCTAAGAAACGGAGATCTTCAAGAAGCTAATGCTCTTCTACTTACCTCAATACCTGCCTGAAAAGGTTCATCTAGGAAAGGAAAGCGATCTGATGATCGCCAGCGCGTTGTCAACGCACATGTGAGACACCTCAAGTTCACTTACCTTTTATCACTCACCTTGTCTCCTCAGAGCACGAATACCTCACCACGATGGAGTATGTCAGTACTAAATGGAGATACAAGCAGCGGCTATTTTGAGTGTAAGCGATCAGGAGATCGCCTGGAGTTGGATGACTATTGAATGAGAGCGAATACCTTTTATTTACAGTTTTGTTTGCCCTGCCTAAGCCTTCATTAAATACTTTTTAGCTTACCTTCAGTTGTCTTGTCTCCTCCATGCATGAGCGTTACAGAAACATCATGACTTGGGTCAACCAGTTATTAATTCTAAGGTTTCACTTACTTTTTTCACTGCCATTTTGAAAGTTGAATGATTGTGTTCAATAAAGACATGAAAGATCAGATTTTTTTGTGTTATTTTTTTTTGACACATTATGTTTTCAATACTCTTGACTTCCCATTTACGACAAATTTATTCAGAAAACATTGAAATTGCAAATGGTTCACACACTTTTTCTTGCAACTCTAGCTATATAAATCTTGAGGATAAATCTCATTTAAACTGTGGCATTCAAGTTCTTAGTAAATGTTTACACTGGCTTCTGACATTTATAGCTCTTTGTACTTATTTGTTCAGCCATACATGCAGTTTAACTCACAGGAGAGGTGAGTCATCTCAGGTGGGCTTTCTCGGTCAAAAGCTTAAATTGAACAAGGCTGGGATGTTTGCCATCCAGAGTACATTCCTCTGGTTCATTCCTCATCCACTTGCCTGCATGTTTGTTTGTCTGCATCAAAGTACTGTCAGCAGTGGCCTTTGGCTTTACTGAAGAACACACAAGAGAAGCATTTACACAAGAAACCTTGACTTATTAGCCAACAATTGCTTTGTTTTACTGCAGTTTAGTAACTCTGCGTTTTACTGTTCGCATGTGACGTGTGAACCATTTGAACTTGACGTGTTTGTCATGTCACACATTTTTCAGGAAAAAGTCTTCATTCAGACACAGCTATGTGAGTGGATTTTCTCCCTCTCTTTATACAGACTTCATGCCTGGCAAGAAAGGCCATGTTTGCTCACCAATCACTTTTCTTTTCTGTCTCTTGAAAGGGAGCTGTCACAAACCCATCACAAGCTGTGCCAAGCAAACAACAGCACACAGAACGGACAGAAAGTGACTGAAACAAGAGAGCCATTTCAATCATTTTCCTTCAGCCGTGACTTTGTCAATTAAAGCAGTGCAACATTTGAGTAATCCTGACAGCTTTTGTGAAATTCTTTGTACAGGTTGCAGCTGATACAATATGTTAGTTTTGTTATTCTCTGACCTGAACCTGAATTTAAACTGTAAGTAATTTGTTTGTGGTAACACTGTACAAAAGCAAACACTGTTAACTATTAACTACATCTTTTCCCTCAATAAATTCTTAGTTTGCTGCTTATTCAGGTAGGATAAGGGATGTAGAATAAGGCATTAATATGTGCTTAGTTAGCACTAATAAATGCTTAATATTCTAGTAATATGTAATAGGTGTAACCGTAAAATAAAGTGTTACCGCTTTAAAGCAGAAAAACAATCTCAAAACAGCAGAATGTGATGGCCAGAGTCTTATCATTCATTTTGTGAAACAGTTGCAACAAACCCCTACAAAGCCTATATCATCTTTGATCAATTTGATTTGCACACATTTGCACTTGCTTTAAAGTTCTTAATGATTTTTATTAATGTAGTGAGAAATCATATATGCATTTTCTGTTTGTCTGTGTTCTCAGCGATTTACTTTATAAGTTATACATAAATTAAATGAACTGCAACTGCATATTTTACTTCTTTTTTCCTTTTTATCGGTTAGGTCTTAAAAACTAGTCTGAATAACAATGTCTTTAAGTGTTTAAAATAATATACAAATTTACATTTTTTGTAACTGACTTAAGAATTTAGCTGCAACTTGTAAGCCTAGTCAAAGCATGTTATGCAGCTGATACTTTTGGGCAACAGTTTACAGCCTTATTTACATATACTGAATGTCCACTGGGAATACAAAAATCCCAAGAGGAGTAAGCCGTCCTAATGGCTCAGTCTGCCCCTAAACACATTTGAAATGTCCCACAAGCTTTTTTCCCATCCTTTAGGGTCATGAAGGTGAACAAAGCCCATCTGCATACCTCCTACCATAATATTTATAACTTAAAGAATGGATTATGTAGCTGTTTATGTAGCTTTAAAATTGTAGATTAATTAGACGCACTTACACTGCCTTTGCTGCCAACAGTAGTCCTCAGTATTCATGAACACATGTTTGTATGTGTCATAGTGTATGACATACTGCACAGCAACACTGTGTAAAAAATGACACTAATCCGACTGAAAGTCAGATTAATGAATGCTTGTTGAGAAGCTTTGTTTCTGTGGCATTCACTATTTGGACAGTCATAGCTTTTATAACAGCAACCATCTCAGCTCAGTCAGGACACAATCAAAACCAGTTACTACTTACAAAATTACAACAGACTGAATCCTCAGTGTCCTCATAAAGAGGCACCAAAATGCCATTGTTATATTTTAAGCTTTATCGCCCTCTAGTGGTTGTAAGTGATTGTTTGTGCTGATGTAAAACGAGGGTTATGAAATAATCGTCTGCAAATAATAAGTTAGGACATTGTATAGAAAATAAGTTAGGAAAGGTTTCAGTGATGTATACTTTATTTATTATTATTATTATTACCATTATTAGTAATAGTAGCAGCATTATGTGGCCTAATTGATCATTATTTTAATAATGGGAATTATGATGCCGTATTTTTTTTTTTACTAATACATGTAATTAATACAAAAGCTTATAATCTCGCCTGACCCTAAGAGTCCTTTAATATAATTAACGTTACTAAAAATTGTCCTGACACACAAACTATCGACGTAGCGCTGTTTCGGAATCCACCAATAGCCATTTGTTTACTGTTGTTGTAAAACGGCGACATTTTGACCATTTCTATTGGCTTAGCTTATTCTTCTTGTTTTTCTATTGGCTCTCAGACATGTCAAGCGCTTTCTGATTGGACAAGGGAGTAATCGCTTAGTCCACACTGTAATGTCATTGGCTCAATAAGTAGGTTAGTGGTTCTGTGCTTATTAGAGCGAGAGTAAAGTAGGTCATAGAGAATGTATACTGATACTGCCCAGCGCCATCCATATTCGCCTGGTTCTACATGTGCTTTTCTGCCTTCTTTATGTAAGTAAGACGTATTTGATTTATAAACACGCCGAACTGTGCTGTCTGATGTGTATATGTAAATACGGTTATACTTCTTGTTAATTAAATCGCAAGTGACCGCGAGATACGTTTAAGCTTTAAAAGATCTAATAAAATGTTATATAATTTTATAAAAAAAAACCGTATTATATCATTTTACACATTTCTGCCAGTGCTTAAAGTCTTAGCACTAACGTTACATTAAACTTGCTTGACAATCGCACTTTTGAATCCATGGTAGGTTATATGAGGTCATAGGCTGTGTCTAAGAGAAATTAATGTGTTTGTCCTGACGCCGATTGCAGTGACAGTGTCATATTTCTAATATAAAATGATAATGATTTAAACGTTTTTACGTTTTTACAAGTAGACGCGCGCTTCAGTTTTGTTGCGTGAAGCAAAAATATGTCCCGGTGTGATGAGGGGACACTGTAAAGCTCCCCTGATATCTTCCTAAAGTAAACACTGAAGCTGCCTCGAATACAACAATGTGGCTACCTAAGGAAAAATTCTAGCATTGTTTGCGTTTTTAGCATAATTTTTCAATATTCAGCATCACACTGAAGCATTATTACCTATCAGGTGCTGTTTGGGGAATCATTCACCTTTTTAACCTGGGCATCACAGACATTTGTGTGACACAGTGATTTTCAGAAATCAAATTTACATTGAGATTGCATATTAGTGTGCATTAAAGGTGTTTACTTTTTACACCTGGGTGTGTTTGTATTGTCTGCTGTATGGCTATTTTATTATGTTTTTATTACTGTATGCTATTGTGTAACAAGGAACTAACTGGGGGAAAAACAAAAACATAAGAAACATGTTTTCTGGAAAGGATGTACTCAAGTTCAGGGCAGACATGTCTATCACACAGCTTCTACCGATATATGTACAGTGGCACGTACTGATTTTGCTGATTATGTGTCCCTAGGTCAACATATTTTGTTGACCCTGTGACAACATTTTAATGCAAAAATACAATCTTGACCATATCTCTGCACCTAAACCTACAGTACCCTTACCCATGAGTAATGGCTAAAATCAGAGGAAATGATAGACAACTGACACTGAATTACAAGCACCAAACACAGTGGTTTTATTTTTCAATGGATACTACAATGAGTATTATGGTGTTACTACATGTCCAATACCTTGTGGTACTGCATACGGTCATGCTAAACTTTGTTGTTTAATTGCCAGAAATCCTTCTGTGTGAAGCTTGAGCCAGAATGTTGAAATGTAATCTACTTATCAGACTTATAACATTACAAATGTACTATTTGTTCTTTGTTATTAAAAATTTAGAATATGACAAAATTGCCGAAAGGATGAAATAACACAATTTGTAACAATACTGTTCACATATTTGGGGGCAGTAAGATGTTTCAATGCATTTTAAATGATTGTTTATTTCTGTGATGAACTTTTATCATCATTAATAGAAATAATTCTAGTTACTGATTTTCTGCTCAATAAATATTCATTATTATTATCATTAGTATCCTCCCTGTGGTACGGCAAGCCATAATGGCTTTTCTGCTGCCACGGTGAGGCGCCTGGGGGACCTCACAGTTCAGAATGTTTTGCGGGATGGGATCGCTGGTGGTGCTTGCCAATGCTCCCCCCAATGCCCCCGGGCCCAGCATTTCCTTTGGTGCCCCCGAAGAGGATGAGATGTCCTCTGCAGCTTCATATAAGACATGGCTACACGATCGAGTCCCGAGATGGGCATGGCGCCGTGACACACTCTGGATTGGTGTTTCCCTGGAGTGTCGTCGCCTGTTTAGCCTGTGGTCAGACCTTGCCTTCCTACGGGCCAGAGTGCCCCTGGGTCAAGTGTCCAGGCATGTTGTGGTCCACACGGATGCCTCCTGCACGGGTTGGGGTGCCGTATGCAACAGGCAAGCAGCCTCTGGTCCCTGGACAGGTGCTCAACTGCTTTGGCATGTCAATTGTCTGGAGTTGTTAGCGGTGCTTTTGGCCCTGCGTTGCTTTCGACAAATGCTGTGCCACAAACATGTGGCTGAAATCGCTGCACACTGTTCACATTCCACTGGAGGATGGAGGATGGCGACTCCACCCCCAGGTAGTCCAGCTGATTTGGAGCAGCTTCGGTGAAGCAGAGATAGACCTCTTTGCCTCCCCTGAGTCCTCTCATTGCTAGTTGTTTTACTCCCTCAACGAGGCACCCCTCGGCAGGGATGCACTGGCACACAGCTGGCCTCCGGGGCCCAAGTACGCCTTTCTCCCAGTGAGCCACCTTGCACAGTCCCTGTGATAGATCAGGGAGGATGAGGAGCAGGTTCTGCTGGTAGCGCCATACTGGCCTTCCCTAACCTAGTTTGCCGACCTTGAAAAATCCCCTTGAGGAGAGACCTCCATCTCTCAGGGAATGGGCACGATTTGGCACCCATGCCCCGATATTTGGAACCTGCACGTCTGGCTCCTGGACGGGATGTGGCAGACCTCTCCGGCATTTCAGCAGCTGTGATTAACACCATCTCTCAGTCTAGGGCCCCCTCAAAAAGTCTGTTCGTCGACTGGTGCTCCTCTCTTAACGAGGACCCACAGAGATGCCTGATTTCAGTTGTGGTTTCCTTCCTGCAGGAAAAGTTGGAGCGCAGGCTGTCCCCTTCAACTCTTAAAGTGTATATTGCCGTCATAGCAGCATACCACGGCGCATTGGAGGGTGAATACCTAGGTATTCACCCACTCATCGTGAGGTTCCTCAGAGGGGCGTGTCGGGTTAATCCCCCGTCTCGCCCTCGGTGCCCTCTTGGGACCTTGCCGTCGCCCTAACCAGCCTGCGGCAAGCTCCTTTTGCGCCCCTAGTATCAGTTGAGATAAAATACCTGTCAGTACGTGTCCAGTACATGCTCTGCGGCTCTGCACTCGAAGCTTCAGACGCTCTCAGCAGCTTTTTATCTGCTTTGGAGGACAGCAGGAAGGGGAGTGCTGTCTTCAAACAGAGGTTGGCCCATTTGGTGGTTGATGCCATCTCCCTGTCCTATTTGTACCAGGGAGAGCCGTGTCCATTAGGTCTGAGAGCCCACTCCATAAGGAGTGTTACCTCCACCTCTGCTCTGGCTCACGGCACCTCTCTAGGAGATATTTGTAGGGCTGCAGGTTGGGCAACACCCAACACCTTCGCCAGGTTTTACGACCTCCGCAAAGAGGTTATGTCCTACCGTGACTTAAACCAGACAAGCAGGTAGCGGGAGGCCGGCAGGTGTCGACTTGCTGTACCACTCCCACGGGATCCATGCGCTTCTCAGTGGTTCCACTGTGCCAAGGCGAACCTCTTCCTCCTGCCCCGCAGTCGGCAGCTCCTGCTGTGCTCCTCTGGGTCTCCTTCGCCCAGTAGGTTGTGGCTACAAGACCTTATGCTCCACAGTCAGCCAGAAGGCTGTGTTTCCCTTCACTTTTATCCATACCTTATCGATATAGTGTATACCTTGAATTTCACATGTAAGAACTGTGTTCGTGCTTCATGTCTCCGCCCTCAACCTATGCTTCAGTACATCTGGCATCCCTGCGGGGTCCCCTTTTTTGGCCCCCAGGGCATTGAGAAGGTTACATGCAGACACTCCTTTCGACACGCTTGCCTGTCGGCACCAGGGTCTCTGCGTAACGCGGCCACAGGGTCGTGGCTTTTTCCACGGGTCTGTTCCCATATGTAACGTCGGAGTGACTCGACAGAAGGGGAACGTCTAAAGGTGCGTTCACACCGGAAGCGAATTGCGCGAATAAATCGTGCTATTCACGCGAAGTTAGACGCGTGAACATTTTGAGTTTACTCGCTTCATTCACGCGAACAATTCGCTGCATTTGCGCGTACAATTCGCTTCATTCGGCGTATAACAGACGCGAATTCACCAGGCGGCTCCAGTCTCTGCATTGGTGGAGGGGAAACAGCAAAAAATTAAATATTGCTGTTATTGTGCTATGAAATGCAGTTTTAGGAATATTTCAGGCGAGAATGTAGTTGTTTAAAACACAAATCTGCGGTATATTAAAAAAGAGAGCGCCTATTTAAAAGTTTGCTTCGCCGATTTCGGAGCCGTGAGCTCCACGTGAACACCGGGTGTTCAGTACTCATGTATCCGCCGAGGGCAGCCTCACCGCGGCTAGTAAATCTGACACTTGCCGCTGCCTCCTGATGTCTTTAGTGGTTAAACAGGAGGTAAAATTCGTTTTGGGTATATCTCATAGGCAAACTCTGGTTTAATTAATCTATTATATATTTCCTTTTTTTTATTAAAGTATGAAGATGTATTTTACAGCGACGATGATTTTATCTTCCATAGTTTCGGATTTCTGCCTCTGCTTGCTAGTAATCACGTCACTACTAGAGAAAGCTCCTGATTGGTTAACGCGGCGCAAATTTTCGCCAAAGTTCAGATTTTTCAACTTGAGCAGAACTTTTCAATTTTTCAACAGAGCAGAAGCTGCACTTTTATATGAAAAATAAAATCTTAAAAAGCGTAACCTATTCAATCTAGCATATGCATGCAAGCCTTCTGTTCCCTAGCAAACATATACTGTACACATATTGAAAACTTTGCTCAAGTTTATTGTGTAAACTGTAATATCTGACGTGTGCAGTGTGAAACCGGCGTCAGTCCCAATGGTTGCCGTTTTGCCCCCGATATCCCACTTACGTGGAACAAACAGGTACTGTTTACAAGCCTTTACTGTTTACAAGACTTTACAAGCCTCCGCAATATGACGCTCCTCGGTCTTTAATATAGTGATCGTAAAAAACTTCAGTACCCACGTGTCACTGATGCAATGTGCAGTTACTCGAAGGTAATTGTTGTCCCAATTTCCTGACAAATAATTTGTCACACTGCGCATGCGTGAAATGCGTTAAATAAATTGACGTAATTAACAACAAAAAATAATTAACGTCGTTAACGCATTATTTTTCACAGCCCTAGTAAAAATATTTCCAAATAATTCTAAATGATATAATGGTTTATAAGTCATACTGAAGTAACAATGTCCTGATAATACAAATCTAGTTTTTACAATACAAATAAAACATATATTTGTAATACAAATGTAAAATATGTCATTGTAATATGTATAAAATAGTAGAGTAATGTTTTATTTGTGGACATTGTTTGTAATCAGCTTTACAGAAAACAACTGCATTAATAATAATATTGTAGGTCCTATAAGGTCCTCATTTAGTGGCTAAATTTAGAGAACATTACATCTCAATATATTTGTGTGTAAATCCCCAGTGAGTGAGCTAAAATCATTCTGAAAGTCATTTTTTGAGTCTGAAGTGTGACGTGAGTGTAACATTGTGGTTTGGTCTGGTCTTGTTTCTCCCCCCGTGTCTGTGTGTCTTTTGGTTTTTTGATTCTTTTGTTGATTCGTGTCACCTGTTTTTTACACCTGTCTTCTGTCTACCAGTTTTTGCCCTTATATACCTGTGTTTTTGAATTCATCTTTATGTTGTGTTAAAGTCTTGTGGAAGCGTGTCGTGTGAGTTTCATGGCTGCCTCGTCAGCATTTTGTGTTCCCGCTCCTGGTGTTTATTAAACATTAGCATAAAAAAAAAGCCTTTCTGTCTCCTCTGCTCTCTGCCGTGCCGAGGGGCCACCATGCTTCACACAATCATAGTCTCAGCGTGACAGCGTCTGAACCCAGTACAGCAGTTTTCAGAGAAACATTGAGGCTGGTTAAGAGTCCAGGAGAATTAATTACTTCCACTCACACTGTCAGTATCACATTCATTTTAGCCTTTTCCCTCGTTTCCCGTCTAACTTTAGCTCAGCTTTATTTTCATTTTCATTTGAGGCCCTCATTAACTGCTTAATTGGCCGTGACTCTTTAATTAGAGCCATGAGATTGATTATCTGTGAATTCTGAGGGAAACAGGTGACACCTTATGAGGGAAATTACACTAAACCGCAGATAAATCATCTCAAATCTTCTACATAATGTGTGCTCTAGATAATTATTGATTTTATTGATTTAATGTTCTGATACCACCACAACATTTGAGCCCAAAATAACATAATAATGTTATTGAACCAACACTAAACTGAATTAAGCTGAAAAATGACACGTGATGATTCAATATATTTCATTATTGTACTTTCCCTGGATTGTTTAATACTGATTTTATAGCATCACACACATTTCAGGATAATCATCATTCAAACACTGTTGTTGTTTTTGTTATTAATGTTGTGTTTATTAACTGAACTGAAATCAAATAAATATGAATATTAGATTTAAAAAAAATTAAAAGAAAATTAGAAATAAAATAAAGTACAAAATTAAAATGTATATTTTTTATCTTTATAAAATGACAAATAAAAAGGCACAATTTCTTTTACAAGAGACTTTATGAAAATTAATGAAATTATTATGTATTATATATTTTTATTAATATCTTTGTATTCATATTTGTCTTTACAAACCAATGGATGAATTGAACTTTATCATAATTTGAAAAATTCTAATAAGTGAAAACTAATGAAATTATTAAAAATATTTTTAATTTTGTTTTTAATTACTTATTATTTATGGGTTTCAAATAATAATAATAATAAAATAATTGAACATTTTAGTGAATAATTATTACTGTTTTATTAATACATTTTGTGAAAAGTGTAACTGTTCTAACGTCTTCTAAATTGCGATTTGAAACATTTTAATATGTAAAAATGTAATAAATTATTTAATAAATATTACAAAAATTATTAGTTATTAATGTTGTGGTAATAATTAATAAAAATAATTTATCTGCATATTTAAAAATATTTTATTTTTTAATATCACATATTTTATTTCATTGATACTTTTTATGACAAATGTAAAATAAATGTAAAATATAATGCACTGTTCTGACCTCTTCTAAAATAAAAAGAACATTAATCTTGTGCTTGTCTCAGGTAGTTTTCTGATGTTGGTGTGTGTTTTCAGGGGTGGTGTTTCACTACGGTTCTCCGGCGGAGCGCTACTCTCTGTCGTTCTCCGAGGCTGTTCGAGCATGTGAGAAGCACTCGGCAGAGGTCGCAACCCCTGAGCAAATGTGGGCAGCGTTTCACTCGGGCTTGAACAGCTGTGCTGCCGGATGGCTGCGAGACCAGAGCGTCAGGTTCGACACACCACTGACTCTAATAGAATCTTAGATCTGTTTTTTAGCAACTCAGAATGAGTCAAACTTGATTTTAATAATCCTGTAAAAAGTTATACAGGAATTTCCAATAATAAATAATCACATTTAACTATTAAATACTACATACTAAAATGACTCTGAGTCTACAAATATTAAACTCTAAGGGAGGAGTTAAAAACTATTTTAATAAGTGAAAATGAGAAATTATTAAAAAATAAATTTAAAAAAATTAAAATTATTTATTTGTGTTATTTTGGTCATAATTAACAATAATAATAATGTACTGTAATAGTAATTTAAACAGAGCATGCAGTGGTGTTAAAATTAATTGTATTTGTTTTTTAATAAACTGAGGGATGAGTCAAACTAACCTAAATTGTAACCTAAAACACAATTTTAATGAATAATTATTAAAATAAGAATTTAAAATTAAGTACATAGTATACTTAATAGTAGATTATTTAGTATGTGTATGTATTTAGTAAATAATAAATAGATTTTTATGTAATAAAATAATATATATATTATTATGTTATTTTGTATATTATTGTTGATGAAGACTGTGTAGCTGCAGTCAGACACGCTTTGCCTTCAGTTATTAGAAGGATCTTGTAATAATTCTGCAGTGAAGTGATTTATTGGCATGTCTGTGACAGCGCAGCTGTATTGTGTTTGTTCTCATCTCCACAGGTATCCCATACAGAGACCTGAGCTCGGCTGCTACGGACATGAAGAGTTTTCTTCTGGAGTGAGGAATTATGGGAAACGGGACCCTTCAGAGCTGTTTGACGTTTACTGTTTTGCCAGCGAAATGCGAGGTGAGATTCTAGAAAACATATTTACCGTGAACAAATGTGATCAATCATCCATTTCGAACCATATCCAACCATTATAATAGTACTAGTATTAATAAATGTAATTAAATTTAATTTGCTACTTTCAAGCCTAAACTAACCTTTTTCAAAAATTTTATTTTATTTTGAATGAATAATAATACAAATTAATATTTTGACAATAATTAAGTAGAAATTGTTGTATACGTTGTGTAATGTATAATATGAATACATAATGCACATATAAAACAGTCAAGTAATAATAAAATAATGTATTGATTTTTATGTATCATTTGTATTCTTATTCTTATTATAGTTCAATTAGTTGTATATTATGGGTTCAATAATTATAATTATAATCATAGTCTTGCCTTGCCTAAGGTGCTGAAATGCTTCTGTCACTCAAACAGTTGTAGGAGGGGCCTGTCTGTGTGACATCACTCCAACAGGCCTCTAAGATTGGCTCAGGTTTGAGAAAGAGGAAATTATTTAACAAGATTGAAAGGGTGTATCTTTATCATTCTAGGTTGGTTATGTACACACACAGTCTATCTTTCCCCCGTCTTGTTCAGGTGAAGTGTTTTCGGCTGGTGTTCCTGACCGTCTGAGTCACCCAGAGGCCGAGGCTCTCTGTGTGTCTATGGGCGGCCGGCTGGCGAGCGTGGGTCAGCTCTATCTGGCCTGGAGCTCTGGTCTGGATCACTGTGAGCCGGCCTGGGTCTCTGACGGCAGCGTGAGGTCCTCCATCAGCTCGCAGCGCTCTGACTGTCCCGACCGAGAACCAGGCGTCCAAACCATTTCACCGGAAGATCTGAGCAACGGGACGCGCTTCAATGCTTTCTGCTATAGAGGTGTGCATTAGCATGTTATACAGTCACACATTACAGAAAACTGTACTTTTTGATCTAACCCATTCAGTGACTCCACCACCTCTTTTGAGACTTCTTTTAGACGTTTAGAGACAAATATAGTTCTCATCTTGCTCACTGATCTATATTCTTCTTTATTTACAGTGAGGTCAGTAAGTATTTGATCACCCTGTGATTTTGCAAGTTCTCTTACTTAGAAATCATGGAGGTGCCTACAATTTTCAACATAGGTGCATTTCCACTGTGATAGACAAAATCTAAAAAGAAAAATCCAGAAATCATATTGTATGATTTTTAACAATTTAAACTAACAACTTGTTAGTTTAATGCTCTTTTAATAAATGATAATAATTAAATAATATGAATAATAATTATTATTATTATATTGCTTATATAATATGCCATAATATTATGTCATGAATACTTATTTACAAAGTAAATAATAATGTTCTATTAATTATGCTATGTACTAAATACATAAATAATTTAATATAGTATTAAAATATAAAAATAATAAAAGGTATTTATTTCACTGCATTTTTCAGTGTTGTATGCTTCGCATTTATAAATGTAGTCAGATATAGCATGCGATAGCTGTCATTATGTACATCTGTACATATTCTGACATCTTACAGCTCATTGAAGAATTATATTTCATCAGCACGTGTGTCTCTGCTAATCGAAGCCGATTGTGTTTAATGTGTTCACAGAAAAGACAGACCAGAAGCCTCTCGCAGGCATCGTCGGGTCCTTACTGAGACCGTGGAGGTACATGACCGGAGAAGAGCCGCCTGAGTCTTCCAACAGCGGTAGGACTCATGTCAGCCCTTTTGTGTTTTCTCTCACTCACTTACACTTATACTGACCACAGTTCATCACTCCTAGCAAAAAGACTTTTTCTATTTCCCCAGAAGATATTATTCAAGGTTTTTGCATTAGAAAACAGTTTTTCAGGATTATTTTCATCCTCTTTAGAAATTAAAGGGGACAACACAACAAGTACTTATAAAGTAGTATTACATCCTTCATATTTCCACAGAGTGGAGGCTTAGGACCATTCAGGACCATTTTCACCCACTCTTTTTTTTTACTGCTTTAAATATTTCATGTGATGTTAGTTTTTGTAGAACTTACAATGAGTTACAAATGATTAAGAAATCAGTAATATTCTTCATCAAAAGTGTTGTATGTGAATTATAGCTGGGATGATGTCAGTAAAATTTTTACTTGATACTTTTATTTATCAAGGCTGCATTAAATTAATCAATCAGAATTTCTTCTGACTGGCAAGTGGTAATTGCATGCCAGCCCACGTCACGGCGCACCGGGTATAAGCGGGCACAGCTGCAACCACTAATTAGATTTTGCTTTAGAGCCGAGAGCACACATATGTGTTGTTCTCTTACTGAACGCAAGTGCTGCAAGTTATTGAGTAACTTTCGAGCGGAGGCTGTTTTTTGTGGCGTTACGTTGAATTCAGTATTTCCCTTGCGCATCTCACAAGGTAAGCAGTCTTTGACACGGTTGACTGGTTTTCTTCTTCGGGGTGGA
>JAUCNO010000873.1:1940700-1952419 GCA_032353835.1 Enteromius viviparus | reverse complement strand
ACCTCTTGAAGCTCATCGAGAGAATGCCAAGAGTGTGCAAAGCAGTAATCAGAGCAAAGGGTGGCTATTTTGAAGAATATGTCTTATTATATTATATATATATTTTTTTTAGAAAATGTGTTCAGTTATTTCACCTTTTTTTGTTAAGTACATAACTTCACATGTGTTCATTCATAGTTTTGATGTCTTTTTTTTCAATGCTGACAATTTGATAATGAATGCAATAATCACAAAATAGCCGAAGTGCAGGATAATTTACCAGCCAGACCTTTCGCTGTATAATTTTTTAAATCAATGTTTAATATAACAGGAGATATATTCATGAGCCAGTCAATTAACGCTCTTACTGCAGCACCAAATTGGTGGAAATGAAAGTTATAATGAGCAAAAAGGCCAGCAGACAAACACGCTACACGCAACAATAGTCCAGAACACGAGGTGCATTTTGTTGGAGAAACAGAGTAATTCATCACGTTTTTTAGGTTTAATCTTTCTGGGCTAAATATTTCTCAATTTGCAGCTGATTAGTATTCTATCACTAGTCACTTTAATCCAATGAGTAGAGCGGCTAATTAAGCAGACGGAGGGGTTAGATTAAAGACAAAATGTTGAGAAGCCAAACAGTGGTAATAATTAAGAATATAAGCCTACTAGTCCAGCACCAGAGAGCACTAAAATGAAATGCATGAGGTTGCCAATGCTTCACAATAGCGGCACTCGCTGCTTAGAGCTTGTGAGACAAACATTACACAATCGACTAACATGCTGATTGTTTTGTTCTGTGTGTAAACCTACCGTTATTGCTGTTGTCATCTACCAGAATGATCTCTTTGAGCAGGTGGCGCGGGGTTCTGTTCATGGCCGAGTGGATGGAGCGCAGAATGACTGAGAGCGCCTCGTTCACAAAGATGAAGACTATACTAACCTGTGGAAGGTTGGACGGGTAAGACATGTTTTTGCACCTGCAGGAACAGATGAAACAAAGGAGCACAGTTGGTAATGTGCCAAGGCACTTCCAAGGACTGGGTACAAATTGATGTGTAATATCTAAAACAACACTATGATTTGTTAAACTATCACTAAAATGAATAAAGCATGCACAAAACACCAGCTTACAGTGATGATGTTCCACCTTTGAGGTCTTTACTTTCTTGAGATTTTTTTCATAATCATAACCAGAATAATAATAATAAAAAAAATCAGCTGAATGCAAATTCAGTTAAATAATCTAATTTGGTTTTGTAATGCTTAAATGTTCAAAACTTTGATTTATCGATAACTTAAATAGTAATACTGTTTCACAAAAATACTGTTTTCAATGTATTTTTGGGCACATAAATGCAGCCTTATTAGCAAAGGAGTAAAAACATCTAAAACCTGTAACATTTCCAAACGTTTGAAAATCATTGTATATTCAAATAGAAAATAATTTACTTTACATTTTAACAATACAAACAATATTACTGTTTTATACCAGCCCTAAATTTTAAAAACATTAAAACATCCTTAATATACTAAACTGTAGACCAGTTGTGTATATACTATTATAGTTTCTATAAATGTTGTCTCTTTAATTTTTGCTTATTTAAGAATTTTTGCTAAAATAATAGCATCCGGTTTATAATGTTTTTAGACAGTTTTAGCAATCAAAACAGTTTTAGTAACAGAGCTGCAAGACTGCAAACACCATGCAAAATTTATACTAAATAAAAAGGCTCATATAATATTTAGTTTGACCTCCTGTGGTCTACAATCAGCATTCTCAGAAGGTTAGGCAACTTCTTTGCTGACCATTTATTTAAACACGACTTCATCTTCATCAGTTTCAGGCCCTATTCTGTTTACTTCACATGGAAATTGCCTGAAATACTGACAAAAGACAAAAAGCAATTAGACAAACAGGACCTTTTTGGTAAATACGGTGGTCTTTACAATGATAGGTAATGTTTTGATGTTCTTGGGAGACTGGAGTTTATAACAAGTGGGTTTTGAAGGTTTTTAGACCCAGGTACTCAATAGCAATTTGGCTTCACGGAGAGAAAAGAACAGATGTGATCAGATGTGAAGGAGTTCTTTATGTTGCTGCCAGCAAGACACATCCAGTAATTACAGGCTATGGAGTAATTATGTTTTTCCACACACACCTCTTTCAAAGCCTGTCAAAATAGAGTCGTTGGTGTAAACTGTTTGTTGCCATGCTTTCAGCCCATAACAGACTGTAAGAAAAAAAAAAAAAAAAAATGTCTGGCTTTATATTACACTAAATTTAAGCAGCATTTTTATACACTACTGGTCAAAAACTTTAAATAATTAAGGTTTTTTATTTTAATAAAAGGTTAGAAAAAGTTTATTTTATGTTTATGTTTTAGTATGTTATACTTCATCAACCAAAAATTCTGAAAAAAATAATATTGTGACATTCCTTTAACCTTTAAACTGTTTTCTAATTATATACAATTTAAAATGTTTAAATGTTATTTTGGTTCAGAAATCATTCTGATTTGCTGATTTAATGCTAAATATCGGTGCTCAATTATTAATGATAAGTCATATCAATTGCTTAATATATTTTTCCAGGATTCTTTTATTTAAAACATGTATAAATGTGTTTAAAAATAAATGCAAAATTTAAAATTCCTTTAATGTAACTTTTGATCAATTCAATATATCCTTGTCAAATATAAGTATTAATTTCTTTCATTTTTATCTTATTATAGGGTATTAAGCAGCAAAAAACTATTTTTTACAATGATAATAATTAAAATAAATATATATCGAGCACCAAATCAGCAATAAATTACATTTTAATTTAAAAAAAATTTAAACTGTAATATTATTTCATATTGTACAATATTTTTCATCAAATAAATGTTTGCTTGCCTTGGCAAACAAACAAAACTTTAGTTTACTTGCGATACATTATAAATACTGTACCATGCTACACGAATATGGTAATCATTATATAATCTATAATGATATCAGTGCACATTGGTGTATTGTAGTGGACCTGAGGAAACAAAAAGAAGGCAATAATCTTCTCGTCCGAATTTGTTTTGTCTCCTCGGAGAAAACACCATGGGTACATATCAAAATACTATTATATTACCATCATATTTCAGTGTGAAATGAACACAGGACATCTGCTGACTGCAAACATTGATTTGTGCTCAGCAATCACGTTATTTCACAGTAAAGGACACACAGACTCACCCTTCAGGTCTGTAGTCTGGGATGGCTCTGTCCATAGAGAGGCGGTCGCTGAGGTAACCGTTGTAGCCATAATACTGAAACATCTTGAGGGCCACTCGGCGGCTCTCCGGCCCCAGATCCTGGCCCCAGTGGTTGAACAAGGACGAGTCAGAAAAAGATCGATCTAGCTGATTGTCATCTCCTTTCAGCGGGGACTCTGTGAGGGTCAAAAGAAAGAGATGGTTGGCGTTCCCCTGATAATGAAACGTGTCAGAGGACAGAGGCTAGAGAAGGGAAACGACACTGAATGCTTTTACATTCACCAATTGTGCTTAATAACCAGACAACTTGTGAGTGAATGCCTTCACTGGTGTTCTTTTACTAGGCAAACCCCTGTGAAAAAGATTTATGCTCAAATGTATTGGAATATTTAAATCTTTAAGTATAATTTAAGTATCATTTTACAAAACTCTACTAGCTTATTTAATAATGGAATAAAAGGCCACTTAAATTCACTTAAAATATACTGTTTCTTAACACACTTTCTCAACAAGATAAACAAATCACATAAGTGTGTGTGTGTGTGTGTGTGTGTGTGTGTGTGTGTTTCTTTCTCGTCCTGTCCCCCATGATACTGATGGCTGGTTCATGGCTTCAGGGGCATAACTTTCACACCTCTCTCTTTCTATCATTCTCCTTTTCTCAATTTCTATTTGACCATAAAATAGATTATTTTTTAAATTCAACACAGCTAGTTTGTGTAACCTTTTGCCCTTTAAGCTCCCTATATATGCAAATAGGGAATGACAAAGTGGGCATTGCAAGGCAAAGTTGTGATTTGTTTTAGAAATGCCTAAAAAGCACATTTAGTGTGGTGAAAACTGCAATCTTGCAAATTGAATGTTCTGCCCATTATAATAAAATAAAATAAAAATTCTATTAGCATCTGTCTTTTTTTCTGAAACTTCACTGACGCTCTAGTAGGTAATATGTGACAATCTAATGCAGTAACTATCCCTAGAGAAAAATAAATAAATGTATTAATAAAAATAATAATAATTAAAAAAAAACATTTTAACTGAAAGACTACTCACTGCTGCTGTGGGATGGTGATTTGCAATTGATTTGCAAAAAAAGGAGAATATTATACTGAGGGAAAACAATATTCTTACGTAACACTCCATTTGTGCATGAGTCTCAGTTTTGTTTTGTGTTTCAATGTCACTTTGATTGACCTCTGTGCTTGACTGTTGCTTCTGACCTTTCCACATCTAGCAGCGTCAGCCACGCACTTACATACAGCGGTTTGCAGCTATAAAATAGAAAGCAGAGCTGCACTAATACATATTTTATGAATGGATACTACATTAAGGGACAATTTCAGCTCAAGCTCAAGTTTCTTCTAACACAAGACATTAGCAGTAAAATCCTTATAATACAGACCTAAAGTGTTTCAAATATTTTTTTCATGGTTAGCCCATGCCATAATTAACAAATGGAACCTTATTGTGAAGTGTCACCAAAATATCTTTCTATTGACATTTCAGTTGATACATTGATGATTGATTGATTGATTGATTGATTGATTGATTGATTGATTGATTGATTGATTGATTGATCAACAGTCATTCCAGTGTGAAAATGGTTTTAAGTTGAATACATCACTTCCATTCAAGAGGGGAAAAAATCACATGAATGCGAATGAACATGCTGGTTTCCATAGAAGAACACTAATCGTATAGTTATTTTTGTTGCAATGGTTGCAATTTCTCATTAAATTATATCCATATCCAATGTATAGCCCTACTGTACTGTATATGCTCAGTTATTTTTTTTTCCATCCAAAGATTAGAATTAAACTTATGTGCAAAACTGGAATATCGCATAAAACAAATGTGAAAGAACTAGAGTATTGCAACCTGGACCAATGTGAATACATGACTACAGAGTCCCCAGTCAGAAAACTGATACTGAGGGGGTCAGTTTGGATCACTGACGGAATCAAATACGGCTCTGTTGGAGACTGGCTACAGAGAGCACAGACACCCACCCAAACAGCAGCTCTGAATAAACATTGGAGCCGTGCTGCTAACATGACTCTAGACTGCAGCGGGCTTTAAGCACCGGCACAGGAATGTGATTCATTGGACCCTGTGCACAAACACGCAGCATCTGACTGCTGAAATGAAACACCAATATACTGTATTTCTACTTGCTAGCAGAAAACCAATTCTGTTGTATGTGTGAATGCATTCTGTACTTCAGCTTTCTATATTAAGACCTTTTGATAAAACTCTCTTAAGACATTGCAATTTGGATCTCAAAATCAAATAGCCTGGGGTTACTAGGCAGGGGGTGTTCTCAACAAATACAAGTGGTTTTAGAACCATGAATATAACTACAACTCCAACTGTATTCTTGCATCCCTGCATTTTAATACACTTTTTTTTATTTATACATTCATTCGTTTAAAGTTTGAGTTAGCTATATAATAACCCCACTAGAAAAATTTGTTCAAGCTAATTCAGAAAATGAAAACAGCTTTCTTGGATGCCTATTGGGAACCCTGATTTAGGCAATTATATACTATCACTCAGACATCATTTCAACAACACTAAAGCTTTAACTAACTGTTTCATAAGATGTGATGTGTGTGCCAACAAATCAGATTGGGAAATCCATTAAGGAATATTAAAAAATAGTGTATACATCAATATATACAGGTGACAAAAAGCTAATTTATCTGATCTCCCCAACTGTGTGGTGACTGCTGCAGATATAATGTGCGGGCTAATAAAACGTGTAACCTATCATTTGGGAAATGTACAATTTTATGGCTATTTATGCATTATTCTTACAGCAGAGTAATTGCTTTGACAAACAAAATAATAGATGACTGTCCTTGTACAGAGAACTGTGCTACGTGTCATGAAACAGGAAGCAGCATTGACACAATGTCTTGTTAAAATGCTTTTCACCTGCATTGTACATTTATTTTGGCAGTGTTTGGTGTACAGGATGGACCAAAGACTGCTTATAAAGGCAGTCACTAAAAAAGCTATTCTTAAATTAACAAGGTCTTTACACAACGAGAGTAAAAAAAAAAAAAATCATCAGTCAGCTTTCATGCATTAAAAACAGATGTCACTTGCTTGTCAGGTAGTACAAAATTAATTCTGTCACGTGCACAAAATTACAAATTTAAAAACAGCCTGGATCAGTGCATACCCTCTTTTGGCATTAAAAATTACTGTCAGGATTTACTTAAGGCATGCAGTGAAATATTAGCGATGACAAGTCACGGACATATGCATTTTTACGAGTTCCTTTTTAGACGCAAAATTGATGAGATGATTTAAATGATTCATGCAAGGTGATTTACTAAGGTTTGCAGCTTTTCATTTGCACCATGTTTTAACACCCCCCGAAAAAGTATGTATTAAACAATTCCGATGATCCAGCAATATCTGTATTTGCATGTTGTCACTCTCATATGTGTGTAGTCTTAGAAATATACCCTGTTTAGAAAACATAAATCCTTTTATGTGTATGTACTCCAGTCAAATCAGTAGTCTAATAAAATATACTATGCTTTATACATAGAGAGGATCACTGCATGTTAAGGTCCAATAATTGGCTAAAAACTAGTTGTCTTGGTAACCCCTTAAAAGTTTAAAGGGTTACCCCACCCCAAAATGAATATTTTGTCATTATCACTTAACCACATGTCGTTCCAAACCCATAAAAGCTTCATTCTTCTTCCGAACACAGTTTAAGATATTTTGTATGAAAACAGGGAGGCCTCATTGACTGTCAAGTTAATCACCACTGTAAAGGTCCAGAAAAGTATGAAAGACATTGTCAGAATACTCCATCTGCCATTAGTGGTTCAACCGTAATGTTTTGAATCGACAATAATACTTTTAGTATGCAAATAAAATAAAAATAACAACATTTATTCAACAATTTGTCTTCTCTGTGTCTCTCCGTAGCACAATTTTGTTCTGACACACAACCGTGTGCACTATTTGCATCCAGCGGATTTTTACAGGCGGAACCTTTTACAGGTTTGGAACGACATGGGGGTTCAGTAGGTAATTAATGATAAAATTTTCATTTTGGAATGGAGTAACCCTTTAACTGATCAGCATGTACTAGATAGCCCTTGCAGCTAACATATTTCTACATTGACATCAAATTAAAATCAACATGTGTTTTCTAATTACACTGAATAACAACACTACTGTCTTTGCAAAAGTGAGCCACCGATAGTTGAGCTGATTATCACTGAATTGAATTTGTTTCATTACTGATGACCTTTACACAGTTATGAGCTTTACTGAATTGAATCAACACTCAACTGACTTACAGTAATTTGAATAAGGACACTATTGTTTGGTGAGAGCTGAATTTGGATTTGCTTCCTATCTGATTACGTTTACGTCGTTGATTTTTTTACATGCCTGCTGAATAACGTGAAGCTGATCTTTTTTGTAAAAAGTGCTATATTAAAAAGTTCACTTGAGGTGACTAGTTGTTGTTGCATGCAACAAGTCACTAATATTAGCACTGTAGTATATTTTTCACCAATGCCTAAATCTTTCTGGAGGTTCTTAGGCTGGGTACACGCCATAAGATAATCGGGCTGATTTTTCATTGACAATGCTGCAGTAGGTAGTGTCTCGGTTATCTTAGTGGTTTAAAGATTATTTTATGAGATTTTCCTGTGGTGTGATGTCTGCTAAAAGTGACTGATTCTGCTCAGAAGAACATTGGAGGCACTCCGATCGTGAATATTGAAATATTGATCAGAAATCCTGATGTGTGGGGGGAACCCAGAGGACAAATACACATATGATCCATGAAAGGACACAATATCCGATCAAAAAGCAAGCTCGCAGAAAACCAACGCACAATAACAAATGCAGTCACGGCACAGCACAGCACAAAAGGATTTTAAACAGCAGAGATGAAGGATCAGCACGTCGATTTGTGGCAGAAGAATGTTTATACAACGTGTCCTGCAAAACATATTTATTCTCAAGTCTCAAGAGATTTTGTGAGATTCCCGGTGTTCACAGTCAGGATTGAAAATCTGTTCAGTTTTCAAAAATGAAAATTCTGTCATTAATTACTCACCCATGTGTCATTCCAAACCCGTACAAACTTTTTCTACTGAACACAAATGAAGATATTTTAGATGAAATCTAAGAGCTTTCTGACACTGCATAGACAGCAACACAACTGACACACTCAAGGCCAAGAAAAGTACTACAGACATCATTAAAATATTCCATATGACCTCAGTGGTTTTTTTAAGAACTGTATTTATGAATTAAGGTTTAACCACTGATCTCACATGGACTATTTTAACAATGTCCTTACTACATTTCTGGACCTTGAATGTGTCAGTTGTGTTGTTGTCTATGCAGTGTCAGAAAGCTCTCGAGGACATTTCCTTTAAGACCACAGGATGACCATTTTTTTAAATTTACAAAGTGAATGCAGCACACATCATTTTAATTGCGACACGATCATAAGAACACAAGTCCTAAAAGCCCATTATATATAGCTGAGGTTTTAGTGATGTGACAGTATGTCTGGCTATTAATTAGCCTCCTCCCTCAGGAGGGATAAGAATCCACGCTGGTGCGGTCAGGGGTGGCTTTTGTAGACTTCGTAACCTAGGCAACATCTAGTGGCTCGGTCTGCTCAGCATGTTGTCCCAAAGGCTCTTTGTTGATAGAGGAATTTAGTCCGCAAGCATGTAGGCCAGCTATCAGAGCCTTTCAACTCAACAAAAGAGACACAGGGCTTCAAGTAATGGAAGTCCTTTCACAGGCATTAAACAGAGCTATGAGAAATGGCAGAATTTCATAAGCAGTCTGAGAATGACCCCAAATCAGTGTGTGCTGAGCGCATCACAGCAAGTATACATGAAAAGGTCAGGAGCTCTACCGCAGCCAATATGCTGCATGACAGCGATGAATTCTTCAGGATAAAATCTATGTTAAATGGCTTTCACAAGTCATTTTACTTCATAATGTGATGTATTTCTGAGTGAAACTGGATCTTTTACTGGTGGAAGGAATGTGGCACAGGCTGTAGGTCAAGTTGTATGATCGTTAAATATATTTTATCGTTATTTGCTTTTTATTGCCGCAGCATTGATTGCATTAGCGTTAAATAACCTTGTTCACTATTGGCATTTATTCTAGAGGCTAAAATTAACTTACAGTACCAAGTCTCTTCTGCTCACATAGAGCACATTCTGACCACATCACCACCTCTGGTGCGCATTATTTTCTAATAATTCAATTCTCTCTTTATATATAAAACTAGAAGATATTTATTCTTATTTTAGTGTAATTACCCAGAATTCATAACCCAGAAGACTTTAATACGTCATAAAATAACTGATTAAGATATTTTTGGCTCTCCAAGTCAACATAACCAAAATTTCAATGCTTCAAAATATTCACAAAGACACAATAACATAATCAATATGAATTCATCATTTCATACAGTATTTAGTATTGCCCTTATTATGGTTTTTTGAAAATTACCCTTCATGCAGTGTGTAACACAGCTCTAAGTGAAGTTTTAAATCTGAAAGTGCACCGTGTACAAAGTTATTTTGTCTCTTAAAAGAAAGGATTGACTCTGAATAATTAAAATAAGGCATTTTTAAAAGGCACATCAAAATAAAACATTAGCATACTGCCTGTGCACTGGTCTTTTTGCATTGGTCTAAATGAAAATGCTAATTCATTCTTTACCACTAGGTGCCACTTTTTTTCAATTAAATGCTCAAAAACACAGCTTTAAATGAAATCAACCAATCACCAGAGGGGGTTGGAAAATTTATTGTTGAACAAATTGTTTTAGGGGTTATTAAACAAATAAGGTGAAAATAAGTGCATATTATAAGAATATGAAAGAGTTTTTTAACCTTGCATGCATGTCAACCTGTGGTTTGGGACTCCAAAATCCAAAATATGAACCTTACATAATCCATAATATGGGAACTTTAAACACTGACCAGCACATGAAAATACAGTAAATTAATAAAATAAAATACTGTAAAATATGTACAGCATTTTTGTCTCTTAAGAAGATTTCAAATCTACTGCTCGGTTTATATGGATTATATTTACAATGCCTTTATGAACTTTTTAAAGCATCGAAGTTCTGGTTGCATGGAGAAAAGTATTATGGGTTTGAAATAACATGAAAGTAAGTAACAAAAGAATTTACATTTTTGGGTGAACTATCCCTTTAAGTGTTTTTTAAACATTTTTTTAAATGTGTTGAATTTCCAGAAAGAAATATATATATATATATATATATATATATATATTTGTCATGGTATATAATATAATGTACTAGTATAATTACAGCCACTTTCTGTTAGCCATCTTTATTTATTATTATTTCAAGACACTCAATATAAGATGGCTCAAAAATTACTCAGAGTTATACAAGATTTTGCTCATACGCTCTACCGCCCACCACACACATACTTGCTCTTACTTGAATAGAGCCCAGCCCTTCCTGAAACACAAGCATTGAAAGAGGCCCAGAGGAAGCCAAAGAAATAAAAGTGACTTCCTGAATCAGAATATGGATACAATAAGAACAGTTTCACAGAACCAGGAAGAATGTGTGTGAGACAAAATATAGGATCTAAATAAACAGGATTTATGGATGCTGAAGATTGTGGATAATTGCTACAGGATGAAATTACGCCACACCGAGCGAGCGGTTCATATTTCATCTGAGCTCCTGTGACTCCTCTGCGGTGTCAATCAGATTTCCACGCTGATGACTTGTCTTGTTCTAGCAGGTTGTTAAGCCCCGGCGGCTCTAATCACATGCTCTGTGTGAGGAACATTATCAAACACAGTCAGGCGGGCTGCAACAGGATGGACTTCTACAAAAGGCCACCTGCATAAAGAGGTGTGTCTGATGAATGAGGTGCCAACAATGATTTGGCTTCACACGACTAATGTGTTCACATAAATCAGCAACAAAAATCATTTTCCACACCTAAATATAATCAATCATATGAATTATAGTAAACAGTGTGTGTTTTGAGATTTTCACTCAACTGTAATTCATTCAACTTTTGTTTTGTTCCTGATGAAGTCTAGCCTGGGCCCGCCCATACTTCCTGTGACGCTACATTCCATTTTGCGAGCAAAGTCAGTCTGGCAAAGCTGCCGTTTTAGAGCATTTCCGTTCCAAAAAAGTGAGAACCAATGAGAAACGAGCTCCCCCACCCCCAGCAAGACTGAGGCGGGTGTAACGTGATGACGCAGCAGTTTTGTGATACTCAATTGCTTGCTAAACTATTTGAAAATAATCACTGAATGACTAGCTATCCATCTAGAAGCTAGCTATAATTGGTTACGGAGGCTTCAGGTTCCGTCGCTACATATACGTCATCGGTATGAGTGGTCTGATTGGTTGTAGATTCGTCCAGTAGTATACAGAGGCATCTGATGGACGCAGGTTAAACCCGCCTCCC
>JAUCNO010000873.1:1910517-1940600 GCA_032353835.1 Enteromius viviparus | reverse complement strand
CGCATCGCCGGTGAAGCGTCTCGTCTCGCTCACTACAACAAGCGCTCCACCATCACTTCCAGAGAGATCCAGACCGCAGTGCGTCTGCTGCTGCCCGGGGAGCTGGCCAAACACGCCGTGTCTGAGGGCACCAAGGCTGTCACAAAGTACACCAGCTCCAAGTAAAGCAGTTAAAGGCTGTTGCACCCCAAAGGCTCTTTTAAGAGCCACCCATCTACTCGATAAAAGAGGTGATTTTGTTGATGCTACTCAGCGTGCGTGGTTACCTTCTGAAATAATTATGTAAAAATTAAAGATTAAAAAATGAGCAGTGTTAAATTCAATTTTTTTTTTTTTTTTTTTTTTTTTTTAGCTGTAGTAATAGATTAAGAATAGAAATTGTAGTGAGAGTAAGTGGGAATATGGAAGTAATGTTTTGAGTGGGGCGGGTTATTTCAGTAGGAGGAAACGTTTTATGTAAAGCTTTGAAAGTGAGTTTGTGCCTCTGATGGCACTGTACGACCACATTCATTTGCAGATTTCAAATTTGCTAGAGGCTAGTTGGTCTGAAGTAATGCATGTAAAGTGGGTCTGTGGGACATCATACATTGTCCCAAATTACATCAACATATTAATACATTTCTGTAATATAGTAAAATATATTTTATAGACCAAAAAAGAAATTAGGGAAATGTATTCAAGACCCTGGGTGGGTACTACATTCGAATATACACGGTCATAGGGTATGCAGACTTCCTGTGTAATCTCAACACAGCAGAAAGCCGGGTAATTTTAAAATGGAGGAATTCTACACAATTTCCCTCACGGGTTAGCCGGCTTGACAAGAGTCGTGGAGGAAAACTTTGTCACAAATGGGAAACGGAGTCAAGACTGCCAACATCAGGCCAGAATCACGCCAGCATTGATTATATGATATACCCAGAACTGGCCCGGGAGAAACCAAACTTGTCAAATTTTATTTATAATAAAGACTTGCCACTGTCATAAGAACAATCTTTTATTCAGTTTAAAAAGTTAGCATGTTATTTTGACAGTTGCAAGTCTTTATTATAAATAAAATGTGGCAGAAGATTTTCCTGTTCATTGTTAAGATATGTTAAACCACGCTAAGCTGATTCCTTATAAAGGACTTCTATAGGGGCGAACGCTTATAAATGTGATATTATTATTCTCCCGGTCGTTGTTAAGGTAATGTCCACGTAAAGCGTTTTAGAATGTCCCAAGTAACGTAGCTAATGTTAGAGAGCAATCAGGCTAACAAATTATTAATGTGCCACTTAGACCTAGGGCTAGGGATATGTATGGATAGTATAGAGGACATATACTTTATTAAAGCAATAAAACAGTAATGGTTGTGATGTTACAAACAATATGACATTCTCTGTCTGCCTTTGGTCCAAGTGAACGTCTTGTGTGTAGCAGCTAGCGACGATACTGGTTACCAGCATACAAGGCCGGAAATAGGTTTACATAGCAATTGCATATTTCCGTTGCAAAATACGGTAGTTGTGAGAAAGATCTATACCTGAGTCGATCGGAGGACACCACACCTGCCAGTGATCAATGCCACTCAGCTCTGGGTGTTTTCTAACTTAACTTGTAAAATCAGGATGAGCAATGTGTGTTAAGTAATAAGGTTAAAAAACATGCATGTCTTCAGCGACCTGTTTTATTAATATTTATTTGTTTGTTTTTCATGTTTTACTTCATTGATGTAATATTTGCTGATCGAGTGCAGTTGGTCTTTGTTCCCAGCCGGGTTCAGGTCTGCTTCGGGTCCAGGTATATTTAAGGCATTTCTTGGGTTTGCACTAGCTTGTGAAGACCTCAGGTGCGGGGTACAACCAACACTTTTATAATTTCAGAATATTATGTCCATGTTAATTAGGCACTTATTACAGAAATTACATTGAGATTCAAATGCATGATGCATTTGATGCACTATTATAATATTATTCTCAAAGTTTGTTTGCATTGTTTTGTTTAATTATTTATTCATTTAAATTATTATTATTTTTTCTTTTACTGTTTAATTTTAATTAAAACTTTTTACCTACCTGTCCAAACACGGAAGAGCATTATTATTATTATTATTATTTATTATTTGATCTAAATTATGGAATTCTTAACAACAGGCAAAATGTACTTTTACATTATTCTGAAACAGAACATTATTCAGGTCTGAAGGGGTTAAAACTAAGTGTAAATGCAAGCCTCTGATTCCCAGCCTTTTGTCCTGAGGTCTTAACTTTAAATTCCCCTATGATTGCAACTGAAATAACAGTTATAATACATATATACATATATATATACATATATATATATATATATATATATATATCTGTGTGTATGTGTGTGCCATGTAATTTTTATTTTACTGTTATTTCTGTTGCAATAACATTTACAGCATGTATTTTTTTTTTTAGGAATTACATTATCAACTACTTGAATGGAAGCAGACACACACTGATGAGGATAAACCCAGCAGCTGGGTCAAAGACAGTGACACTCGAAAGATGAATAAAGCCAAAAAAAAACTAAGGAGACGAGAACAAATATAATGGGAATAATAAATTGTGAAGTGATTCCGAAAATCTAATTTGTGAAAGTGAAATAAGAAACCTTTTTGAAACACTGTTCAATAAAGGGTTCATAATTTTTAACTACTTGCTGTTCTCATTCTATTTTGAATATCTTTTTTGTAAAGTTGTTGTTGTTTTCCAAGCATTCAGTCCATCTGACACTGGGTAATGCCAATGAATTATTATCTGTATCATACTTCAGTACCTTACTAGAACAGTATGTGTACAGGTTTGCCAATATATCATCACCATTCAAAAATACCCTCACAATAATATCCCATTATGGTTCTCTTTCTTGGAAGGTTTGAATGCATTTTTTTTGGAAATGTTTGTATTGTAGAATAGGACTCTTTACTCAGACTTGGGAAGTTTGGGTAAGATCTAAACTCTCGTTAAACACATCATACCTATTGTACGTGATATTACTATGCACTACAGTATAAGTACACGAATCACCATTAAATCACAGCATAACCAAATCACAATAAGTTAGGTTGTAGATAACGTAAACGATATAGATATGTCATTGCTATAGATAAATGGACTAACGATAAATCCACATATTATCTGTTGTTCAAAGATAAAAACACAGGAGCCTGAAACAGACCTAAAGCCTCTGAATGGAGCGCATGTGTTTCAAGCTGCCCAAAACAGCGATTGTATTAAACACTCCACAGGTCCCTTAAAAGTGTTTGTTACATTAAAGTGACCTTTAAACTGTTTGCTAAACACATGTACAGCGATTTATTTTTCAATCGACTTTTACACTTCAATATACCCCTGAATTTACACGAAATTTTTTTCCTGTGGCTGCTGCTCGCCTTGGATTCGATCTGACAGGGAAAACATAAACATTTCAGCGAAGCGTTTTGTAGCCTCCAAAGAAAGCTCGAAACCTTTGCTGGGGGGTCTTAATAATCTTACTGTCTTAAAGAATTTCGTCCATCCAATTTTGCCTAAAATGCCAGAGAAAAAACACAAGCGTGAAGCGCTCCTAAAGGCGCTCAGTCGACGAGTGATCAGGTTGAGTCCATAAGGCTCTCATGTGGTATTTAAAGGCGCAGCGCCCCGCGCATCTGTTTGTATTCATTGCTGAACTCAGTGTTTGAAAGACTATATTCGCTCCGAGAAATGGCAGAAACCGCTCCAGCTGCTGCCGCTGCGCCGGCCAAAGCGCCCAAGAAGAAAACCGCCGCCAAAGCCAAGAAAGCAGGTCCAGGCGTCGGTGAGCTGATCGTCAAAGCTGTGTCCGCGTCTAAGGAAAGGAGCGGCGTGTCTCTCGCCGCCCTGAAGAAAGCTCTCGCCGCCGGCGGCTACGACGTGGAGAAGAACAACTCCCGCGTCAAGCTCGCCATCAAGAGCCTGGTGACTAAAGGCGTCCTGCTGCAGGTCAAAGGGACCGGCGCCTCAGGCTCATTCAAGATCAGCAAGCAGCAAGCCGAGACCAAGAAGAAGCCGGCCAAGAAAGCGGCTCCCAAAGCCACGAAGCCCGCTGCCAAGAAACCCGCAGCTGCTAAGAAGGTGACGAAGAGCCCGAAAAAGGCAAAGAAGCCCGCCGCCAAGAAATCGCCCAAGAAGGCCAAGAAACCCGCTGCCGCCGCCGCTAAGAAGGCGACGAAGAGCCCCAAAAAGGCAAAGAAGCCCGCAGCGCCCAAGAAAGCAGCCAAGAGCCCCAAAAAGACCAAGGCCGCTAAACCCAAGGCGGCAAAGCCTAAAGCTGCCAAACCTAAAAAGGCAGCTCCCAAAAAGAAGTAATCTTTCTTGTTCCCCAAAGGCTCTTTTCAGAGCCACCCACTTAATCAAGAGAAAGAGCAAAAGAAAGACCTGAGTCAGCCATAATAACTGTTATAGTACCTTTTAAGAACTTTGACTACAATATTTTAGTTTTACATGTTAAGATAATAATTTTTTTTTTATACGAACGGATCTTTGACCTATATTTTATTAGATTGAAAGCAATAATTGATGCTTTTTGCATTGTCAATAACTTACCACCCCGTCACAATGTTTTTCATATTTTGATATCACATTTTCTGTTACGTTGTTTATTCAGTGTAAAATGCACCTGAATCTAGAAAAAAAAAATCGGAGGCGTGCCTTAAGCGCTGGGTGTTTGAGGGAAGTTCAGTGATTGGTTTAAAATCTGACCTTACTCTAAACTAATGGGCGACCGTGCGTTTTAAAGGAAGGCAAAATACGCAATTTGTGTTTGGTGCGACGTTAATTTGTCCTGCCGTTTTCGGTACGGATAAGCTAATGTATATAAGCCACCTGCATGTCTACAAACAGGATTTTCTTTTTATATGTATATGTGTGTATATATACTTAGTTGCTTTGAATTGCCCCTGTGGTAATAAAAACAATTCTGCCTGTGTTTTTTTGGTTAGTTTTTAAAGCAGATCTTACTGACAAATGCTTACGTCTTCATAAAATTCAAAAATCCTCTCAAAAGCGCCTTTGTTGATGCTACTAAAGCTTTTATAAAGTTCAGCAAGCTAAGACAAAGTATGCAGGCAAATTGTCCTGTAGACTAATTTGTGCAGCGAGGTTTTTCAAATGCCTATGAATTAACTTGGGAGGAATTACATACTTGACAGGGGGATGATGTCCAGAATGCTGTTATAACGTGCTATCATTCACCTACAATTTTTCAGTGTTATTATACTGTTTTGTTTCATGTGTTTTGCTAGTGAGCCTTACTTTTGGAAGTAAACATAATTAAATAAATGAGCGATGAATTTGATAAAATATTATGAGCGGCAAACACGAAAAGCCCCGTTTGACAACCGAAGCTGCACAATCATTGGCTAGCATTCATGGGCAGACGTCACAGACCAGCCAATCACAAATCTCTGCACCGTCATGACGCATACGCTCTTGGCTATGATGCTTTAAAAACAGGCGCGTAACCAGTGAGTGGTGTTTTTCACGTACTTGGAACGGAGAAAGAAGTTAATCTTAATCATGGCCAGAACCAAGCAGACTGCTCGTAAATCCACCGGCGGTAAAGCCCCGAGGAAGCAGCTGGCTACTAAAGCCGCCAGGAAAAGCGCCCCAGCCACCGGCGGCGTCAAGAAACCCCACCGTTACAGGCCCGGAACCGTGGCTCTCCGAGAAATCCGCCGTTACCAAAAGTCCACCGAGCTGCTGATCCGCAAGCTGCCTTTTCAGCGCCTGGTGCGAGAAATCGCGCAGGACTTCAAGACGGACCTGCGCTTCCAGAGCTCCGCAGTCATGGCTCTGCAGGAGGCCAGCGAGGCTTATTTGGTCGGTCTGTTTGAGGACACCAATCTGTGCGCCATCCACGCCAAGAGAGTGACCATCATGCCCAAAGACATCCAGCTGGCCCGCCGCATCCGTGGAGAGCGCGCTTAAACCCGCCGCTGCGTCACACCCCAAAGGCTCTTTTAAGAGCCACCACCACTACATTGATTGAGACAAATTCCACTGCATTTAAAGCTAAAGAAAACTTAGTGCACGTACAATGTAGTTCGTATATGGATCTCAAGGTTATTACACATTAGTATATCTTTCCATAAATATTATACATGCATTCGCATGTTTATCCCGAGGCTTCCTGAACCTAAGACTACACTATTTTCTGTAGTTCTTCAGCTGTGATCAGTCTTTTGCCACTCGCTCTCCACCTCAATTTACTCGAGACAAAATACACACACCTCCCTTTTCAGGCAAATATAACGCTTTCTGATGACCAGACATTTCTGTTGTATCTGGTTTATAAGAGATATTTTAATCGGAAAGATACATTTTATTAACAATGTTTTACTTACTGTCACATGCTTTGTTCATATGACCAAGGGTAATAATTTTGCTGAAAATAGAATATACGCCCGCAGTTGATTAAAAACATAGTATAAATATTTTTAAATAATTTATATAATCAAATGAATCTATTTAAAACATAAATTTGGAAATAAACATCCTCAGAGCAGTGTTTGTTTCAATTACATCATTTCCTGCTCAAATTGGGCGTGGCGCCGAGCTGGTTTCAGTTAGGTCCTGTAAGGAAATATAAAAGGCCTCACTGGAGCTTAAGTTGTTTATTCGTTTTCGTTGTTTGACTCAAGCAGAGAAACCTCAACAATGTCTGGAAGGGGAAAAGGCGGTAAGGGACTTGGGAAAGGGGGCGCTAAGCGTCATCGCAAAGTGTTGCGTGATAATATCCAGGGAATCACAAAGCCCGCCATTCGTCGTCTCGCTCGTCGCGGCGGAGTCAAGCGTATCTCCGGCCTGATCTACGAGGAGACCCGCGGAGTGTTGAAGGTGTTCCTGGAGAACGTCATCCGTGATGCCGTCACCTACACCGAGCACGCCAAGAGAAAGACAGTCACCGCCATGGACGTAGTGTACGCGCTGAAACGACAGGGACGCACCTTGTACGGCTTCGGAGGATAAACGCCTTCAGTGCGAACAAAACCAACGGCTCTTTTAAGAGCCACCCACACTTTCACTTAAAGAGAAAATTATTATTTTAAACTATTTTGATTATACTATAAAAATAAATTTCAAAACAACCAGTTTGTATGAGCCATAATTTGGTGAACAGTTTTTCAGTATTGCAGAACTTCTGAAAGTTACTTAAGTGAGTTTTCCTGTATTTCGTGTTTCCTTTAGTCATTGTAATAAGGCGATTCATAAGTTAAAAGTTGAATAGGGCGGCGGTGGTGTTTATCTTTAGAAGTCAATCTGACGGAGAACAAGTGTCTAATATTCCTCTTGTTTCTCCGAATTGTTTAAAGTGATTACAAGGGTTTTAACAGATAAGCCCGTCTGTATTTATTTATTTTTTTTCTCTGGTGGAATATGAACAAAAAGCAGGAATTAAAACAAAGCAGGGTCATGTTGCTGAGTGGTAGGTGGGGGCTATAATTTAACCTGCAGTGATTGGCTCTAGTTTTACTCGTGGATGAGCTCTGTCTGTGGAAACACCCAATCAGTAGGTTCCACTTTTCTGTTATAATTAGCATAGACGAGTGAATAAATTACTCTGCTGACAGTCTGTCTAATCATTGTCTCATCAGTATCATCATGCCTGAACCAGTGAAGTCCGCCCCTAAGAAAGGCTCAAAGAAGGCCGTCACTAAGACCGCCGCTAAAGGAGGAAAGAAGCGCAGAAAGAGCAGGAAGGAGAGCTACGCTATCTACGTCTACAAAGTGCTGAAGCAGGTTCATCCTGACACCGGTATCTCTTCCAAGGCGATGGGGATCATGAACTCTTTCGTCAACGATATCTTCGAGCGCATCGCCGGTGAAGCGTCTCGTCTCGCTCACTACAACAAGCGCTCCACCATCACTTCCAGAGAGATCCAGACCGCCGTGCGCCTGCTGCTGCCCGGGGAGCTGGCCAAGCACGCCGTGTCTGAGGGCACCAAGGCCGTCACCAAGTACACCAGCTCTAAGTAGAGCAGTCCGAGGCTGTTACACCCCAAAGGCTCTTTTAAGAGCCACCTATTTTCTCCACGAAAGAGCGAGTTTATGATGTGACAATGCCTAATAACTGAGTTCAGTGTAGTTTGTAACTCAAAAGTGAGACACGGTATTTCAGGTCGAGCTGTGTTAGTCGTGTTTTTCTTAAATTTTCTCGGTCAGAGTATATCCTATATCGAAGTGGAAACTGTTTATATGAACCTTTTCGTTTGAAACGGTAGGGACAAAAAATAAATCTTATGAGGGGAGTAAAGTGTAAAATCGCCGTTTGTTTACTTCAATTTTCTTTAGAAAGTGTTTTCTTTTTTCTCTAAACAATGGGAGGTGCGAAACTGTCGTTTCGGATTCTGATTGGACTGTTGTTTGACGTCATTGGCGCGCGACGGGGCTGCTGCTGCAGCAATGAAAAGATGCAGGAGTCAAAGAAAAGAGAAAAAGGGAAAAAACGGAGGCACTCTGATCGAGAGCACAGCGACGGAGAGATGAAGAGCAGCACGAAGGTGAGGGACAGAAAGAAAGACTGGGTGTCATGGGTTTATTGAAAGAACGGACAGCGGTTATAATAATAGACCTGCTGCAGATAACGAGGCTAGTTGATGTTCGCTGTGAAATAGCTAGAAAGAAAACACAGCATATGTTTTTTTTTTCCCTTTGAACAGTCGCTGAACATAATAATAATGATCTGTCTCTCAGTGAATCTCAACATTTATCAAAAAAAGAAAATAATGATAATACATGACCTCTTAGGTCTCCACACTCTTTTGAGTGTTTATAGAGATACTAAAACGTTTATCAAAGCTTATTATTGACTTTATTGTTATTCGTTTATATCGTTATTGGAATAATCCAAATAAAAATGAGTGAGAATGTTATAAATGTGAGCCACATTTACAAAATGTTAGTCAAAAAGTCACTTTCAAAGCAAACTCTTCTGAGTCGCTCACCTGATCAAATCTGTGTTGGGACGCTCTTTTAATCTGGGTCCGGGGTAGAGACTGATACTGAAGCTGATGCTCAATCCAGCAGAGACTGAGCTTCTTGTTTTTGCTGACGCTCTGCAGCATGATTTCAGCATCCAGTTAAATTCATCAACACTTACTCCGAGTTTGGTCAGAAATCTCGGTGTAATCTTTGATGACCAGCAGAGCAGATTACAAACACGGCTCGATCGTGCAGGTTTTCATCACACAACATCAGAAAGATCAGGCCCTTTCTAACGCTTCACTTCTTCATCGTCTGAATCCTTTCCTGTCCAGCACCTTCTAATCTGAATAATGTCTGAAACTTTCATTACAAGCTATTTTTCTGTTATGTATTTAGTTTTTAATCTCTGCTTGTTGTATTTTCTCTGTTGTAATTCACGCTGAATGTAAAGTGTCTTCTAAATGAATGCATCTCCTTCACTCTAAATCCTGTTAATTGTTATATTGTGTAATTTCAGTCTTTAATGCTGTACTCTGTGTGTTATTTCTGCTCACTTTGGAAGGAGCCGGAGGTTCCTCAGGAGCCCAGTGATCTGGAGGAAGGAGGACTGGACCTGAACAGGATCTTCAGACCCATCAGCTCCTACATGCAGGACCGCAAGGAGATGCTGGAACAGTGTTTCTGTGTGCTGGGAGAGAACAAACTCAAAAGCATGCTCCCGGAGGAACTGAAGGTACGCTGCAGATGAGCTCTCATGGGAGCTAACTGACTTTAATTAAATAGACGTCTTCGTTCTGTTTAAAGAGGGCCATTTATTTCGTTTTCTGCTCTTAGTATTGACTCTTTGTTCTGTTGTGCTGAACGTTGATGCCTTGTATAACAGCGTTTTCTGAGGAGCAGTCTCTATATTATGACACTAATATCTGCTCATTTTGTCACATCAGTGAAAGATCCTCGATTCAGGAGTCAGTAGTACATGTAATGCATTAATAACGCTACGTTAAATATGGATTGATTCGTGATTCAGAAACAGATCTTTGTTAGACAGCAGTTGATGAAGTCTGCTTCTGTGCTGTTCTCTCAGTAATTAGTTTATATTGATAATTAATCATTCAAGTTTATATTGAAAACGACAGGACAGTCTCGGTCGCTTCACTTTCCAGTTCATCTGCTCTGAGTAACTAATGTCTGCAAACATAGATGTACATGATTATATTTTCCATTACGAAAATTAATCATAGTTTTACTAAAGTAACCATGGCCGTAGTAACCGCAGTTTTTTGGTGCATATTTTTTTGTTTTATAAAACCATGCTTCTGATACCATGGTTTTACTGCAGTTATATTGTAGTAATTCTACAGTGAGCTTTGGTTGTAGGAACCAGTGATGCCCGAATATCATAAAAAAATATTTGTAATGATATTCGGGTCGCAGTCGGTCAGGTCGTTTAAAATAAAGACGCCAATTAAACCTTTGTAATTGAAATAGTACTAGACACAGTTCTCTATGAAATACATAGACCTGCACTTTATTGTTTAAATTACTGGGGTAAAGATGACGCACAAGCTTAGTCTGCATGTAGAGATAGAGGCAGCAAGAGAAAAGGTGAAGACCCCGCAAATACACAAATAGAAAGAGCAAAGTGTGGGAAATAATGAAAGATGATGACTAAAGTGCTGGCTTTGTCATGTGTAGGCTACCTTTTGAAAGTTGAGCGTTATTAACAGTTGAATAAATGTTGACGCGGGAAAAAATTCCAGATTTCCCAACACACTGAACTGAGCAATGCTATTGCATTATTTTAATAGGTTACTTTTAAACGCATATAGCTCAGTAATGTCAGTTTTAAGTATTTTCTGAGAGGGGGTGTGATTTTTTTTTTGGGGAAAGAGACGCACACTTTGATTTGACTGGATAAACACATGCAGAATTTAATTAAAATTAAACGAAATAAACAAATACATCAAGCCTTTATTACATATTATTAGGGCCGGGACTCGATTTAAAAAAATAATCTAATTATTTAGAGGCTTTGTAATTAATTAATCGAAATTAATCACATTTTAATCGCATATAAATATTTGACCTGAGAACTGAGAGAAGTATGTTTTTCCATATGATTTTTATGATACCATTGAATAGTGACTGAATACATAAACTTAAGCAACAAAATATTGTTTAATTTTGTTTAATGTCAATATTGCACTGGTCTGCTGGACTTGGTTAAGTCTAGAAATATGATATTTAGAAATAGAGTAGCCTACATTTCAGAAATTCAGGAACCCTATAGGTGTGTAGACCTTCTGTAAACTGTAAAACACAATACTTCAAACTTTTGCTAAAACTTGAGACCCCTGTTGGAGTGAAACTTGATCTGCCACAAAATATCTGCCCACCCACTTCTCTGAAGTCATTGCTAGCAGTTTAATTTTACTTATTGTTCATAAATGATCAGCACAAATATTAATTATAACAATTGGTAAATCTGATATAAGAGATAAATTCATCCAATAAAATAAATAGCTTTATATATTTCAAAAATACAAATAAAAAAAAAAACAAATAAATTAAGAGCCAACCCCAACAACTGAGCCAACTTAATGTACATGCATACTGTACTCATAGAGATTGCAGAATCTGAAACTTTAGAAATAATTTGGCAATATTTCCCAGCAGCAGCTCACACTATCTTCGATCACAGGCAACTGATTTGGTCCAAGAATCGTAAAATTAAGTAATACACATAAATAAATAATGAATGGATAATCTACCGCATTCGGCATTATTGCTCTTTCAAATTCCACTCCGTGTGTGCGTGCGCGCACCCATGTTGCCTAGTAACGAACGTGCTGGCACTTGGCGGGATCACGTAATTACCCGGAAACCACAAATTCTCATTTCTGATTGGCTGGTAGAACTTAACATCGTATGTTTGCGCCTCGTCTATTAATTGTATATACAAGTTAGAATTATCTCTTATTTTTCAGCGTGAGAAATACAAGGTGTGGCGTGAGATCTTGTGAACTGGCTGAAATGTGTGTGCCTCACGGTGAGACTTGAGAGCCCTGGTTATGTTATTGTAAAAGATTCATTTGTGTATGTGTGTGTGGCTTCAAAAGAACTGTAGTATAGTGCTAAAGTTATATACTATTTTTTTTTTTTTTTTATGGTATCAATTTATTGCAATTGCATGGAAAAGGGTGGCTTCAGTCTTCAGAATGTCTTGTGTGATACAGGTTTAAAACAACATGAGGTTAAAGGAATATAGTGTAATTATCCAACCTTGTTATGTTTTTTTTTTTTTTTGTACAAATGCAAATAATGATTAATAAAATACTGTTTAGCATTTGATTTAATATCTTTTCTCACTCTGTAGTCTTGCTCAAATCCTTCAATCAGTATAGCCCCTTCCACACTCTTCAAATTCCTGTGATTTGTTTTCATTCTGTACAATGTTTTTTTCTTTTGACTGAACATCAGAGAAACATTTTAAGATTTGTTAGCAGATGTTTGACTGAAACATTTGACAAGCACTGTAACTGTAGTTATCAGGCTCTGTAATTTGTGGCCTGCACCCAAATATGTACTTCCCCACCACGGCGTCCCACCAGACCAGAGGCGTCTCATGCAAACATCAATAATCCAAGGTGTCCAAACAAATGAGGTTTTGTGTTTGTTATCTCTCGATGTGGGAATTCTCGTGTGACACCATCAGTATATGTGTGTACAAACTCGCACCTTTCCCCCGTGGAGCTTTGAACGCTGATGGTCTGAGTATGCCTGGAATTCTGAGGGAGATTTTCAGCGATGAATGTAGTTAGAAGAGGGTTGCGGAGTCGTCACTCCATCCAGGCACCCTGATGTTAATATCAATCTGGTCAGATCAAGATAAGGTTGTTCACTCCTTCATCTTCATGAGTCACAGTCATGTTCAGGATGTCCTTCACATTCCAGTAACAACCTGTTATGAATTCTTACCTAAAACACAAGTTCTGATGATTTAGATTTTGAGACATCATTGTACACATCTCTGAGTCACGAAGGACGACACATAAGATTGGTTGTGGTAAATAAAACATCAGGAAACATCTGTTGCACCACAGGATACTCATATTTGATGACAGTTGGGTGGTTTATGTTGAAAGGGCATCTCTTGCTATTGCCTTTGGGAGAATTTTGCCTGTCTCTTCTCACAAAAAAATTATATTAATTTATGCTATATTTGAGAGTGAATATGAGACCTTGTTGTAATGCCCTCTAGCTTATTTTATTTATTATGGGAGACTTGTAGCTTTTGGAGTTTTGTTGTTGTAGGTACTGTGTGTAGGCTAATGTATTTACAACCAGGTTTGTGTACAGCGTGACAGTAAGGGCTCCATGTGTGTGTCTCTGGAAAGGTCAGAGGTCAGAGTGCTCCGTCACTGTATTGTTCTCGCTTGTATCTCAGCCAGACGAGTGTCTGCAGTTCAGTCAGACCATGTCACTAGGTGTGAGCGATGATTTTATCTTCTTTGGCGTTGATTTAGCAAATGTGAAAAGTCACTTTTAAAATTGTTTTGTGGTATACAGAACACAATGAACACGCATAACTGTGCTAAAGACTAAAGATCAAATCCATGACTAGATTTCCTGAAAAAAACCGTGGCTGTCTGTGAAGTTGCTACTGTGATAATGAGGTTGTTGCAAAGGTGGTTGACTTACAGTATAAGGTTTTTGCTTATGTAATATTAGTTATAATTCATTTTGGTAGCACAAAATGTGACAAGTTCTTAACAAAAACAAAAAATAACCGCTTTCTATCTTAATATATTTTATAGTCATTTTATTCCTGTGATGGCAGAGCTAATTTTTTGATCAGCTAAATGTAATGTTAATTCCAGTTATTTTAGTGCAGTAAATATATTGAAACTGAAGTTTATGATCTGTGCTGCTGCTTGTTGATGTCAGTTATACTGAAGAAACTATTCTTGAGCATGTGTATAAATACTGAGAAGGATTGAATATATGTAGAGCTGAATCAACATAACTATTTTAATGAGCCCACTTAAGTGCAATAATTTTATCTGATCCCTTAAACTGCTTCTCTTGTCTCAACTGTTCATATCTCCAGTTCCAGGCTATATAGCAACAGGCCTGCAAAGTTTAACCCACACAAACCTTTTGCATCTCATCTGTCTTGCAAGACGTAACATGTCCTCGTGTTCCAACTGGGAAATGGACAGAAAAGTGTCCGCTTTCAGTGGCGAGGAGATACTGCTGATAAGAGCTGCTTATCTGGACTGAAGTGTGTGTGTTTTTGATGCAACATACGAGTGTGTGTGTGAGAGAGAGAGAGAGTGGTATTTGAGATAATCAGCATGTCAGATCCTGCCGACTAGTCCTAGGTTTGCCTGTAGCTTAGAATAACGTCACTATGAACATGCTGATGTGAGTCTGTGCATGTCAGTACCTGACTGCTCTCTGGATGGGTGAACACAATGAAGAGAACAAGACCCCCTCCTCTTCACTTGAGCACACCGGCAGAATGGCTCTTTTGTGCGTAACTATAGTCTCTAGGGGCACTGTAACATAATGTAGGGAGTAGATACAGTCTGTACACTTAGAAGAGACTGCGGGCAGACAGTGAAGATCAACAGATACAAGTCAGAGATTGCCTCAGGGGTTACGTAAGGCACGGTTGCCCACAGGAAAGAAAGATTACAAATGAATAAGTGACATGTTCATTTTTAATGTTAAAATACTTTCTTTATGCCAGTTTAATGTGATTAAAAATACAAATGGACATATAAAAATTTAGACATTAAAAAAAGTGTTTAAATCGTATTAAATTTTTTTTAAATGTGAGTGTGTGTATGTATATATCTATATACATACACATCATATTTAGACATTTAGCACAAACAAGAAAGCAATTCAAATCAACAAGAAAACAGTTATAGAGACCTTTTTGTTTGTATGTGTATGTATATATATATATATATATATATTGTTACTGTGCATAACTATAACTTTGTGTATACTTGAGAAAGTGCTATGAAATTAAAAGAAAAGTGCTTTTTAGTAGTTTATTTTTTGCCATTACACACATTCTCAGCAAAACTGAATACTAAAATGCCATCTTTGGTATGGGTGACTTTGTTTCACATGTATAAACTGGCATGAAAAAAAGAGAGTCAGTGAGGACAGTTAATCTCCATACTCTCCCCCGTGGGGGAGGGGTGTGTGTATTTACTTAGGGCCTGTCCCAGGTGCTATAGAACCCCTCCGGATTAGATCAAGACTGGGTGCCTCCCCTTACTTGACACACACAGTCATCAGTGAGCACCCCACCCCCAGACACAATCCAACAGACCAGAAAAGGAGGATAAACTCCCCTGCTATGCCTCAGTCCCTTTTAATCTGGACACAGGAAACAAAGTGATAAATGTAAAGAAAATGCACCTATGAATGAGTTCATCAGCTGATTCCAGCGTACTGAGTTGCTGTGACTTGTTCAGGAACAACTGCATGACTTACATCTAGGAAAGAGATGGTGGGTCTGGCTGTCTCCTCAGCAGCTGTTTCTGGTAGGTTTTTTGTTACTCGCATGTTTGTATTTTTTCCTTGGGAACTATATAATTATATTATCGAACAGTTTTCGCATTTGTCTAAATGGTTTCCGTAGAGGCTGAAGCGAAACTAATTGATTAGTTTTAGTTAAATCTAGTTGTTCAAACTTTAATTAAGCATTAAAATCTATTAGCATCAGTAGCCAGTTGTTGAGTTTGTGCATTACTTTATGACTAAATCTATAAAGTAGCATCATACTCCTAAAATCCAGACTGTACAAGTTTAAACAGGTGTTGTTTTTGTTGTCTAAGCAAATTACGCTCGTAAAATAAGATTTCACCAAGGTGTTTAGAGCTTTCTTGAGGAGTGCTGTGGTTTTCACAACAGAGTATACATTACTATCTCTGGTAGGCATCTTAAAGCTCTTTGGCTGCACTTTTAATGAGGTGAGGAATGTTTCCTCGCTTTGCTGCAATGTGTGAGGTGCTGAGTGTTAAAGCACTGGTGCAGTTATGGGAAAACGCCCCATTGTCCTCTAAAAACACAGCTTTCAACGCCAACTTTACATTCTTCAGCATGGCTTTTAGCTTATGCTGAAACAATACGACTGTCAGTAAAGTGCTTTCAAGTGAGCGAGAAAGAAAAACAGATTATCAACCAAGATTTGCCTGCGAGATCTTGCAGCCAGAGATGAAAACATCTCTAAAGGGGTCGATCCAAATAAAAAGCAACAAACACCCCTGCCATCAGGAGAACCTGCAGATTAGCTGAATCCATCTTTGAGCGCCGGTGTAGATTTCTGTGTTCCCACAATGCTGTTTTGATGTGGTATTATCAGAGAGGGCCACATGTGCAGCTCTCTGGAGGGGAGTGGGCACGTAGCCCCGTGTTGTGCTTGGCTTTGGAAATGACCCTCCACAGGTGCAGCTGAAGATAAAGAAGAGCAAACGTGTTTGATCTCATGTAAGTGCGTATCTCTGTAGGAATCATATATGCTTCGTTGCGCTCATGTTGGTTTAAACTGGTCCTAACTGCCCTCAGAAGATTTTTTGTTCATTATGATTTTGAAATCTTATTTGTAACCTCACCTGACTTTTGTGATCTTTATGAGAAATACACCAAAACAAAGTAAATGATGCATCTTGTAAAAACTACATTAGCTTAACAAACTATCAAAAATATCAGTTAAAAAACACTTTTCAAAAGGTACAATTATGGACCATTAAGATACTAATATGCACCTTTAAGGTAGGCTATTTACTGTAAAATGCACACTTTAGGGGTAAGTAATGTAAGTAAAGTATACCACCCTACCCTGTTGAAAAAAACAGCATGCTGGTTAAGTATGTTTTGATGGTGGGATGCTGGTTTAAAGCTGGTGCTTTGGTGATTTATGTTGGTCCTTTGCCAGCACTTGACCAGCATAAACCAGAAAAAGGACCAGGTTAAACCAGCATCCCAGCATCAAAACATACCTAACCTGCATATGCTGGTTTTTCAGCTGGGTAGTGACAGTTTTTGTACCTTTTTTCTGAGAATGATTCCAAAAGATCATGCTAGCCTTCTCTGATTGAAGAACATATTTTTTTCTGGTTTAATGA
This sequence comes from Enteromius viviparus, assembly GCA_032353835.1. Taxonomy (NCBI): domain Eukaryota; kingdom Metazoa; phylum Chordata; class Actinopteri; order Cypriniformes; family Cyprinidae; genus Enteromius; species Enteromius viviparus. Next base: position 1,923,496 of record JAUCNO010000873.1, on the reverse strand, counting down.
AATATATTCTGTAAATCGTTTTACTTTAATAACTATTAGATCATCAGCTTGACTTATACAAGAGCTTATGTGCAACATTATCACATTTGCTATGTTGACACTTTGCCCTGAATGGCTTGTGTTACTTCACACGGTTGGTTTTAACACTACATTCCTCAAATAATTTGCCAAGTGGGCACATGTAGCAGATTTTTGGCACTTGCAAACATTGTGCCACTTTGGTTGCTACCCAACCAGGACTCTTGGAGAAGGTCATGTTGAGGGCAACACGCAAAGTTAAACTCAGGCTTTTTGTGATCACAGGGGCCTTGTGTCAACAAGTTCCGACTAGAGAAACACTCAGACTTACACACCGGTGCCTGTAAGGCAGCTGGGGACACGATGAAAGGAAGTGAGATGTTTTGCAGTACATTAGTCAATAACAAAGGTTCTGCAACTGTGGTGAATCAAAGAAGAAGAAGAAAAAACACTCTTGTCAAAGCAGCAGTACACTGACCCAAATTTCAGATGAGTAATTTCTGTACATGTGGGTGTAAGAATGTGTTTGTGTGAATTAGAGTATTTGTGTTTCTTTGTGGCTTTTAAACTCCTCACCTTCCCCATGGAGAGATGTGATGCTGAAGCGTTTTGACGTTTTCTGGACTAGAGCACAATCTGACTAGAAGCACATCATTCATTAGGTTTCTCTTGGGGATGTGGAAGAGGGTGGTGGCCGTTTATGTACAACTGAAGCACGGAAAATACAGAGAGCAGAAAAATGTTTCTGTACTTGAAAAATCTTGAATGCGTTTATGTCACAATACCTAGCTTCCTAGATGACCGTTGCTGGTAAAGCTGATTATTGTTGAAACTGGAGTGTAGCCATGATAAACCAGCATAAATGTGCAGAAAACAGATATATCTATTACTGGGAAACAGATGGTTTGAACAGGGGTGAGAATCAGGCCATACAATAATCTATTTCTGTCTCATGTTACAGTAATATTGCATTAGTTTGGTGTATAATTATTCAAAACTATGATACAATGATCGTGGAAGGATACAATGTGTGGAATGTTTCTTCAACACCGACTGAACATATTAGAATGATTTCTGAAGTATCATATGACACTAAAGACTGAAGCAATGGCTGCTTTGCATCACAGGAATAAATTACATTTTAAAACATTCAAGTAGAAAAAATTAATAATATTACTGTTTTTTTTGTTGTATTTTTAATCAAATGAACGGTGCCTTGAGATCCCAAATTTTTTAAGGAGATTAGAATTAGAAGGTATTGCAGAATTAGGCATTAATATGTGCTTAATTAGCACTAATAAATGGCTAATATTCTAGTAATATGTATGCTAATAAGCAACTAATAAGTGTAACCGTTAAATAAAGTGTTACCATACAGTATCTTATTTTTTGGTCACTTCAGAATTTTCTCCTGCTTTTAAAGGAACTCCATCTTTAAGACATTACTCGTGGAGTATCTGACAGTTGAAGTTGAGTCTTGACCCACCACACCTGTTAATATCAGTATTGAGCCCAGAGGCCCTGAGGTGGATGCTTTGGCTCAGCTGACCGTCTGTCCAAGCCAGATTGTCCAGCTGTGTGATGGACATGGATGATCAGCCCTGTTCACACTCCCTCTCTCTCCAGCCTTCTGCTTGTGATCAGTGTGGTCGCAATGTTGATCATGAGCTCATATCCACTGGGACAGGAGGTGTTCACATGGCTTGATTACTTTGCTTGAACAAAACAGTCAGATTCCTTCCAAATCAGCAAACCTCCTGCCTGGGCACACACTGCCTAGGGTCGCTGACAAATCTGCTTTTTATTGTTTCATGCTGTCTTTTTATCCTTGCAGTCCAGGTTTTTGGTTACATGTTTTTACTAATTCGCTGACAGTGCATTCACTTAAACTCAAACACTCAGCATTAGTAGTAGCGGGTCATTAGTAATGGGTTTGTGAGAGAATATGTGGTTTAGCTTCAGTTTGTGGGAGGCTGTATCTGTGAAGATATCCTAGGGATGTCAACCCGCCTCCCTAAGAATAAAACTCCAGCAATGTCATTAAGTCCTTCTCTGAAGAATCTCGACATAAGTAACCAGAGGTTAACCCGCTGTCTTAACTTGTCTTGAGGGAGCTTAGATGTCAGACTTTGAATGTATTTATTGGGCTTGGACCCTCCTCGGATGCTCTCTGTGAGCTTGCTAGGTGGAATGGGAAACTTGCCACAGATCAGAGAGCATGTCTTAGATTCTACACAGGGGTTTTTGGTTTCTCCAGCAGGGCGCTTTTCATCCCACAGAGACCTGGAAGAGAGCTTGAGAGTCCCAGCATGAAGTTTTGAGCTTCGAACCTGTTCTAATTTATAATTCTGCTGACCCGTCATCTTCCCCCCTGCCCATAACTCATATTGTCTGCTGACATGTGTGTCCATACTGAAGACACCCTGTGGAATATAATGTTACAAAAAGCCATGCATCTAGATCCATTCTGATTCAGTCATCCCAGCTTTACAAGCTTTTGAAAGTCAGAGGTGGATGATTAATGATAAAGACCTGAGCTGATCTCAAGCCCCTCTTCTCAAAAGCGTCAATAATTACCTATGATCAAGAAACAGGAAAAATCTTTTGAAATTCTATGGTTAGGGTCACTAAGTTCATATTTCTTAGAGTTCCATTTGCAGTGAATTTGAACTTGATGGCTTGAATTTGAACTCGATGAACTCCAAACATGGTTATTTTAAACAATATGTTGTCAAGTCGTTGTATATGTGACTTTTGATATATTTCTAAAAACATAATAAATAGGACAAAATAAGCATCACGTCAAAACCTTTACTTGTGTTCATTTGCTCGTTCATGCTGACAGGTTGATGGTTGGTCTAATTAATCTGTTGTTTTGACAAGTACTGACAGTTGTATAGTCTGGTCTTTATCAACCTCTAACCCTGAGCTTTGACCTTCAGCGATGGAGCTGTTGGTGACAGAGTTGAATGTGCTGTTGAAGCTGTTGGACCATGAGACCCTGAGCTGTGCTACAGAAGAGAAGAAAACAGCTGTGAAGAACCTTCTCAGACAGCTTCAGCCCTCAGGTAAATAGCTCATAACTGTGTCTGATGGTTATCTGATTCATGTTTAATGGTTGGACCATGTTTTCATGTTCCTGAAAAGCCACCTTCTTGCAGTATTTAACACTAAACCTACACCCCTTCCTTCTTCTAAGAGAAGTATTGTAAAACATTTCAGTCAGCTTAGTTAGATTGGGTAGACCACCTTGGATAAGCCTATAAAGGGCTGTGGTCACATCAGATTGACCACATTAAGCTCTGTTTTGCACAAATATCACAAATTAAACATCAGTCTGACAGAGAACTAATAGAACAATATGCTTGGGACAATTTAGACAAAGAAAAAAATCTTTGGCGCAGAATGTGACAAGACCAGAGGGAAAAACATGCCTTGTTTTTCTCATAAATGAGACTGAAAACGCTTTTGGCAGTTGTCAAACGTCATATGTTGTGCATATACATATGTAATCTTCTCTTACGTGTTCTTTGCAGTCGCTGGGAAAGAGTATACATACATGAACACCTCAGCATACAGAAACGGGACCAGCTTTGTTGAATCCCTCTTTGAAACGTTTGGTAAGTGGAGAATATATACGAGACTTACATCTCTCAATATCCTCCAGTGTTTTGGAATATTACACTCATAAATGTGTTTTCACATTTTTACAGATTGTGACCTCGGGGAGCTGAAAGTTGAAATGGAGGATCAGAAGAAAGAGCCAGAGACAAAACACACCAACCACACTGTCCCCAAACCAGTAAGAAATCTTCTCTCAGAGGATTACCCATAATGCCCTGCTCTTTAGACCCAACACTAATATATAGTGCCTCATTAACCCTGATGTCAGTGTGTAATAAGGGCTGTGCTCTGCGACGGTGAGATACAGCAGGAAGATTAATCATGCTGTGGTGAGACCTGCACTTCTCTTTCCAGCTGCATTGCACGTTCAGAGCCAGGTTGTTATCTTAAAGTCACGTCACCATCAGCCTTTCACGAGGTCCCTATAGATTCTATCCAGTCTTCCAGCAGTCAGATTTTTCATTGTGCGTGTCAGTGTGTTTGTGTGCCATTATTAGCACAATAGTCCTGGATGGCCAGTATCTGATGTATTTCTCATCCGTCATCCATGTGGCATGTGGGTTTGGCTTTTGATTGGATGCAGCGGTCACATATCATTTGTTATTAGGTTAACTTTCCGAGTGGTGGAATGGAGCCACATAGCTTTACAATATTGTGAGGACTCACTGAAAAGCAGATGTTAAGCGTGAATTAATGTGATGGGGCAGACAGATGGAATAAGTCATTGTTTGCCATTTGTTTTTTTGGACCAGAGCACAGCAGACTCGCCTCCCCCCCTGCCCAACACACCACCTCCAGAGGATTACTATGAAGAAGCCGTGCCACTCAGCCCTGGAAAGATGCCAGAATATATCACCAGCCGCAGTGAGTCTTGTTGCTGTATTTCCGTTGCTTGGAAAAACATGGCATGGTCTATATAAATTCCTACAGATAAAATAACTGGAGGGTGGACAGTGATGTTATAACTTTGTGTTCTTGCAAGAGTCCGAGCGTTGACGTTAACCACTTAAGTTCAAAGTGGATAGCATACTTAGAGCCATTTGCCTCCATAATGGGACACATTTTTCATATGAAACCGTATATTAAGAAAAAATCCTAATCAAGAAGTCAGTTCCCGATTAATTTTATTCCTAAGGAATTTACAGGATTGTGAAAATGTGAATGTTACATACCAGAATGGAGCTATTGATTGTGAAGTTACAAAAACATTGTTTAAATAGGTATTGGTTAACATTATCCAAGAGCCTACAAAGTGCATCAGGTTAAAAGGCTGTTTCAGAGCAAATGGATATGTTTTAATAAAAAATGCATAGATAAACAGTTTTTCTGTCTGGAATAAACTGCACAGTGAATTGTTTAAAGTAATACCTACAATGTGCATTAAGTAAATAGGACCAAAGATAAAGGTTTGTTCCACTGACTTCATCTCAGCTGTATTCTGGAGCCTGGAAACACATGTTTTCGTGCGAGGAAGTTCGGTTAAGAGTTTTTGGTTACAGTCAGCAAAGGAAGGGATTACCCACTTGTCCAAGTCGAGATCAAGTCCATGAAATAATTTTTGTGTTTTGTGTGGTTTAAAAAACTGCTGTGCAATTCCCTGAGAAGATAAGAGATGTCAGTGAAGTCACACATCTAAATATCACTTCACAGAGGTTTGCTAGTTAGTTCATGCACATTGCCTTTGCAACCGTTTGGCAAAGACTTGTACTGCATCTTAAAGTCCTTCCACAAAGCCAGCTTTTTCTCTTTGCACTGAAGGTCAAAAGAGCTCTTCAGATATGACAATTTGAGATTTCGTCCACAAAATATGTGTCATTATGCATCTCTTATCTGTAGGCAGCTCCAGTCCTCCTAATTCTATTGAAGATGGATATTACGAAGATGCTGAGAACAATTACCCAACTACGCAAGTAAATGGACGTCGCAAAAACTCCTGTAAGCCCGATGCTATAAATAACGTTGTCATTTCTTATTAGCAGTAGTAGTAAGCCATTGCTTCTCCTGCAGATAATGACTCGGACGCTTTAAGCAGTTCTTATGAGTCATATGATGAGGAAGAGGAAGAGAAAGGTCAGCGTTTGACGCACCAGTGGCCTTCAGAGGAGAACTCCATGGCCCCGGTGAGAGACTGCCATATCTGTGCCTTCCTGCTTAGGAAGAAACGCTTTGGCCAGTGGGCCAAACAGCTCACTGTCATCCGCGAGAACAGACTCCAGGTGAGCTGCCAATAGCCCTGAGGGACACAAAAATTAGCTTTGATATTTCCTGGAATTATTATGATACATGGACACCTCTGAATCTTGTTTTATAGTGCTATAAAAGCTCTAAAGACCAGTCACCCTACACAGACATACCACTTACCCTGTGCACCGTCATCTATGTGCCTAAAGACGGCCGAAGGAAGAAGCACGAGCTCCGATTCTCTCTTCCCGGAGGAGACGCGCTGGTCTTAGCCGTGCAGAGCAAGGAGCAAGCCGAGAAATGGCTCCAAGTAAACACAGTCCCTCACTCGCTTTTATATCAGTCCATTATACAAACACACAATAGATGCATCCTGCTGCCAGAAACAATATTGCCCAAGAGGAAAATTGCTTTTGCAAAAGGGACCCCCTGTGTGATGGACTATGTTTACACTTGCAGGGAACCACTGATGTGTGTAACGTTGTGTGATTACAGGTGGTGCGTGACGTTACAGGTCAGGGGAATGGGTTGGACAGCCCATCATCTCCCATGATTCCTAGGAAGATTGAACTGGATAAGGTGGGATTCCAGCACACATTTGTCTTATTCATGACTTCTGTGCATCTCATCTTCATTACTGACATATAAAACGTGCCGGTGATAGATTGGAGAAAATATGGGGGATTCACTTTCTGTAAATGGTGGTCTCACTGTGAGTTGGTTAGGAAACTAATTCCATGCGCGATACCTTAAAAATAACCCTTTTTTTGGAAAATAGCTTTTTAAAAATATTATTGCCAATTGTACATGTGCAAAACATTCAGTACTTTCTGTAAGTGTTCCAATTCTATGCTTATTTTACTCCTTAGACCGCTGTTCAAAAAGATTATTAATAAAAAAAAAAGACTGGAGTCATTTAACTTTGCCATCACAGGAATAAATTATATTATATTCAAATATAAAATAGTTAAAGTAAAATAGTAGTACAGTAATATTGTACAATAATATTATCTTTTCTGATAAAATAAAAGCAACCTTGATGAGCATTTGATGAGATTTCATTTACAACATTTAAAAAAATCTTACAGGCCTCAAGCTTTTAAACAGTAGTGCATATCTAAATGCTTGCGACCCTGTTCTCTATCATTGTGTGTAATTATATCCCCAGTGCTGCTGTGAATGCCGGTCTGTGTGTGTGTCTTAACAGACTGACAGCATGTCCAGGGCTCTGTGTCTCCATCTGCTTTAATTAAAAGTTCTCAAGCTCTGGCAGAAATTCAGTCAGAGCAACTGTAAATAATGCGTTGAATTTAAGGGACCTGTTGTGAGAGGCAAAATCACGGAGAATGTTATGAAGTGTGTTTTTGTATGTCAGGAAACACATTTTATCTGAATTCAGCAGTCCGTTGTGAAAGGTGCTCCGTGCTGGGAGTGTATTTCCTGTCTGAACCGTCTGGCCACAACAGCAACCTGTTACTACACCTAGTTTTCAATAATTGACATATCCTATACATTATTAGCCATATAACCGTTATAGATGTGTACTGTTAAAAATCTGGCATGTTTAGTTTAATCTGGCTGTGCTGTTGTCCCTGTAGTGCTGTTCTTCTGAGAAGCAAACCTCCGATTCTGACAGTATGCCAAGTGTTGAAAGTGCTCGCGATGGACGGGAAAACGGTGAGATCTTCAGTTTATTCTTCTCTTGTTATACCTTTCACTTTCCTGTTTTTTATCTCACAGTTCTTCTGTCTTTCTCTTTATTAGTCGTGTTTGCTAAGGCGAGAAATACTATTGCTTATAATTTTTTTTTAAACTAAGTAAAAGTAAAATTAAAGTGAAAGTAATTCAACCAGCAGTATTTTTGTTTTGCATATGAACTGCCTAGCAGGACCCTGGATACCACTGAAACCACCCTAGCAACCGCATAACAATATGTAAAAAAGAACCCCAAAACACTCCGACCTCATAGCAACATACAGACCTGGGCTGAGATATTAAAATAACAAAGAACAACATAAAATTAATTAACCATAAAATTATGTCAAGGTTTCACAAACTACAGAGAGTTTGTGAGTTTAATGAAAAGATAATAGCTAATTAGCTTATTATAGAAATGTCATAAACAGTCATATAAATCATTTTTAATTAAATTTTTATAAGAAAAATGCTCACTAAAAATTTTATATTTTGTTTATCTGCATGTCACGTACGCATTTTAGTAAGAAAAATGAAAAGAAAAAAAAGAATCAATATATTATCAATAATTGATTGCTATTGTGTAAATATTTGGAATCAGGTCTTCAATAAAAAGGAACTACTCTGATTTCGAGAATGTACAAAATGTAATTTATTCTAATTACAAGTACTTTTTCGAATCTAAATCAGTTACTGTCCAGCTCTGCCAACATATTAAAAACCATTCAACAACACAACAACTCAGAAAACCTTAGAAACCACAGCAATTCCCTCACTGTAAGAGAAGTGTGAACTCCTTAGAAACTGCACTCAAAACATCAAAATCATTGCTTTGTATATCATGGCAAAAATTTAAAAATCTTGTTTCTATGTCTCTGTCTCTCTCTCTCTCTTTCACTTACTCACTCACTTACACACACACACACACACTTTTATTCATCCTTTTTCCCCCTGAGCATTGTCACAGGTGCTATATTAACAAGCAGGAAGTTTTTATGCAGGATGTGGATTGTTTGTGATTATCACTGTTTGGACCAGTGAAATCTTTATTAGCTTTGGCCTAGTTCCTGCATCTTGTGTGTCTGTAAACCACGCATATCTTTACATTTTCTTTTCACTGAACCATCAAACATGTGTTTACAGGTAAACCCAAGCGAGGTGCACTGTCAGAGCTAACGGGCACTGTAAGCCGAGCTGCAGGAAAAAAGATCACAAGAATTATCAGTTTCTCTAAAAGAAAGCCTCCACTGCCAGGAGACGCCCGCTCATCACTCGACCAGGATCCTCGGTGTGGTACGACACACATCTTTCTCTCATCTCCCTTTCTCTTTCTCAGATTACAATACCCACCTGTTATTTTCAACTTGTCTTTCTTACCCTTTGATGTTAGACAGGGAAGCAGAATAAATTTCCACCATGAAACAGAGGTGGGTGTACGGTAATAATTGCTGTAATTCTGTGTGTCAGGTTATGTAGGAGTGCTGTTAAATCAGTGCTGGAAGGAACACTGGTGTCGTGTGCGGGCCGGATCTCTTTACCTTTACCATGAGAAAGGAGAACAGCGGGTCCCACACACTGCAGTGACTCTCAAGGGATGCGAGGTTGTCCCAGGCCTCGGGCCCAAACACCCCTTCGCCCTGAGGATAATGAAAGGAGGTGCAGAGCTGACAGCTTTGGAGGTATGATGTGTGACGTTTCTACAGTGATGTATTAAAGCAGTTAGCTCACATGCTACAAGCAAATTTTAGTCTTGGTTTGTGTTTGAATCTTGTTCCTTTCACTTCTCCCTATTATTTCCTAATTATTTCTGAATAATTACAAATGAAGCACTTATACATATTCACCTGCAGCATTTAAAAATATTTCAATGCTATATAGGGGAATAGACAAAACATCATTATAATGTATATTATGAAAAATGGATATTCATTCTGAAATTTGTTAGAGTTAAAGATTTTGACTGATAGGGTTATTTTAGTATACTGCTACTATAGAATTTATATTATTATTCATTAGCTTTTATTTTTTATAAATAGTTTTTACTTTACATTTAAGCCATTTAGTAATTTGTCAATTTTTTTATAACTTTTAAAAAAAAGTTGTTGTTTTTTTACTTATAGTTTGTTAAAAATAATACTGATGCATTGAGCATTCCTATTATACTATCAATACAATTTTGTAGTTCTTTAATACTCATTTATTATGTGATGAAATTAAAACAATGAATGATGTCCAAATCTTAGTTTATGTCTGTGTGTAATATACATTTTGTCTCTGACTCTGTGCTTGTAGCTTATGTTTGTTCCTGTGTGTGTTTCTGGTGTTAGGCGAGTTGTTCGGAGGACATGGGCCGCTGGCTGGGAATCTTGTTGGCAGAAACCAGTTCCTCTGCCGACCCTGAGTCCCTTCATTATGACTATGTAGATGTGGAAACTATTGCCAACATCCGTACAGCTGCCCGTCACTCTTTCCTGTGAGTTGAGGGTGGAGGAGATGAGGGCTTCAAAAATTAGTTTGAGTCGTCTTGTTGTTTTTGACTACCTTGATTCTTTTCCTGTTTGTTTAGATGGGCGACCTCCACAGATTCAAGAACGTATGATGAGGTCCCTTTCGAAGCCCTAGAGGTTTGTGGTCGCAGAAGAACAAACATTTGGTCATGTGCTTACACTCTAACACAGCGGTTTCCAGCCTTTTTCTCAGAGGACACGTTTTACAAGCCATATGCTTCACAACCCCTTCCACCCAAGAAAACTTTTCACAAAAAATCGCTTCATTTAACTTCAGCATATAGAGAGAAATGCACATGTACATGCATCATAGAAAGCATACCTGTTATTCTTTAAGAACAGATCAGATGTGTCCTTGTGCCTCTGTGTGCATGTGCCCTGACTAAACTTTAATGAAAGATGAGAAGTGTGTGATGACTCTGTGTGCAGTAATCAGGGGTTAGAGCAGGTTCAGTCGTCATGGCCTCTGGCCTCTGAGTGGCTTGTTAAACCGACACTGAACCTCTAGATACCCGCACAGAAGCTTCAGTTCTCCATCTGTGCATGCCTCAAATCATGTGATCATGTTACACAATAAAAATAAGACATTTTTTACTTTTTTTTTTTTGCCTCAGTTGTTTATGTAAGATTGGTCATTCATTTTATTCCCGTCAAAAATAGTACATTGGGTCACAACTACTTTTTTTTAATAACAATATTAACTATGTTAACAACATTTTTAAATGTAAATATATAATAATAATAATAATATGTAATAATAATAATCAATATAACCTTTTAGACTGACCCCTGCCCACCCACACACACAATGTTAAAAACATTTCTGCTATAATTTTGAAAGAACTTTAGGTAACACTTTATTTTAAGGGTCCAGAATAATGCATTAGTTAAGCATTAATTAATGGTTAATTTGTTCACAATTAATAATTAGTTGAGCAAAAACCCACTAGTGTGTTAACCTAACATTTTAAGGGCACAAATTATACATTAGTTAAGCATAAATAAACTAGCAATTTATGATTAACTTGTTCACATATAACTAATGATTACCTGAACATATAATAAGGGCATATTAACCGTTATTTACAATTAATTAGTCATTTAAAAATCAAACATTTATCAAACTTCCTTTATTAGCACTAAATTAATGGCAGTTTAGCCTTAATTATTACATTATAGTCTATAAACCTATAGAATATTACTCAATAGGTGCCATAATTAATATGGATTTAAGTTTCACTTTAGAATTGTCATGGTCAGCTGGAGGTAGGGGGGTCAAATTCCATTTATTAGCACTATATTAATCGTAGTTTTGCCTTAATTATTAGCTTATCCTAATCAATAACTTGAATATCACTCAATAAGTGTCATAATGTAGAAAAGGGGGTCAAATAGCCTTTATTACAATATTTTAGCTTAGAGCTTTTTTAATTAAACATCATAAAAATAACAAAAAAATAATAATTAATATATATTAATATATATATATATATATAATATTAATTACATTTTTTTGTTACTGTTATGATGTTTAATTACTGCTGGTTTGCATATTTATAGCTAAAATATTGTTTTATATATATATGTTATATTAGTTAATATATAAATATATTAGTTAATTATTAATTACTAGCTTATTTTTGTTTATAGCATAAATGTATGTCTTTAAAATGACTAATGAATTGTAAATAATAGATAATATGTCCTTACTATATGTACAGATAATCATTATTTATATATGTGTTCATGCTTAACTGATGCATAATTGTTTATTTATGCTATACTAATGCATAATTCGGGCCCTTAAAATGTTAGGTTAATCATTACTTACTTGTGTGTTTTTGCTTCTTGAAATGAATAGTTCTGTGTTGTCTATTTTTCTGGTAGAAAGATAACTGACCATTCAATTTTTCTTTGTACATTTAGATATGCTTATAAATCAAGAACAAGGTATGTATAGCTGTATTTATAAACTGCTTACTAATGACTATTAATGTTGGAACAACGCTTTATAAAGGATGAACTGACTATTTACTAATGCTTAACTAATGATTCATAGCGTTTAGTTATTATAAAGTGTTACCGATCTTTTCTTGTTAAATCATTAAAAAATAAAATAAAAATAAATTATTATGACATTAAAGGGGTCCTATTATGCAATCTCAAATGTTCCTCTCTCTTTAGAACATTCCAAGCTCTTGGTGCATAAAGAACTTTAAAGTTTCAAAGACTGAAGTATCTAAACCAAAGCGATATTCTGGTAACACTTTGCGTGAATTATGCCTTACTTCATGCAGTAATATCTAATGAATTATCAGGAACTAACATGAGTTCAGAGACTTTCATTCATGACTTCATGGATGAACTACACATTAATTTAGACATTAATGGGTACATCATCATGATTTATGATTTATTACGCATGATCATGATGCTTTCTTTGTTCACAAGAAAGAAAGAAAAGTCTTAACTTTTGTCACGATTGAGATGCGTGGAAACGTACAGATCCATATGCAAACATTTATTGACTCACAAACACAGAGCAAAGTTACAGGCAAAGTCATTCAACGGCAAACAGTACATCAAAAGCTGAGACGAGAGAATAATCCGAGTTCGTGGCAAAGTGTTAGGCAATGAGGCAAACAGAGTCCAGAGGGGTGAGGCAAGAGCGAGAGTCCGAGAGCAGGCTTAGGCCCAGATTCAGGGAGGCAGAGAAACACAGAAAAACACCAGGAACACGGAAAAACACGGAGGGCTTGACAACGGGGTACACCCAACATTGACGAGTGAATTCACAATGAAAGACAGGTGCTTAAATACAAGAAAGAGGGGCGGTGAAACAGATGAGTGACCATAACAATGAACAAGATGGGCGGATACATGAATGAACAACCGAGACAACGGACAAGGTGGGTGGAGACATGAGTTCATTGATAAAGTCCGGGCATGAAAAC
>JAUCNO010000873.1:1861183-1885334 GCA_032353835.1 Enteromius viviparus | reverse complement strand
ACTAACTCAATTACTTTTTGGCAGAAGTAATTTGTAACTGTAACTAATTACTTTTTTAACGTAATATGACAACACTGATCCTAGATGATTGCTAGAGTGTTCTGGGCAGGTCCCAGGGTACTTTTGAATGTTTGTTTGCAGTTGTCATGGGGTTCCAGATGGTTGCCAGGGTGTTGCTATGCAGATTTGATGGTGTTTCAAATCAGTTTATAGTTTGTTCATGGTGGTTGCTAGGGAGTGGCAGTGGATGTGTTTTGAGTGGTTGCTAGGGTGTTGTTAAGTGGTTGGTTGTTGGTAGGGAGCTGTGAATGTGTAAGTATGTGTTTACTAGAGTGTTTTAGTTTATTTTTGTTGCTGAACTCATGTCTGTGACTCCCTCACTCGAAAACACGCACACTTACATTTTTCTTGGCCGGGTGCAGCAGATTTTGCAGAAACTTCCCCCCTCCTGGATTCACCCCCTCTTTCTTCTTTTCCTCTCCAATCTTGAGCGTTGAGCAGTTCTGTGGCCGGAAGAGAGATGCCAGTGACCCCCAGGACTGCAGACCCCCCTCTCCTTCTCCAGGGCACCAGTCCGGCTCAATCTCCCCCTCTAAATCCCCCAGGCTGGACGTGCTGGGAGCGGGAGTCCTCCCTCGCCCCCCAGAGTCCGGCTCCTGACCCTGGGCCACTGACGAGCCTCTTTCCGCCTGCAGGATTCGGCTCTTAAACTGAGCCAGTGTTTTCTGATAGCGCTCCAGAGTCTGGGACCAGAGGTCCAGCAAAGCCCCGCCGCCCAGATCCAGTGCAAGAGCACGAGCGTCCTGGAAACGTGATGGAGGGATGGGAGGAAGAGAGGAGAGAGGGGAGGACAAGCAAGAGGAAGGAGAAGAGGATGACACCACGTCACACCACTGAGATGCCTGCAGAGAGAAAAATGGAGAGTTAAGTAATGGTTACAGGAATAAGAGTGTGTATGAAGAATGTAAATGTGCATTTTATATTGCACTCTGGTCAATCTGGGACAATGCATCTCGATTTATGATTGTACTTCTTTAATAGCAACATTTTGGCAGAATTTATATATTTTTGTGAATTAATTCATTTTTGATTTCAAGGTATCTGTTTATTTCTTACTCCACTGGCAAACAGTAAACAGTTAGTATGTTTACTGGTTTCCTAATTATCCCTAAATTAAGGACACACTATCATTCAAATATCATTCATTGAGGTTTGTTTGTGCTTTACTTCAGTAAGTGTAGACAGCAGCCGTTGTGTGTTGTCCAGCTGTGTCCAGCAGTCCGACAGACAGTGAGACATGTCTCGCACTTTTTCCCGTATAGGAGGGAGTTTGTCCAGCACGGCTCTGAGACCAGGCCAGTCCAGCTCAGACCAGTTCTCCACCTCTCCCAGCAACACCAGAGTCTCGCTGTGAAGCTCCTGATAACACACACACATGCAAAGCCAAGCTGCACGTGAGTGGCACCGAGCACATACAAAGAGCTCTTTTTCAAAATGCAATAAACGCCAAATTAAAAAGTAAAAGAGTTTATCATGCCATTTTGCTGTGTATTGGACCTATTAACTACTCCATTAATGTTTCATGTCAAATCGATACATTTCCTTGTGTAAAATGGATGTCAATGTTGGGGTAGAAAACGCAGACTGGACAAAGAAATCACCAAAAAAAAAATATAGCTTTATTTTTTTTATAAGCATTTAAAGGGCTTTGAGGTTGTAAAGAGCAACCTGGATGTGTGGCAAAAAAGTAAAGCACATCGAACATGGACAATACGCTCACAGACACACACACAAACAGAAATGAAATGGTTAAACTGTTATACTGATACAAACACAGAGACTCAGAATTGAAATGGTTGTAAGCATGCTTACAGAGAGACACAGAAATTAAATAGTTACTACTCAGTAAGCATGCTTACACACACACACAAATGAAAAGGATACACTATTATATTAACACAAACACACATACATTCACACACATTATGTTGCAATGTTAGATATTTAAAAAAAAAAATGATAGGTGATATTTACTGCAAGTCTTTAGTTTTAAAGAGTTTAAAGGTTATCAAAGTTGCTCAGAATGAGGAGATCTATCATATGATATAAAGAATTTGAGGTCATTTTCTATAGAAATAGTGTCTTTTTGAGGCAATTTTAGCTGTTATAGTGCCACCTATGGTTCGATATTTAGAAAACTGTGGATAATTGTTAAGAGTCATGTGTCACATCTATTTTACCTAGCTTCGTTAAGTTTTGAGCCCTTCTTAGACAAGGTTAACTCATAAACCGCTTGTCGTAGAATCCGTTTGTCATCGAATTTTTTTTTTTTTACAGATTTTGCACAAATTTGATGTATGTCACCCGATCGTAACAAAATCAATTATCCAGTAGAAATTTCCACACACTTTTGCAATGGGGCCCAAAAACATTTAAAAGTCGAGGACCTATTTTACAACAAAGGCTATAACTCGACAACAAAATGAGATATCTTCACCAAACTCGGGTTTTGGTAAATCTGAGGTAAAAACGTGACAGATAGCAAGCATGCAAAGTTTTATTGAGCTCAGACTATATGTAGTGCTATAAGTACTAAAAATGTCTCAAAAACACAATATTTCCAGTAAATGACCTTAAATGCCTCATATTTTCACTTATAGACTATATCATTATTTAATATCATAGACCTCCTCGTTCTGAACAACTTAGCCGCTGGGATTAATGATATTAATTGGACAGAAAAAACACACACACTATAATAGTTATAACACTTAAACACAGTGTTGTGTAAGAAGTTGCAATTAATAACCACTAGACAGCAGCCGAAGACCACTTATGAGCTCACAAACAGTGCTGATGGAGACATTATAAAATCTCTAGCATAACATTTCAAATCACATTTATTTAAAGTTTACCGTTTTGCTCACACACTTTTTTTTTTTACAATTTTACCAGATAATCACGACAGTGAAACATGAAAATGGCATCTAAACTCTTAAAAAAAGAGAAGACTTTCAATAACTGTCACTTATTTATTTCAAATATCTAACATTGTAACACAATGTGTGTCAGTGCATGTGTGTGTCTGTGTGTTTGTAAAAATATAATAATTTAACCATTTAATTTCTGTTTGTGTGTGTGTGTGTTTATGAGCCTATTGTCCATTCTCGATGTGCTTTCGATCCCCATTTAACCTCAAAGGCCTTAAAATGCCCGAACCCCGGTAATTGCAGCTTGCAGCTGTATTTATTTTTGTGAACCGCTTCTGTTCAAGGCAAGAATGCAGAAAATGCTTCATGTTTGATTTAACAGTTATTGTTTAACATGTTCAGACTGAGCCAACAGACCATTTTAACTGGATAAATTGAATATTAACAAAACTTTTGGGTCTCTATTAAAATGGATTCATCGCATTTTGGAAAAGATTTCTTCATATATAAGTGTACAAATAACAAATGTATGGGGAAGATTTAGAATTGTTTATATTGTTTATTTTGAGCTGAAGTTGTGACACAGACTCACCATCGCAGACTCTCTGAAGCTCTTGAACTTGTGCTGTTTAAGAGACAGTCTGCTGAGAGACAGAGGAGGATGTTTATAGTCCTCGAGCTGCTGCTGTATGTGCTCTACGTCTCTCTCACACTGGAGCAAACACACACACACACACACACACACAGAGAAAGAAAGAAACAAGTCAAAGTCATACTCGATGAAACAGAACAATGATAATCAAACTCAAAACTGTTCATTATTTCCCTCAGGAAACAAACAGTTCACCCAAAAATGAACATTCTGTCATTATTTACTCAAGTCATTCATTCCACACCAGCATCACCTTCTTTTCTTCCATTAAACAAAAAGGGGAAAATGCCATGGTTGAAGTATTATAGCTAATACACTACTGTGCAATAGTGTTAGGCTGTTAGTAATTCACCAAAATAAATGTGTGTTCTTACATAAATAAATAAATATGTATATAAATATGTATTTGCTGTCAAATGATTAATCATATCCAAAATAATATATGCATGTGTGCTATTTATTATGTATATATATACAGTATATATAAATACACATGCATGTATATATTTCAGAAAACTATGTTTAGACATTAAATATATTTATTTATAGCATAAATTAATAAATTATGTGAATAGAGACATTTTAAATAAATATAAGGGTAAATATTTTCTGAATATATACTGTACTGTATGCGTGTATATTTATATATACATAATCAATATACCCAGAACACATGCAATTATGCAAATAAAAAAAAACCCACTTATTTTGGATGTGATTAATCGTATAACAATAATATTTAACTAATATATTTTATGTTCATGTGAACTATTTCTTACAATTTAATTACAAATATAATTTTCACCAGCCACGCATTCACATTTCTCATAATGAACTCATCCAAAACTAACTGTGGACTGTGCTCCTGAATGACTTTATTGCTGTTATATACACCATCATATCAGTAAACCATCACACTGCCTAAATGGTGAGCATGGGTCTCCACGAGGCTTAAAAAACAAAACAGTCATTCAGAGCAAGTGAGCGACATGCTGCGTCACAACTGGAATGCTCCCATTATAATCAACAAAGCTGCAAGTTTACACAGTTTCACGTGACCGACTGAGTCCGCGCTTTAGCATGAGTTCATTGTCTGCATGCAATTCTGGATTCTCTCGAACATTCCCAATATATTCAGTAAAGTTTACACTGCAAAATACCTCAACCCTGGGTCTGCAGAGAAACGCTGCAGTTTCTAATCCTAATCAAACACATCAGAAGCTATTCAAGTTCCAGGATTGCTTTAATGTGTAATATCTGGGGAAAAAAATTAATACATTTATGGGCACGTTACTTTTAAAAAGTAATTATTTTTAGTTACTAGTTACTTTCCACAAATAGTAACTGAGTTAGTAACATTATTATAAAAGTAACTGATTATCAGGGACAATAACTATACAAATATGTCAAATAACTTGGATGTCCCCAATATGAATATGTTAAATGAATGAATGAATTATTATTATAAAACATTGTACACTAATCTACACTGTTTTAATGTTTCTGTAAGACAATGTGAGAGACACCTATCAAATTCAATATATTATTGCTAATATTATTAACACTCTACTGACACCTTGAGATCAGAATCGCCATAATATTATTTCTATAGCATCATAATATGATATTGTGTTAATTTATCATTATGAGATGAACTTTAGTAAATAGAATAACCCTGAATGTATGTTTGTGTTTCTATAAAAAAAATGTAAAATACTATGAATTCTATTACTAATAACAATATACAAAGAACTAAAATTAATGAGCTTAAGTTTTCTGCGTTCATTAGAATTGATTCCATAATAGGTGAGTGGCAGCCGATAAGATAGTCGTTAGAGCATTAGCTCCGCCCACTATCAGAGAAACCGGCAGTTCTGAAAACACAATTCTGTGTTTCATGCAAGACTCTCTAGCTCTTTATCTTTCTGTGCATGTGTGAGACAAAGCATCGCAACCCGTGCACCTTACACTAGAGTTTATGATACTTCCAATTAAGAATAACTGAGCATATAATAAATTATGGTAATACTGCATTTTATTGTCAGTAACGGTAACAAAGTTGTAACAGAAGAAACAGTCATTTGTTTGATTACTTGTAACTGGAAAAAACAATGCTATTAGTAGCACCGTTTACAACGCCTTTATAAACGTTTACAACTAAAAACTTATACCTGATTACTATTCCATTGACAGATCTCACTGTTCTCTTTATCCTCACACATACCTTGTCCAATTTATCCACACGTGCAGCCAATCTCCCCAGCGCTTCCAGGTCACGACCCCTCTGATTGGACACACGTACCAGGCGGTGAAGCGCATCATCCACACTGTCATACAGCTTAGAGGTCACTCCAAAAGCAGCCCTGAATACAAAAAGTAATGCAAAACTACAGTCAGACGAGCGGAAATACTGTCCACTAAAGATTACAAGTGAAGCTGAAGTGAAATGTTATAATGTATGCTCTCTGAATTCTATTCATACTTGCAGTCTGGTGATTTCTGTGCCAACCCTGATGGCCCATTGGCCAGACCTGCCAGCCAAGCCCCGCCCCTCTGCTGCAGCTCTGTCAGCCGTTGGTCAGTGAGGATGCTTGTCATTAACTTTCTGTGTTTGTCAACGCTGAGGGGAACATTCTGCAAGTGAATAGAACAAGACAAATATCTGCTTCAAATGTGCACTTAAATGGACTTTAGACAGCATATCATACTTCACATCAAACACCCTTTACCTTAATGCAGTCAGGTAGTGGTTCTGTGTCCATAGACTGCAGTGCATCTCCCAGCAGGGTGAGGGCGCTCTCACAGCGCTCAGTCAGCTGCTCCAAACTCTGTGCAGAGCATCAGGAAGAGCGTGTTAATCTGCCCCAGATGTTGTCTCAGGCTTTATACGTTTATATTTAAGTTTATTGGTGTTTTTATGTGTGTAGCTTTTCTGTATTTTTAAATGTAAAAGATGTTTTGTTGTGGGACATATTCTGTATGTATTATAGTATATTAAGTATGTTTAACTGAAGTGCTAATTTTATACAGACAAAACAATGGCCATTCATGTATGTCCATGTCAATCAAGAGGTTAAGTAGGAAAAAGCTGTAAAAAAGGGCTGTATTTTAACATCCTATGAAAATGGCTATCCTAGCCTGAAAAATTCAACACTAAAATGTTTGTGTAATTCCATGTTAACAGTAACTTCTATGATGGTGAATCTTGAGTGCAGTACTGTACTCCACCGGGAACTTGACATTTCAACATTCTGCCATGTTTACAAGAAACGATGTTGTTACGGTGAGCAAGTAGCAAGTAGCAAGTAATCTAGATATCCACACGCTTGAGAGTCAGAATAAACTGCACTGCAGACCTTGCCAGAAGTCTGGCTATGCAGAACAACTTGCCAAGTAATTTCTTACCAGTCTGAAAGCGAGCCAGTCATCATGTGAGTGGTTAAAGTCTCCACCCATTTCTTTGGGCAACTGCTGCTTGTCCACAAACTGCTGAAGGATGCCTGTACCTCGTACTGTATGCACCTGAGAGTGAGAAAAACTCTAATGAGTATCATCTACGCCAATGCTTGAGCGCTAGACTGAATGTTATTTTTTTCCCGCTGGAACTGAACAAACTCTCTGGGGAACTAGAGGAGCTGACAAACATGCTGCCAACACGTGTGTTACAAGTCTACCAAGTCTCTGCTTCCTTTGAGTCTCTGTGACATAAATAATAAAAATCCTCTGTTTGAGGTGTTTGCATTACACGTTTGATGTTTTATACATAGCAATCCAGAAGCTACTAGATCTAATTATTAGATATAAATGCACTGATAATACAGATGCAATCTAGAACTAGGACAGTTATGCACAGTTCACAGCAACAACTAAAAGAGGCTGGGCTATTATAAATGTCAGATCATGGGAAGGCATGTCTTGTCTAAATTCCTTTCCTTGCTTTGAGCTTTGTAGAGATTTCAGGTACCAGTAGCTACTCCTCTGTCTGTCTGCCCAAAATTGATTGATAAGCCCATTGCATACTCTAAGCTATCTCGAACTGATTGATTGATATTAGATCAGTGAATAAATACGCACGTCTATTCCATCCAGACACGGTTGGGTCGATTCATCTTGTTCCTCAGTTAGGATAAGGACTGAGTCAAGCCCTGTTTCTGCCTGTCCCTGTTAGACACAAGCAGACACATGCACCCAGACAAAACAGATTTAGAATCAATGCAAAACACCCACTGGACCACAAACACCATCTGTGCACCAACTCACCTTGAAGAGCTTCAGTGCAGAGAGACAGAGTTCAGACAGGGCAGACTTTCTGCTGTCCACTATGACCGTTAGACCCTTCTCTCTGGCCATAGGTCTGTTATTTCAAAATAAGCACAGCGCAAAACACACATTAGCCAAACACAGTAAAAGGTCATGAGACAGTGCCCTCCAGTCTAAGATTCAGTGAAACACAGGGGGTTTACCCAGAAATACTCAGCCAGTTCTAACTTCAGCTTCCCTGATATAAATGTTTTCTCCCAAGCAAACCAATGCATTCGAGGTGCAGTGACAGTCATGATAATTGGTTGAATAACAGACCTGGTGATGGCGTAATAGCAGGACAACACTTTGATCATTTCATCTGTGTTCCATCCATCCTCTGGAAGGTGACTTTCTGTGATAACCAACGCTCGTCCCAGTCGGTCTATAGTACCTACACGAGAAATAAATTGATGTTAGGGGAATAATAAATGTTTGGTAACCATTAAAAGTAAGAGCAACTACCTGTTAAAATTAGCTTTCCTGACTGCAGAAGACTGAAATCTAAGTCTCTAAGATGAGGTGGGGGAGATTTGGACTCTAAGTGAGCAGCAGATTCAGATAATCCCATCTCATTTTGGGAATGATCAGGAAAGGATGTGCCAGTCTGGTTTTCTGTAATACATGTAAAATTTGAACAAATTGAGAATGGAGTAAGCAATGACTCAATGAGAGACGACTTATGAGCATTAACTAAGACAATTACAACATACCTCCCTGTTTGGATTTTGACTTTTCATCTGTTTCTGTGTCAGTGGCTGCTACACAGCCGTTGCAATCTTTGGATAATTTGGTAGCATCCTCTAATTGGCTAGAATGGTTGATCGGTTGGGTGGATTTGGGCGGGTTCTTTGAGTGAATTTGGTCACCCTTGCCTTTATGTTGGACACGGCCATTGGATTTGGTCTTCCCTTTGCCTCCTCTGGCTTTCCTTTTTCTTCTGTAGGAAGGCAAATGCATCTTTTTTAGTGATAAAACGGTTAGTATGTGTTTATAGTGGGCATGATATTTGTGTATACAGTACTGAGCAAAACAAGATGGTGCTGACAATTAAAAAATTTGAACAATTGCAATCAACTGTGCACTGGAAATTCACATTTACTTAACCATACCTGGGTGCTCTAAATCCACCTGTTTTTACTTCTTTTCCTCTGGGACAAATATAGTTATCTGACTTTCCAGGACACTTTTCTTCCATGACGTTTACAGTACCAGATGGTGGCAAAATGTTAACGGTTTTCTCTTTACTAGTATTGTCTGAATGTTTGGTCCTGCTTTGTGCACAACCTGATGAATCAGACACATTTTTAGGGGAAGAATCTGGGAGAGACATTGTCTGTGTCCTAGATTCTCCAGCCAATTTCTTGTTTATGTCTTCTGTTTTTCCATAAACAGCCAAAGGGACAGCTCCATTATCTGCAGAAGTGGAGGGTTTTGCTAAAGCTGCGCCCTCATGTCTACTGTCTAAAGCGCTGGCCAATGTTTTATCATCACAGCCACAGTGCGATCTTTGAGTGTGTCCATCATGTTGTCCATCTTCCAGACTATCCGCTTTGTTTTTAACCACATCATTCTCATCTGTGGAACATCGCCTGCTTGAACATTTCTTTCTCTGAGACTCTTCCCAGGGCAGTGTACCCCCAGTCCCATCTCTCTCTTTGCCTACCCCTGGCCTCCTCTCTTTGGCCAGGCTGTCCAAGCAAAGAGAGCTGCTTTCGAGACCTACTGGGTCTCTAGCACCTTCATCAGAGTCCTGGAATAAAGGGCAATATGACCTTCTTTGGCGACCCAAATCAATGACACGAGGCAAGGGCCTTGAGATAGCCAAGTCACTGCAGGAAACTACACCATCCTTGCCGTTGTTGTTGCTATCTCTTCGTACCAGACCAGCCCTAGCACCAGTTTCAGTCTTTCCATACCCTCTCCCCTTCCCCTTTCGTAGTCGTATTGCTTTACCCCTTCTACACAGAGGCAATGTTTTGGTCTTACATATTCCATGCATCTCCAGATAGCGCTGTTTAGGATCAGCGCCACCATCTGGGCCTCCTCTAGGCTCTAGCAGCTCAACATAATCTCCAGCACCATCAGCTACAAGATTGTCATCACTACTTCTGCGCAGGGATTCTAAGGCAGCCTCAATCTCTGTCTTGTTTCCATCTGGAGGCAAGTCATCCTCTTCATCCCAGGACCAGGAATCATGCTCCGTTGAAGAGCTGCCCCAACCAAGGCCCAAACCCCCTGATGATAAGTCAGGATTGTCTTTGAGAGGATCAGATGGATTGTGGAGGAGTTTGGGATAGACCACCTCTTCCCATGGAATACGGATCACTCCATCACATGTACTCACCAGACAGGTGTCCAAACATCCTCCACCTAGATAGCAAGAAAGTGAAAAAGAGGAAGATGGTCCACTTGTAAAAAGTTAAACAAAAACTTATTTCTACCATTGGATAGTATTTCCTTCTTCCCTAACAACTGGTTATTCCTCCATTTTTGTCTTACCTTCTCTCTTGCAGCCACGCTCCTTGTTAATGCAGTGTAGCCACTCTGAAGTAAACACCAGCGGATGCTGTGCCTCTGGCACTAAGACCTCCTGTACATTCCTACCACCAGGTGCAAGACACTTAAGAGCAAGGCGAGGACAACGCGTAGAGAAGGGGACCACCTGTAGGTAGAAGTCAGTACTACGCAGAAGTCTCCAGTCCAAAGTAGAGAGCTGTACTACTACCTTCTCTTCCAAACATAGTGGCCAACCAGAGTGCAAGAAAAGACAACCCAGATACTGAGACTGAAAAAGAGAGAGAAATAATTGTTACAATGACAGTCTGTCTAATTTCATAGCACACTAAAACATTTGCAAATAAAACCACAAGCCCAAATTTATTGCAGTTTGTTGCACAATGTTAAAACACAAAGATATACCCAGTACTGGGGCAGGTCATTGTACTGGTAGTCATGATGAAATGGTAGGAATTTGAAAACCATTACAGATGTTGGATCATCGTCTTTATAATGCTTACGCTCACATGGCAGTTTTAAGCTTTGTACTTTAAACTTAACTAAAGTGATTTTAAACCTTTCAAGCAAAATAGCACAATAAAGTCCTCAATTTGGTACATGCATGCTGTTCTGAGAGGCACTTATCTATGCAAACGCACATAAAATGCAAAGCACTGTCAGTACTGAACTGAGATTTTCTTTTCCCTTGTGCTTTAAAAATCAAATAAACAAAGATACGTAAAAATGCCTGTATAATTCACGTAGTTACAGTTGGCTCTCAGGTGAATGTACATATTTGGGACTGGAAATAAATGACTCAATACATTATTCATGCATTAGGTCTTAAAGTGACAGCAGCCTAATATACCTTTTACTGTATAGAGTTAAAATTATTAAAAAAAAAATCTAAAGAAAAAGACTACATCAATCCCTGCTCTTGACTGGATGATTTTTGTGGGTTTGTCATTGTATATTTGATTCATACAGTGAAGACATGCAATTATTTATATTATTTTATTTTTTTGGCTATACACATCTACATAACACTTGTATTAAAATAAAGAATTGTGAAACTCAAATGCAATCTACAATTGTGGTAATGTAACAAACATATTCCAAACAAAATAGGACAACTGCAGCTAACCAGTACACATTTGATACTTGAGAAATGTCATTATAGGCATGTCCACTATCTAGACCTTAACTGCTGAGAAGCTGCAAATTACTGCACATCCAGGGTCCTCTAGGCAAGTGCAACGTAGCTCATTAAATATCTAACTATGATACGAACTGCACATGCAACTTCCTCATATTCTCATCTCCTCTATTTAAAAGCGTTTACTTACCTCACAACCTGCAAATCTTAAGGTAATTTAAATGCTTTCTCTTCACATAGGCTTAATTATCCCATGACATGAATCCCCCCTCATCCGTGCTCACTCACAGGAGCATGATCAAATTATGTTCAGGAATCCACGCCCCTACATCATCCTCCCTTTTTTTGTCTCTAAAACCCCACCCTCTGTTTTGTAATATGTAATTTATTGTCACTTTAAAAGATCTAAAAGTGTCTTCAGCGCATCTGAAGAATGATTGTGAAGTCTTATTCCTTCTTCCTCTAGTGAACAGCCCCCAGTTTTTTCGTTTTGATACTCCCTTTCTACGCACTTTCTCAATGTGCCCCAGTGTTCGGTCTGTTTATCCCTCCCCCATTTCTCAAGCGAACACTCCTCCAGTCTTTCTCAGGCCCTCGTCCCTCTCTTTCTCACACACACATATGGTAAGAATTACAGCTATGACTCAGACCGAGGCTCTTGTCCCTGGCAGCTTCTTGTAGCGACGATGAAAACAGAGCCGGCTGAGAATGTGTGTGTGTGTGTGTGTGTGTGTCATGTATTTATGTAAGTGTGAGAGAGTTTCATAGTCCGTGTCTGTGAGAGACATACAAGTGTGTTAAGAAAAAAAGTGGTTTAACTACAGTAAGGTGGAAGGAAAAGTTGATTAGTATTATTATTATATTGATTAGTACAATTTTAGAATTTCAATTATGATTTATAAGGGATTTCTAAGACGTTCTAGATGGTTGCTGTGTGTTTGTTAAAGTACTGTGGGAATTGTCCCTCCTTCAGTTTATGTTATTTTCAAAAATGGACATATACATATAAAAGATATTCTTAGCCCATCAGGTAGAAATCCTTAATTCAATGATTTAAAGTAATAGCTCACCTCTCCTCAACAAACTGAAGTTCAGTTGTTAAGGACCAAACTTTTGAACAAACCTTTAAATTTAAGGCTATTTCATTGTAATCTTAACCCCATTTAACCCTAAGTAACTAAAAAGGAGAATGTGTATTGCCATCTACATGAATGTATGTGCTTTTTTAGCACACAAAGCCCCCCCGCCCCACTACTGACAAAAATAACAGTGTTCGCGCGAGCAGGTGAGAAGAGATCGAGTGCAGGAATGATCGCGCGCGAGTGCTTGAATTGCGCGCGGATGACATACCAAGAGCGCGCGAGGCTTTGAAATGAGCTCGCGGCCCCGTTTCTTCGCATGTACATCTGTTTTCCTCTCCTCTCACGGAAATTATTTACCGGGCTCGCCAGCATCAGCGGTGCGCTCGCTTATTGATGGCATAGATTTGCCGCAATAGATTAAGTGTGTTTTTCGCAAACTGGTTGCTGCTGCGGCGGGGCGGAGGATCAGCATCGTGATATTTATGGACGATGGCATCGTCTATCGACCCAACCCTATCTGGGCAGCCTTCCTTTTCTCTCCCACTTGCCATTTCAGTAGTACAGTAGTACAGTAATACAACTGAAGTACAGTATTGTGACCTGCGCAGCACTCACTCCACACCGTAGACACCTCAATTCTTTCGCGCAAAAGGGAAACATACTGACGTCACATACGGGGCACGAGGCTATATTGCGCATGTCATGAACCATCGAACCGTGCGACGCATGCATGCACCGAACCGAGACAAGCGTACCGAACAGTTAGTTTTTTTCCCGTGAACCCTGCCATCCCTAGTTGACACCTTTATTGGGAAAATAAAGTCCTCCCTTAACCCTAACCAATACTTTATTTTCAACTTTTTGATGATTCCTTTCATTTTTTATTCAAAATAAATGCTTTTCTGATGTTATATGAAAAATAAATGGGAGAAAAAAGAGGGGGTCCCGTCCAGGGAGTAATTCAATGTAGAACCGCCACTGGATTTGGTGTATGGCATATTTCCAACATGTTAGAGCATTAACTTTTAGCCACAGTCCACGGTTGTTTAAATTCTGAACCACTGCAACACATACCTTTATCAAAGTATCAAAATGTGCCTCTGTTTTAGCGTCACTCAGTGGAAATTTACATATTTTTATGTATGTAACAGAAGTGGGTTTGCCCTGACTACCATAGCAACTGCATAGCAACACCCCAGCAATCACCTAGACTGTTTTTGTTAAAAAGTGTTGTTTTTTTTTTTAATAAAAATGCAGGTTTCCTGTTAGAATTATTTTTCAGTAAAACAGAAGTCTATGAGACGGCTGAGCAAGTTCATTACCTGTGAGAGGTGAGTATAACAGATCTGCCCTCCTTAATGACGCTGAGGATACAGTCCCACAGAAACCGGCGGGCCTTCGGGTCCATACCAGTGGTGGGCTCGTCCTGCACACACACACACACAGAGTGTAAAGAGAAACAATTCAAACAGCCCTATGAAGTGGCACAGCGCAGTCACATGACCTCGTTACTCTGCATATGCAAATTAGCTAGTGTTATCTCATGTGCATGTTTAATAGGTCAAATTTGCACACTATACACTGATTCTGGAAGCTGATTCCAAACACAACTGTACATTATATGAAGATGTGATCACACGTGACCTTTGACCTCGTACAACAGATTGACTACACGATGATGGCTGATTTGGAGCGGGACGGACACGCTGAGAGCACCTGCCTCGTAATGCCGCCTTTAATTAGCATCCGCAGAGAGCCAATCAGGAGTTATTCTGCGGGTTATGAACGTGGATTATTTCATATGAGTCTCCGTCAGGCGGAATGAGATTTTAATGCCAGCAAACAGAGGCGTGTGTGTGCGCCGAATGCTAAATCTGCCTGGAAATACATTAAAAATGTCCCGCGAGTGACCTCCAGTCCTGTCTTCTTTTCTTCTTTAATCTTTTCTATCGTTATTCGGCTCTTCATTTTATTCTTAATCCTCAAGGACGTTCTCTCTTCTGTGTGCGTGTGTTTGCTGTGTGTGTGTGTGTGTGTGTGTCAGCCCTACTTTGAGAAAAAAAAAAGCTACATCTTGAAGAAAAACGTCCCTTCAGAGAGTAAGTAGAAATGATTAATAATGCCATTCAGTTCGGATAATATTTTTATTCTGGTTTTCTTTAAGACGTCAGGTTAAAGGTGAAAAGAGTTTTAAATCCACAAATAAACATAAGACGAGTCACGAAAACAAATTAATGAGAACGACTTTTGCTGAATGTCACAGGATGTGTTGGTTCAAGAAACCAAAATATATTTTGAATTGGCTTTTATTTTTGTATTTTCATTTTTTGTTTTTATTAATGTTTTTATTATTGACATTGTATTATTATTTCAATAGAGTATATATATATAGCTCTGGACAAAAATAAGAGATCACTACAATTTACTCCTAAATCAGTATCTCTAAATCAGTATCAGCATTTCATGCCAGTCTTTGTTAAATTTCTACACAAACATACTTCATTCTGTTTATTGATGTATTATTTGATGAGCATCTGAATCCAATTGTATTGAAGGGGAAGAGTATAAAAAGCACTGCTGTAATCGACACTTCCTCTTGCAGTGTGATCAGTTGGAAGTCTTTCAAAAGTAGTTAAAAATGTAAAAATAAACACCAAACATGCCAAAAACAGTGAAAAGAAAGTTTTGAGTCAATAAAAAAATGGCTCAATCCTAGCTTTACTGACACAAGGATTCATTGAGCATCAAGTCGCTTCTATACTTAATATTTCAAAGACAGCAGTTCACACAAAATCAAACAAACGTGCATTGTTTTGTATTGAGATTAACAGTTTTAAGAATAAAACCCAAAAGAAACAGGATTTTTCTGCAGTGGTCTCTTATTTTTTTCCAGAGCTGTATATATAAATAAATACTTTGATCATACAACATATATTTTGAAAATATGCATTTACATGTGTGTGTATATATATATATAGGTATATTCATATTCATATTCCTATATATTTAAATCAGGGATTTTATACTTAACTACAACCATTTATTTAGTTTAATCTGATGTACTTAAGTAAAAATGTAATTTAAATAATTAATAAAATATATATAGGCAAAAATACAAACCACCGTATATTTCCAAAACCTAAAATGAATCTAAAAAAAAAAACAGAAAATAATATATATATATATATATATATATTTTTTTTTTTATAAACTACTATTTGAGTTTTATACATAGTGAAATGAATGAAACAAAGATATTTTTCCGCTCTTATTTCTTTCAGTTATATGATGACTAACTAAACACATTTCGGGAGAATCATGTACGACATGATGACCTGATGTCATTATTACTCATGCTCAGGTCACGGTAACTCTTTTCTTTCAAGCCATTGGCTGCTCCACTCTGCTCCCGGGGGGCATGCGTTGACCAGGCCGGGCTCCGAGCTCTTCTCAGCTCTTGCTGCCCAGGGGTCGTTCCCCTAGGGCTCTGCGCCCGCCAGGCTCTCGCCTGCTCCGCCAAACATGCTCTATACCGGTTATTACAGAGGAAGTGGGACCTAAAGGTTTTTAAGGTTGGGTTTTTGTTTTAGTTTAACTATAATAACTGGTTCAATATAAAATGATAAATAAAAATGTGCATTGGGTGTGCTTTGGCTTCTGTATTTATTTAGTAAGGTGCATTATATAATGCAGTACAATTGAGCCATACAACGTTATTTTGTACATGCAAATTTATTGCAAATAAAAAAATAACAAATTAGCCATTAATTAATCTATTGCTAACTCATAATCAATTATAACTCATTTTTTGTGTGTTTAACTCTTAAATATGCTCTTTTTTCTGTCCTGACCTGAGCTATAGACGTGTTGAACCAATCACTGTTTTATTTTCCACTCAGAGCAGCAGCAGAGAGTTTGTTTTATTTATATTCTGCTGTTAGATGTGTTTGAACTGTTAGCGCTCGCACCAGCCAAACTCTAAGGTGTCTCCAGAGTCATATCATTATTTCTGTGGGTGTGAAGAAACATTAATCCGTGCAAACGAAAAATCAACCTGCATCACATCTTCCCTCCTCAATAACGGC
Organism: Enteromius viviparus; assembly: GCA_032353835.1. Taxonomy (NCBI): domain Eukaryota; kingdom Metazoa; phylum Chordata; class Actinopteri; order Cypriniformes; family Cyprinidae; genus Enteromius; species Enteromius viviparus. The sequence goes on along the minus strand of JAUCNO010000873.1, from coordinate 1,868,631 downwards.
TCAAGATTGTATTATAAAAGCACACAGCTATTTGTTTGTCCATTCATTTAGTTGTTTTAATCCCAAGTTTTAATTAAGAATCAGAAACAAAGACTAAATAAATAAACAATACAACTTCTCTCTTTTCTAAGATTTAAATGTAATTATTTCAGATATGCGTGTGAAAATAATTACAGACATGCGCTGTGATTGATTGTGTATATATTGTGTAGCAGTGCACCACATTACTGAACTATATAATCAGCACATTAAACTCAATTAATTATTGCTGTTATATGCCATGTCTGTAATTTGTGTCTAATAATAATAGCACTAAAGGAGAAGCCATCTATATTCATTGCTGATGACAGAATATACAATGATGTTGGAGTGGGAGATAAAAAGATTGACAGTGAATCAAACAGGCCTCTCGTCTGATTACTACTGCGCCGTTTATTATGCTTTTATGCCTTCGTATCACTGAATCTGTGCTGAGAAACACATTAACTGAAACAACAACATTCACACCAATTACCAATTGTAATAATATTTGACAGTTTCACAGATTTTTCTGTATTTCGAGAGCAGAGGAGGCTGACCCCGAACTTTTGAAGAGCAGTGCATCTGCTCTGTTTTGGTGCGCATGTGTTTTATTGATCTGTACCAGAGACTTGGCTCGGTCTGGACTGTGTTTGATTTCTGTCTCGGAGTTTTTATTGGGATTCTGACTCAAACAAACTTTGCGTCAGTGTCTTCACATGATTATCCCTCCATGTTTCTGACTTATTCTCTGTTCTGATGTGGGCCAGACATCTGAGCACATTTCAAGATAATTCACTTTTTTATTCACTAAAAAACCCCATAAAACTCTAGAGGAGGTTTTCAACTAAAAACAAACACAATAAAAACGTTACATTCTAGAAAAAACATGCACCACTCTACAAACTGACTTTTTCTTTAAAACTAAGTTTTGGCCAGTTTTATGATGAAGGCGTTTAAGTGAATTAAGGTTAAGGTTTGTAATGTTTCTAGTTTGCCGTGTTCGTTAGAAATAATAAAACGAAACACTTCAACACTCAACTAATTCATCTTGAATGATTGACAGGCAATCCCAGAATGCTCAGTGAAAAGTGTCATGGGAACAAGATGCGAGTGAGATGAATCTTAATTACTGACAATAGATGTTGATTACAGATAAAACAGGCAATTTTGCTAAATATTTAAGTGCTGTGAAATTTGATGCCTAATATTATTCAAACTTCCTCTCAAAACTAAAATAACAAACAAATAGTTATTGTTCAACATTTTATCAAGTATAAATTTAATTCAGTATAATGTAAATTATTTTTGGGGGATTGGTAGAAAACTCCTCATCCAGTAAATAACACATGACTGCAGTCTTTTAAAAGTAGTTTTGGAGTTCGGTGAGGAAATTGTGAGGAAAACACATTAGATATTTACGGTATGTTTACTGTATATATCACAAATGACCTTTAACTATTGTTGTGGACACTAGGCGGAGAGGACTAGTGTTCGTGTCAGGTGTGTGTGTGTTGTAGATCATAGCTGATGTGTGGGATTGAGTGCATGTGAATGAATACCGACACGTTTATCAACTCAGACGAATCAGCGCTGATTGTGTGAACGGGACGGATGAAGTGATTTGGAGAGCCAGGTGTGTGTGTCTTACGAGGAAGACGAGAGGAGGGCAGCCAATCAGAGCCATGGCGGTGGAGAGTTTGCGCTTGTTGCCGCCGCTGTAAGTTCCTGCTGATTTCTCGGAGTATTTGACGAGACCGAGTTTCTGAACGCCCCACTCAGCCACCTGAGAGAGAGAGAGAGAGAATATCACTGCACATCCATCTGTCCATACGCATGTGTTTGTGAGGGATAGGAAAACCTCAAGGATGGAAACACCTGAACATTTTTCATGAGAAGAAAAAACGATTCAGAATAGTCGATTATGTTTATCTGAAAGAGTAACAATGCAAGCGGCTTTTCTGTATTGTTTAAAAAAGAAAAAGAAAGAAAGAAAACTACACTGTAAAGTATTTTAAAGTCCACACAATTGACAGAAACAAACGTGTGTGTGTCTCTGTGGGACATGACATGGTTACGAAGGTGTTTATGATGACACTGTCTAACCACAAAAACCAAAGTGTGTGAGTGAGCATGAGATGAGTCCACAGACACACACTTTCACGTGTTTGTCGCTGAAAGGCTAGAGAATGAACCACACACACACACACACACACATAAAGTTCTAGATAGAAAGATTACGGGTCTGCAGGCTGTGTTACCATGGAAACCTCTTTTGGAGGAACCCCGCGGAGTCGAGCGTAGAACTCCAGGTGTTCTCGTCCGGTCAGAAGGTCATCGATGGCATCAAACTGTGGACAGTAGCCCATATTCTGCTGCACCAGCTGCATGTCCGTCCGGATACTGAACGATCAACACCAAAACACCTCAGCAACCGTATCACAACATCCTGAAAACTGAATACTAAACACTATTATATTCGCCCACCGAACCCTATATATTTATTTATTTCAGATTGGTTTTTATTATTTTTTAAATAATAAATGTAGTTTATTTTTTGTTTGTTTGTGGGTTTATAGCCAATTTCGTTATGAATGTGATTTTAAACATGTATAAATTGTTATTATTCTTATTTACATTTTTTATGTAAGTTTATTTATTTTTTTATATAACTATTGCTTCAAAAAACAATTAAATTAAATTAAATTAAATTAAATTAAATTAAATTAAATTAAATTAAATTAAATTAAATTAAATTAAATTAAATTCAGAAAAGTAATGTCACTAGTGAAATGATATAATTTACCTTTAAATGCCAAATACAATGTACATATTAAGCCTATATTGTTATATTATTAATTTAATTCAGACGGATATTGTTTTGTTGACTGCATTCATCAGGCTCAAACGTTCTACCCTGTTACTCAAGATTACTAAGAATGAAATGATAAAAAATGTTTTAATTTGAAATATAATGAAATTATAACATTTAAAACTAATAAAATTTTTGTGTAACCCTGTTATTGTGTATGAACATGTACGCATGTATGTATGTATAAATGAAGTATGTACTGTGACATTGCTTAAAATTGGATCGTGGCAATATATATTAAGGAAATATATTTATATTATAATAATTTAATTCCATTCCAATTCTTTCGAATACTGTTCTGCATTAATCTCTACCATTCCACCCTGTTATCCCAGTTCATTGAAATAATTACTTTTCTGTCATTTATGGGAAATATAAACTCATCAACATTTTTTGGTTTGTTGTACATTTATATTTAGTTTAGGTAGCAATGTTTAGTTTTCCTCCTTTCACTGAACACTGGAACGATCGTCATCAGGATGACTAAGAGCTGTTATTTTCCAGACAGAGGGACTCGCCTGTATCCGTTCAGGAAAGCGTCTCCGGCCGTCGGACTGATGTCTCCCGTCAGCATTTTAAAAGTTGTAGTTTTACCAGCTCCATTGATTCCCAGCAAACCGAAACACTGAGAAACACAAACACACATCATTCAGTGACAGCATTATTATTCACAGAGACCTCCTGAATACCAACACAGTGACAATGATCAGTGATGGCCCTGGTATCAGGGGAAGGACATTTAGTTACAGATTATCTGTTGCATATATCCGCTGAAAGTAATTCCACGGACATTGTTTAAAGACTTGTGTGCACTTCTTAAAAACTAGTGCTTAAAATAAGTTTTCATTTCATGTGTGTGTGACTTACCTCTGCAGCAGGAACACCTACACAGACTTTATCCACAGCCGGAGTCTTCTTTACTCGGTACATCTGAAGGAGAAAAAAAGCTAATATTATATATATTTTAAATACATACAATTGTATATACATGTAAATACTTTCAAAATATATACTGAATGTCTGTGTATTTATATATACATAAACACAGTACACAAACATATATTATTTGATTGTTTTATTCATATGTGTGTGTGTGTCCAATAATAGAGTATGCCTTAGAAACATGAGATTAAAATATTCCAAACATACAATGCAATCCAATCCAGTGATGAAGAAATAAACGTTCTTCAAAGATCCTAACGATCAGATTTGAGAGCAGAACCTGATACCTAGGTTTGGTTCATCTGGGCATCTTATCAAAGATATCCTTCTGACATTTACGTCATAAAAATCAGTAAAGATTGGACAGCAAACAGACACATGAAGCATGATACGAAGATGACGTTTGTACAATTACATTAAAAGCCCTTTTAATTAATAAAACAAACACTAAACTATCAATCATGTGAGGCTAGATGGTGTGCAACAGGTTTCTCCGTACGGTTTTGAGGGTACTGATCATTTAGAAGAATTGTATATATCAAACAGGATATACTGTAGATGCTCGTAGGGGTAAATACGTGATCGAATCCGCATGGATAAGGACGCATCCGGTCGGAGGCTCTTCTGACACCTGTCTGCTCTCAGACGCCTGATTACAGATCACACTAATTAAACTCTCACTCCTAATCACTGAGACTCTACTCTGAACATCTGTACACTCACACAGCTGGACTACCACCGTCTGTCTGTGAATATACATGATCATGCCAGACAGCCCTCGCCAAAAACCAGAGCTTTAACATACTTTTCGCAGACATATTATACTCTAAAAGAATATGTATGTAAAAGTGTCAACTGAATGTAATGTTTGCCAACACTTACCTGCACGGTTAAAATGATAAACTCCTGGTTTCACAGACAAGGCATGTTTGAAATATTTTGCTCTGACATGTCTTAAATTATGTCAGCGTCATTGTTCTGTGTCAAGATCGAAGCTGTAATGTTTTCTTCCAAAGCATTTTTTTGTAAAAGTTGATTAAATACCTTAATTTAACTAAGGCCTAGTCCTGGGTTTAGTTAAGCCACGTTTGTGGAACTGGGCCAATATTTTTCTGACCCACTTTAATAACAATTAAGTTCTTTACATGTGCTTCAGTATGTTGGTGAGCCCTTCAAAAAAGGTTATTATCCAAAACGGAAACTCTTAGTTTGACATTACAGAGGTCATTTTTAAAAGTGTACTTAAGTGTGTTGGAAACAGATTAAAGTGTCTCTCTTTAGTTACTTGAGCGCCTTTTTATGTCATTAATGCTACTGTATATTATCTGGAAAAACTTCTTTTAAAATACTTATTAAAAGTACTTATAGTAAAAGTACCTTGGTGAGGTCACAGATTCGGAGCAGGTCATTCTGAGCTCCGCCCTGCTGCACACGTTCACGCTCTCGAGCTACATCTTCATCCTCTTCTCCTGCAGAAGTCGGGAGTGACTTTATCGACCTGAGTGTGAAGATGTGTGCAGTGTAGGTCATCACAGAGCAGACGGAACACATATAGAGCTACATTCAAAGATTTTGATGAAGGATTACTTATCCCAGAAATGAAAATTTGCCGTTCATTTACTCACTTTCAGAAAATCCAAGATGTAAGTGATTTTTTTTTTCAGTAAAGGTGATATTTAGATGAAACCTTGCTCTTTGCTGATTCATAAAATGCGAGTCAATGGCTGCCATCATTTTGAGCGTAAGCAGGTACAGGAAACACAACATGAACACCCAGACATTTTATGAAGCAAAATGACCAGTCTGTACAAGAAAACTGAACATAATTTCTATCATGATAACTCTTGGAGGGATTGGCATGGTAATGTACATGACAGTATTAATGTATTTGGTCTTGGTGGAAGAGACTTGCTACTGCCAATACATCCAAAACATGCTGCTGTGAACATGTCAGAGATACGTACAACACATATGAAATAACCCCATATGTCATATATGAATCACCTCGTAGCAGACCTATACAGGTGGAGCTGGGGAAGGTGGAGGGTTCCTGAAGCACCACTAAAGAGAGTCATGTGCAGTATTTGAATGTTGAGCAGTGAGCTCATTGGCTACTGATACAAGAGAGAACCTATCAACTGTGCCATGTGATAATGATTTCATTAGGTTTAACTGCGCCATCTAGAGTTTTATGACAGAACTCTGTATTTACAGCATTATTACCTGTAACCCAGAGTCTAAGACAAACAGAGAAATATGATTCATTTACTTGAACTGGCTTTTTTGGAGTTTATTTCAGTGAACTGGTTCAAAATATCACACATAATCACACAAAAAAGTAGTGTCAACACAACTATATTTTTAAAGCATCTAATACCCACATTGCTCTTCGGTGCAAGTCGTTGTTTCCTCAGTTCAGTGACTGCTGGATGGCCTCTCTAAATTCAATAATGAAATGCCTTTAACTGAAATTAAGTGTTTAATCTTGTCATTATACATTACTGAGACTGCGTTGAGACAATCTGTTTAGTTAAAAGTGGTATATAAATAAAGGTGAATTAAGAGGAACTGGTTCAAAAGAAGTCTCTGGGTTCTAGGTAATAATGTTCTAAATGATGTTCAGTTTCTTGCACAGACTGATTGTTTCGCTTCATAAGACGTTAATATATCATCAGTATTAATTAGGTGTTGCCTGATGCTTTTTTAACTCCTAATAGCTTTAGTTTAAGCTAAAAATATTATTTACTGTTCTGCTGAAGAAAAAGGTCACCTACATCTCGGATGGCTTGAGGATAAGAATCAAATTTTCATTTTGGTTGAACTATCCCTTTTACATGTGTGTTTCTTACCTGGGTCTGCAGAAGAACTTGTATTGGATGAGCAGGGTCAGGCCGAACATGACGGCCCCCTGAATGGACATGGCAAACAGATTCTTGCCCACCATGTCCCATTTGAGAGGGTTTTCGAAGCGGTCTTCACCTGAAGAGACAGACAAACATCAGCTTTCCTCTCAGATCTCAGGATCTGTTCCCCGAATGTGTGGACATCTTACCTAGGTTTTGGTAGAGAGTGGCCATCGCCTGGTTTTTGGCCATGTCCATCAGCCCTCTTCCCAAACAGAAATGAGGGAACACCAGCAGAGCCTGTTTGACTATGTCATTGATCCGGGTTATATTCTGGAGAGAAACACGGGACAGAGAAAGGCAATGTTAGACTGGACACACTGGGATCTTCAGAAGGATGCATTGATGCATTTCTGAGGTTTATAGAGGTATTTTAGACTTTTTTAAAAGACCTTTTTAAAGAACAATCAAGTAAATTTAAATAAATAAATTGAAGGTAAAGCAATACATCAATGTGTTCTCTTACTGTAAACATATTTTATTAGCAATACATCCTTCAATGACAGATAATTTATCTAGTTTTAAACAAACCTTAATTTTCTTGAAGACTTTACCACCTTCATTTCTTTAAGACCTTTTCAAGACCCACAGAGACCTTGTTCATGGGCGTAAATCACATTTTACAGTAGGGGGGGACAATATACATAAAATTTCTCACAAGCAATTTTTAGAGGGGGACACAACTAATATATTCAAATTGTACTTATAAGAAT
>JAUCNO010000873.1:1806522-1824650 GCA_032353835.1 Enteromius viviparus | reverse complement strand
AAATATACACAGCAACTTGTATAGTTTAAACAATATGATTAATTGTTTGATATTACTGTTTTTATTTATTTATTTTAGTTTTTCAATCATCAGTAGAATGCAGCCCTGGTAAGCACTTCTTTCAGAAATGTTTTTAAAAAAGTAAATAAAAAATAAATAATAATAATACCCAAAACTTTAGAACGGTACTGTATATAAAAGTTTGTGATGGCTCAGAAAGCATGGTCAAATAACACACAATATCAACTCAAGGGTAACCTTAAATTCCTGCTCATGAGTTTAGAAAAACATAAACAGAACGCACTCCCAGACGCTCAAATCCTCTCGGGAGCGCAGCTTTCTCTGAGTGACGGCATAATGTTGTCTTTGGAGAGAGCTATGGATACTGAGAAAAAGATCACTCATGAAATCAGTGATGTATACATTAAGGGAGGGCTGCTGAGGGAAAAATGGGATTGGCGGAGTCCTTACCACAGCAACAGACGACAGCCTATTGAATCGACCGCATCCTTGGCTGGGCTACCTAGACCAGGCGATGATGTCATCAGACAGGAGTCTGGGGTCTGCGAGACTGCCGCACTTCCACAGACTCACCTTGAGGCTATGCCCTCCACTCTGACATTCACGAGTCTCGTGTTATCAAAACAAAGTCAGGCACGGGCAAGTGCATCATTCATCACAACAAATATGTGGAGCAAATCATTAACAGGGTTTAATCAAAGTCACCAAGCATTCCAAATGGACCCCACACGTTTCTTACAGGTTTTTGTCATTAGGTTTATCGATTGAAGTCATGAACAAGAACACTGATTATTTTTCAAGGAATAGCTCACCCAAAAATGGAAATTTGCTGAAAATCTACTCGCCCTCAGGTCATGCAAAAATGTGGATGCGTTTAAATTTAGAAAAATTTAGCATCGCTTGCTCACCAATGGATCGTTCAATTGAGAGTTCAGCAGCTGATAAAACATTACAGTAACCCACAAGTAGTTCACACAAGAGGACAACAGGACATGGGCTATTTTACTGAAGGGAGCTTTATTGTGGACTCGTATTTTGGCAGAAATGACTATTTAAAGTTAAAACAACTTAACGACAGATTCTTACAAACATGCAGATTTCTCATTCACTCTGGACTGGAGCCATGTGGATTACTTGTTGATTATAGTAATGTTTTTTATCAGCTGATCTAATGTCAATTCTTACATATTTTACAAGGTTGCTAATTCTTACTAATTATTTTTGCCAAATCGTACATGACCTACACCTAACCACCTAAAATCGAGTGAGTTTGTACAGATTTGTATAAATTAGCTAGCCTGGTAATACCAACCACCCGTTACTTCGCTTTACTTCGTAGACAGAGTCTGGAAGGGCATAATAGTAAAAAACGTTTACTGTCGGCAATAAATAAACGTCTCCTCAAAATGTGAACCTATCATTCTTGTTCAGGCTTCAGTTGGCAGATGCCAGGAATCTTCTCTACAACAGAGCCAATAGCACACTGTGTCTCCATGTCCGCTGTTGTTTTAGATTTCCTTAACCTGAACTACAATCTTAAATTCAGCGCTTAGCGTCTACGGCGCCTCACTGTACCATCACAAAGAGGCACAAAATCTCTTTCCAGTACATTATCTTACACCGTTCCTGGCTGGTGGAATAATCTTCCCATTGCTATCTGAAATGTCAACTCCCTTACAACTTTCAAACGACTTCTGAAAACCCATCTCTTTCAACACTATTTGAAAAAAAATAAAAATAAATAACCCTACTCTTTCTTTTCTTTTCTAGCCTGAACTTATTTGAAGATTGCCTGTTGTGTGGTATTATGAGCATTTCCTAAGTTGTTTTTGTATTACTAATTGCTTGTTGTTTTCCCCACCTGTAAGTCGCTTTGGATAAAAGTGTCTGCTAAATGAATAAATGTAAATGTAACAGCGATTCACCTCTGCTCCCATCTTAAAACACCCAGACCTTAACCTTCCATTAGTTGTAGAGGTCGATGCTTCAGATTGTAGGATAGGGGCAGTACTATGCCAATGCCAAGGTCAACCAGGCAAACTTTATCCCTGTGCTTTGTTCTCAAGGAAATGATCAACTGCGGAGAGAAACTATGATGTGGGAAACAAGGAACTGTTATAAGTGTTATATGTTATTCATTGGTTAGAAGGAGAAGTACACCCTTTTCAAATTATCACTGACCACAATCTGGAATACATCAAGAGTGCCAAACAATAGAATCCACGCCAAGCCCGGTGGGCACTATTTTTCACAAGGTTCCAGTTTTTTGTCATCCATAGTCACAGAAACTCCTGACCTCATTCTACCTCTGACAGTTGTAATAGCTTCAATCTCCTGGGATATAATGAAGAAGATTCAGAGAGAACAGGAACAGGACCCATCTCCTCCTCAGTGCCCGCCTGGTAAACAGTACATACCAGCTACCCTATGTCCACACATCATACAATGGGTTCATTCATCTCTCAGTTCAGGTCACCCAAATATATCACACACACTTCACTTGGAACAGAACTCCTTTTGGTGGCCTTCCATGCCATGAGACATCACCAACTTTGTTAAGTCATGTCAAGTCTGTGCTCAATCCAAGACACCTAAAGAGCTTCCATCCGGTCTCCTTCAGCCACTACCCATTCCCCAACGACCCAGCCTGTCCTAGACTTTGTCACTGATTTGCCCCTCTCTAATGGATTCACCACCATACTTGTTATCATTGACCGTTTTTCAAAATCCTGTAGACTTGCCTACTGCCATGAACACAGCTCTCTCTCTATTTGAACATCTTTTCAGAGTCTATGGATTAACGGATGACATAGTCAGTGACCGAGGAACCCAGTTTACATCACAGGTATGGAGAGCCTTATTCAAACACTTGATATCAATATCAATCTCACCTCTGGTTATCAACCTCAAGCTAACAACCAAGTTGAACATCTCAATCAAGCAATCGCTCTTATCTACCTTCGCTCTTATTGTAGCAGAGAATAGCACCACTGGTCAGAGTTTCTGCCATTGGCCGAATATTCCCCAACCCACACCTCTACAGGACTGTCCCCATTCCAGTGTGTGCTAGAATACCAGCCACCCATGTTCCCGTGGTCAGGTGAACTGTCCTCAGTTCCTGTGGTAGATGATTAGAGGGTGTGAGACAGCACTCATGTTCGTCTCCAACTGGCTGTCAGAAACCAGAAAATCCATGCTAACCAACGACGTCGACCACGCCCTCCTTATCAACCTGGAAAAGGGGTCTGGCGCTTCACAGGGGACATCAAGCTGTGGCTGGCCAGCAATAAATTGAGCCCCAGGTATGTTGGCCCCAGGTAAAATTTGGAAACCAGTAAATGAAGTTACATACCAGTTAGAGCTCCCTCCTGATTATCGTATCTCTCCTTCTTCTCATGTGTCCCTCCTGAAACTGGTCCACCCGGGAACTGACCCTGGCCATGAAGCCCCAGAACCACTTGGGGTCCCAGAATACTTCACTGGGAGAGATAGCGCCCCGGAGGAGAGGTTCTGGGTGGCCGCCAGGGTATCTTGGATCTGTCCCTAACCATAGAGTCCCATAGAGCCAGACCCGACCGTCCAGCACCACGACTACAGGGACGTCCACGTAGAGCTCCAGGAGTCGCTCCTAGAGGAGAGGGGTTCTGTAATCAGAGGGAGCCCTCCCCTGAGTACTAGCTATACTCCGCTCCCTCTGCAGTCACTTCCTGTTAGGCCTGTATAAAGCCATGGACCCAGGTGTCACAAGCTCTCTCGCAAATATGAGAAGAGACAGATCAAAGCTAGTTAATAAGGAGATTAGAGAGATTAAAAAGTGATCACAAAATCCACAGCAAACGCATCACACCTTCGCTTGCAGCCAAGCCAGAAGAGCTTTACATTACAGGCTGTCACAGTTTTCACCAAATGAGAAGTATTTGATATTTAGGGTTATTTACTCACCCTTATGTTGTTTCTGTCTCATGTCCCTTTCTCTACTAAATAAAAAATAACGATGTTCAGCATAACACCCAAGCTGCTCTTTTCGATATAATTATTTAAGAAGGCAGGCTATTAAAAGGAACTAAAAGCATTCCATATGACAAGGCAATCAACACTTTTGTGTGAAAAACAGCTAAAATGTGTCTTTTTATGAGTGGGATGTATAAAAATCAAAGAGCGTAAATGTGAGGATTATTGGAGAGAGAAGAATTTGCCGCTGTTTGAGCATCAGGAAGGGGAAATGCAGATAAAAAACTCTTATTCACCATCTCTGCAGCTACATGAAAAAAAAATATAACAAGTTTATATAACAGGCATTCAGAAAAGTGTAAGAAACACAAGGGCTCCTCCGAAATCCTCTTCTAAATATAGAAAGCATTTTAAAGATCACAAGCCTTGCTCAAATAGAAAGCAGCAGAATTATGCTTAATAAAAAAAGCTGAAGATATATAAAACATATTATTTCAGATATAATATTTTTATGCTTCATATTTTAGAACTGAAAATGATCTTAATTTACAGTTTTATGCATTTGTAATTATTTTTTGGGACATTTGGGCAACACATGGAGAACTCGTGTGGAATCAGCTGTAAGGCAGATCTCTTGTGTTTTAGTGCTATATAAAGCCAAGCACACTGAAGTTTGCTGCCCGGAGGCATTTCATGCCAATAGGAGCACATTTTTAAGACAATGTCAGTACAAAAATAGTACAACTTTTGACATGCACTGAAGCAGCTCAATGACTGTTTAAAAAAATAGTGGACTATGAGATGATTCTGGCAGTAGAATCAGCATATTTACAAAAATATAAACATTCACATTTGCAAAGTAGGACGAGGGTAAGACGAAATAATAAAACAGATCCAACAGTATCTGAACAATTAATCTTACTAAAATGACACTGTTTAACAGTGGATAAAAAATTCAATAGTAAATTAAATCGTTTACTGCTAATTTCAGAGAATGTATGTAACCATCTTAGACTATATTTTATTTATGTACTTGAGATAAATCCAGATTTACCAGGCAGCTTTTAGAGCTCATACCTCCAAAACTAATTTCCATCTCTTGTCACAAGGTAAGACTAAATCCTTGGGGATAATCGGAGCGTCAGTAACAAATCTCACAGAAAGGTCCTTTACCTGAACCAGTACAGAACAGAACACTCTCTGAATACCCTGCATACGATCTCATTACACCCACACAAAACACACAGATCGCTTTCTCAAGCCTGAAAAGAAGCTACCGAGTTCTGCAGATGATACGTGCTGCCAAAAAGGACGCCTTTGTCTCACTGTAAAAAACGCTTTAGAAGATGATTCATTTATAGACTGCAAAATATCTCAACGTTCTTAAGACAAGATTGGTTTTATATCATTGAAAAATAAAGTTCTGGAAATATAGCCTACATTATCTTGTAACCAACTGGAAACTTGTTGTTATAAGCAATAATGTTTGAAAATCAAGAACACACAAATGTATATGGTACTTTGTACAATTCACAAATAATGATGTTGCTGTGTATAACATCTTAATATCTTCATGGCTTATAGTTGCATTTAGTGGATTGCAGCTGTATAGAAATAGTTAGCAAAGAAGAATAAAAATCTTTTCAGCCCATTAGCCAACATTTCTTATTATCTTACACCTTTTTCTCAAGTATATTCTATCTTGATTTAAAAGTGCTTAGATATTTCACAGTTCATCATGCACATCTATGAAACATTTGGCTATGCATTACCCATGTTACAAAGAAATATCTTCATGAATGCATATTGAGTGCTTTTAGTAAAACAAACTTACTATAAACATATTTATGTGACTGAAAGTGAACAAGAGCATCTAGCACAAATAAATATGTATTAGCAATGGCTTTATTAATAAAATATGTGAGGAAACATCCTTTCTCTTTGCTCAGATTACAGAAATTGATACAATATCAACATTAAAATATGTAAAAACAAATATGTACATATGTAAGATAACTGTCACAAAACATTGGCTTCCAATCCTCATTGAAAATGAGTTGCAATCCATTTTTGTTCCTGTAACTAAAGCCTTGCAATGCTTAAAAGTACTATAGAAATATTTAACTGAACTACAACACAAGCACATTGATTTTCAAAAGTGCAAAATTCACCAAGCTGAAGGCAAAGACCACAAAGTGAGGTGTCATTTATGTCTCTGGGACTACAGTCACCTGGTTTGTGGCACAGATGCTGCCTTTGAGTCATGTTACACCAACATTAAAACACAGTGAGTGTGTTTTCCCTTCCCTTTTGTTAGGCTGTTTTTCACAAATGCTTCACCTCACTTCATATCACCATAGAGACCTGTTTGGTGTCAAAGCAATTAGCGTTGAAGAAAGACAGCGGTGGCCATCCTTGACACATCAGCCTAAGCTAATGGCGCAGTGAGATACATCTGTTCTACTGCATTTATTACATCTCTAATATCATGTCTTTGACATCAACATTCCTACCTCCAAATGAACCTTTCTAACCCTGTATGATTCCTGCCCACTTAAGTCGACATTTCTGAAACACAACAGCAGATCGGAGCAGAAGGCCTGAGGAGCCTTTGATATTTCCTTTGGTAGTTTTACACTTGACATTGTTTAATACCTTGTGAACAGAATGACGCAACGAGCATGACTCCACAATCCAACAATCCCCTACTGCTGCAAAACGCTCTCCTTTGAGATCCAGTACCGCAAAACCCCTCCTGGCCAGGACTCCTTAATCCATGTTCACTTACTATAATTGCAATGAAGGAATTACTTGGGACAAAATCTCAAAGAACATGGTTGAGATAAAAAATTATTCTCTGTCTTTTAAATTTGATGTTGGTGATTGTGAATGTCACTTTTAGTGAACGGAATGGATATAATATAGAGTTGGGATTGGGCCATAGTTTTGAAAAGCAGTGCAGCTGCACTTCCTGCACTGTCTGTAGTTATGCAGCTGCCTTGCATTTATAACAGAAACATGCATGATACTAATCTCCTTCTAGATCTTGGGCCGCTTACACAAAGGATGCAGGTTTCAAGATTTTAAATATTTGACCAAACACTTCAGTCCCGCGGGAGTAACTGCATTTCTCCAGCAGTATCTGCAAGGATGGGACTGCAATAACTGCAGCATTGATCCCGAAAGCAGTTTGCTGAATCTGTGGATGTTTTGAGTTAAATGTGCAAATGGCAACATTTTGTGCAGACTGTTCAAATGTAACTGATTAGATACATTCTAATCAATGGCATTTTCAAAGGCCAACATCATTCAGTCTCAGAGATATGGGCATCTCAATGTGGCCCCATTTTCAAATTGGTGAATATTACCCATTTTCAGTGGCTGTAAACCAAAAGTTAGTAACTTTGTATGCAGATGATAAGAATTACATTTAAAGCAAAATGTCTGAAGAATAAATAATGTTAAAGACTAGAAACGCATCTTGTTTCCCAATATACAGTAAAAACAATTGTATTGGACACAAATATTAGCATTGAGTTGAGTTGACATAATGACCCAGCTGCTATTTGGTTTCAGGAAACAGACTAATTTTAGATTAACAGAAAATATGTTTCCTGGATTGTTTGCATGCAGCACAATTCTTCTTTTGTTTGCAAGAAAATTTTGGGTATTAATTAAGTAACATGCTTTGATTCTTAAAGTTTCTTTGGAAATTGCGAATCTTCTTGAGCCGTGGTTGAGACTGCTTTGAAAGCTGCAGGGGTGAGGGATTAGACTCAAGGTTAAACTGCGGTATTAGATCATGATTATTGTTAGTCGAGGCCTGGTTGCAGTAGCAGACAGAAATGGATTATGGTACATAAAGCCTGCAGGATTATTTCAGCTGCATCCATGACTGCTGCATCACAAATGAAGAGCTTATACCTTCATAAACAACCAAAACAAAGAGAACTGCAGGGAAACTATATTCTCAGTCATGCATGAGTCTATGTGCATCCCATGAAGACAACATCAACCTGCTGCCTTGTAACATCAGACTGATTCAGGTTCATTGTTGTGTGTTTAGAATATATATATATATATATCTTCATCATCCTCATGAACTCCCCACTCTCCTCAACGATCTCTCCATTCAATTCTGACCTGTCCTCCTACAATTCCCCACTGTCCAGCAAAATAACCTGTCAATCCCTCCCTGTTCTTCTCTGTTAGCATGGTATCACGGAATATTATAGCCCTATTTCTGGTGGTGTGCTCTGTGACAGGCATGTTTTTTAAACAAATGTTACATAACAAATAATACTATACAATGTACTAATCTTAATGACCTCTACCAAATAGCGCACTTGATGTGAACTTATGTTGGCTTGGACCTCGTGGACATGTCTGAGTAAAGACCACATTAAGTCCACCACTTGTGCTGCCCCTGGATATGAGATTAATATAGGACTTCTTAGAAATTCAAATTCCTGCAAACCTTAATCGAATGCAACTGAACTAGCTTATTAAGTTCTTCAGGAACGCTTGACAATTGCAAACAGGTGCGCTGAAGCTGGACTGGAAGTGAAATCTGCAGGAAGGTAGGACTAAAGCATGTTTCCCAAAACTGTCTCTTTTATCTGACCCATCTATTTCTGGTCTTGAAGCGTCTACAAACAAGTTGATGAATGAATCAGGTGTGTTTCATTAGAAAGAGCTTAGAAATTTGTATGTTAGGGCCTAGAGTAGAGTTCCTCAAATCTTACCCTGGAGGTCGGATGCACTGCAGAGTTTAGCTTCAACCCTAATAAGACTCACCTACCTGTGTTTTCTAATGATCCTTAAAACACTGGTTAGCATGCTCAGGTGTGTTTGATTAGGGTTAGATCTAAACTCTGCAGTGCATCGGACCTCCAGGGTAAGATTTGAGGAACCCTGGTCTAGAGGAATAGATTTTGGAACATGATTAAGTTCCCCAGTTACAGGTCTAAAGCAGTGTTTCCCAACCCTGTTCCTGGAGGAACCTCTAAAGTACACATTTTGGATGTCCCTATCTGACCAAACCATTTCAGGATGTTGATGAGCCCTGGGCTGGGGTGTCCAATAAGACTGCCCCCAATAGTTGACTAACTGTTAGTTGACCAAAAGAGCATATAAATATGAAAACATATCTATAGAGAGCAAAATGTTCTACTTAAAAATGAACCAATTCACATGGAAAACAAATACTCAGATTATGTAATCAGTATAAAATTATTTGACTAATGCTTAAAATAAATGACTACTAGTCGAGGGCAGCCCTAGTGTCCAATCTGACACGTCGTGATACAGGAAGGTATGCATGCATCACCTCTGATGCTGAATCCACAATGGATTATTATTTGTCAGTCTATACCAGGGTCCTTCAACTCCACTCCTGGAGGGCCAGTGTCCAGCAGACACACCTAATCTGAACACTGTAATACTGTAGGTCTTTTACAGGGTGTTGACTTTGTCTCTTTGGGAAGCTGATTTTATGATATGTCCCAATATTACAGTAATACTCTTTGCAATCAACCCCAAGACCAAATTACTTCTCAACCAGTCCCAAACTCAAATTGGGGTAAGTATACGGTTGGATAGTAACCAAACTCACCTTTGGTTGGGCCTCCACTTCCACCACCTGGTTTCTGTTCATGATGCCCTTGACGAGAGTCTCTACATTCCCATTGAACTTCATGAAGATCACATACGAGGCGTAGGCCAGCAGCAGACTGATACTCTCCCAGTGTGTGATGTAGTTATCCAGGAAGAAAACAATGAGCATGATGAGGCCGACGATGTAGAAGAAGACGTCTCTAAACAGAGGCCACCATGTCAGGTTCAGGATCTCTTTGGAGAAGACGGCACACATTCCGATGACGAACAAGATGTTGAACACAGCGGACCCGACAATGGTTCCAATGCCCACGTTACTGTGGGAAATAAATACTCCAATGACAGAGGTAAAGAGCTCAGGAGCCGAGCCCCCGGCCGCCATAAATGTGGCTCCTGCCACGTCATCAGAGATTGTGAGTTTCTCTGTGATGACTGTGAGTGCGGGGACGAAAAACTCGTCGCAGACG
The DNA here is from genome assembly GCA_032353835.1 of Enteromius viviparus. NCBI lineage: Eukaryota > Metazoa > Chordata > Actinopteri > Cypriniformes > Cyprinidae > Enteromius > Enteromius viviparus. The sequence goes on along the minus strand of JAUCNO010000873.1, from coordinate 1,814,595 downwards.
ATGGCGAGAGCGATGAACATATAAATCATGCCAAACATGTGTAACATGACAGCACCTCGCCGACGGTCCTCCAAACTGAACAGGTCCGTTGGATAGTCCCCCTGACTCTCGTTTGACTCCGCAGACGAGCGCATGGCTACGGGCGTGTCCTCTGAGAGGTTACCGTGGTAACCCAGGTGTGTGGAGAGCAGTGTCCTTTGTGGGGCGTGGCTCTGTAGCCCCTCCTCCTGAGCAGTAGAGCGCCATGTCAAGGCCACTGCACTTATTGCTATAAGACTAACAAGGAAGCCAAGCACCCGCGCAGGCCTGAGTTTCTTCCAGGAGCGCCGGCGGACACAGACAATCGGATGGAGCTGGATGTCAGAGGCCATGGCCGTTCTCTCTTCTCTAACGCTCTCTCGTTACGCTACAGTCGGGCTTAGCGCATGCTGAGAACGCTACTTGTACAGTAAATCCAGATGTCCTTCAGCACACCAGAGGCTTCCTCATATTAGCCTGAGAAAAATAATCAGAGAGAGAGAGAGCAGGATGGGGGGTTAATCACACACCATTCAAAGCTGACGCGATCTACGCTGCCAGGTCAGGCACGTCTGTGCGTGCGAATCTGTGAGCGTCTGCGATTGCTGACTTGTTCTTGTTCTCAGCTGCGTCTGCATTTTCAAGGTCACAGTGAAATGGCACAATGTCAGAAGCATGTCTGCATCCCTCTCACGCCCAACGCAGCACATTTCACAGCATGAACCTTATATAACCACAAATAAGAGCTCAAAATCATTTCCACCGATGCTACCGATGAATCTGACTGCCACACAAACACATTATTTTCACTTAGACTCATTACTGTCTTTAAAAAATGAAAAAAGGAACTTCTACTTTAAGATTTATGTCAGAACGCTTATAAAAGTTATCTTTTCCTTATTACATCAACAAAATTGCCTCCTCGATGATCATGCTATTAGAATACACACAAACATAAAAAAACACATTAATGGCAGTTGTGTAATATGTTTTTTGTTTTACAAAAGAGCTTTGTGTGTTCATGTACATGGTTAACGTATTAGTATATTAAAGTAATTTACCCCATACTGAGACATTTACCCTCAAGGTTGATAAAAGTGCTAAAAAAAGTCCAGTAACAATGAAGCAGAAACTAGACGTGATGGGCCAGTTGGTATTGTAAGATATTTGTTCTTCTAGTCTTTATCTTTCTTTGTTTATTTTTGTATTTATCTGTTGTATTTTTTTCTTGTAATTGCAATTATGCATACAGTGATTTTTTTTTTTTTTTTTGGGGGGGAGGGGGGGTGGTGTATTTTGACTTGCTGGTTAATGATGGATAATCTGCCTTTCTCAACCCTGTCGCGCTGTTTTTCTCTCTCTCCTAGTGATTTGTCATTTCACGCTGTGAACATCATCAGTACATTTCTCCATGCATGGCAATGTCACTTCTAATAATGCTGTCATTTATCATGCTTCTATTAAAGGGGGTATGGCTGTCATACCTGAATAATCACCGTCTGTCGGACATGCTACAGACCTGTCATTCTCATGACCTTTGAGCTCTGGGACCAAGTAAAAAAGGACACAAATCTCCAAATATAACATCACGGAATGAGGAACAATCTGGATAAATGAGGGTGAGTTCTGATCTAACGTGCCGTTATGTGTTTATACTCATACAATCACTAATGATGTGCAATGTAACAATTCCGAACAGTTTAATAGAAGCACTAAAACGCTTTGATAAAGTCACGGATCGAATGAATGAAAATGGACTTACATTCAGAGGTGACGGATGAACGCGGCGCGTGCAGCAGGTTGACCGTCCGCGTGCGTCCTCTCTCGTGCCCTCCAGTTATTCCTCTCCGACTCTGATGATGATGATGGTGGTGGTGATGTTATTCAGGGGCGGAGCTCCGAAAGCGCATCTCTGTGTCCAGTTTCATGCTTTTATTCCCAGACATCACCTATGGCGAGGAGCAACGATCAGACTGACCACAGCCCTCTCTCTCTCTCTTTCTCGCTCAGTGTGTGTTCGCGCAGGTGTTGCCGTGTGGCTCAGTGACGTCATGACGGCCGAGTGGAAGCGTTGCCGTGGTTACCGCAGCAGCGTTCTCCTACTCTCACATCATAACGAGTTTAGACCGATAGAAAAAAGCTCAATTCATCATGTGCACAGATAGCCTGTCTTCCAGTATATATATATATAGCTATATATATATATATTTTTTTTTTTTTTAATTAATTAATTAATTAATTAATTAATTTTTCCCATAGTAGTTAAAATGTCGGAGAATATATATATATACGGAGAATATTTCTCTTGAAACTCAGATTCATGGTTGTTACGGAGAAAATCTCTCTTCTTATAAATACTCCTCTCTTTTTATAAATAAGGAGTCATGTGTGGAGTGAGTGCATTTATTCAGGTGGAGAGAAAGGGATCAATATATTGATGCTCTAAATCTGTCATATTTGTCTGAGATTGAGACTCTTCTGAAGTAATGGCTGTGTTTACTGAGGCTCTCAGGAGACAGGAGTGTGAAAGTGTTGCTTGTGCTGTTTGGGATGTTTCATCGAGTAATCGTGCTGTTTTTGTTCGGGTGGTTTTTCTGTACTGTGCACATCTATGCAGTGCATTTTTGCTGAATCTATTACAATTGCCCACTCAGAATCCAGAATACTCTCACCGTCATTAACACACACACACACACACACTTTCCTGCTGTCTCATTAAAAGTCATTGATTGATGGACACAATTCAGAATGAGTCATGATTTACAGTCTGCTTGTGTTAACTCCCCTCTCTCTCCAGAGTCTGCCCTCACTAATGCTCACTGATATAGACGAGTTCTGTTTTTGATTCATGATTATTGTGGTGGTTTAATAAATCAATAGAAATAATTTGTAGCACCAAGAGACAAAATCCAAAAACTAACTAAATGTGTCTGAATACTAACAGCCAATAACAATGTTATTATCAATGAAACAAATCACTTTATGTTCACTTCACAATATTTCATGTTTCATAATTCAATGCATCTCAATTATTTAGAATGGTTTGTGAAATTTAACAAGAATTTCTGAGTGAAATTTAAACACCATAGAATTAAGCAGTAAAACGCTGCTCGATGGTGCCGCCTTGAGGCAGAAGTGTGTCAGAAACACCTGGAGTCCTGGTGTTACATACTGTAACAATACATAATGTAATTATTTGCTTTATTACCAACCTAGCATGTAGTCAATAGACAAGAAGAATAGGAATCTCTAAAAAACAATTGAATGATAGAAATATAAAAGAGAACGTCACTTCCCAGGATTTTCTCAGTTATTAGTTATTAATCTTGAGCTCTTACAGTCAGCAAACAACCAGGATCGAGAGAATTCACAGGAGAAATACCCCACACCCAGCACTACTGTGTAATCTAATAAAAATAAGGTTTCTTAACTTCTACAACTTTATAAATATCATCGAACTTGGCCTACTTAATACACCTTAAACACAATTTACTAATTATTATTAATTCTGACCACGTTTTCAAAACGCAAAACTAAATGAGTGTCGTGGCAGTTTCTCCGAGTCAGCTGTGTGATAGTCCTAGAGAAGACTCTGGCGCCGTCTGCTGCAACACGAACGTTATTACATACAATAGTTTCACGATTTATCTTAAAACAAGGTTTCTCATAACAGCAATAATGTCAAATCAACAAATATTGAAGAAATACATTAAACGTGTTGATCTTTATCAGTACAGCACGTGTTAAGAAATATGTTGTTTTAAAATGTCTGAAGTTCTGTATAAGATCACTTCTTATATATATGAGGACCCCCTCGAAAACGAAATGTTTCATCTCAAGTGGCTATCCTCTCAACACCAATACATTTACAATATATATGTATATACACTCACCTAAAGGATTATTAGCAACACCATACTAATACGGTGTTTGACCCCCCTTTCGCATTCAGAACTGCCTTAATTCTACGTGGCATTGATTCAACAAGGTGCTGCTAGCATTCCTTAGAAACATTGGCCCATATTGATAGGATAGCATCATGCAGTCGATGGAGATTTGTGGGATGCACATCCATGAAGCTCCCGTTCCACCACATCCCAAAGATGCTCTGTTGGGTTTAGATCTGGTGTCTGTGTACAGTGAACTCATTATCATGTTCAAGAAACCAGTTTGAAATGACTGGAGCTTTGTGACACGATGCAGGTATCCTGCTGGAATTGGCCATCAGAGGATAGGTGCATGGTGGTCATAAAGAAATGGACATGGTCAGAAAAAATGCTCAGGTAGCCCGTGGCATTTAAACCATGCCCAATTGGCACTAAGGGGCCTAAAGTGTGCCAAGAAAACATCCCCCACACCATTACACCACCAGCAGCCTGCACAGCGGTAACAAGGCGTGATGGATCCATGTTCTCATTCTGTTTACACCAAATTCTGACTCTACCATTTGATTGAAATCCAGACTCATCAGACCAGGCAACATTTTTCCAGTCTTCAACTGTCCAATTTTGGTGAGCTCGTGTAAACTGTAGCCTCTTTTTCCTATTTGTAGTGGAGATGGGTGGTACCCGGTGGGGTCTTCTGCTGTTGTGGTTCTCCAGATCGTGTGTGTTGTGGCTTCACAAATGCTTTTCTGCATACCTCGGTTGTAACAAGGGGTTATTTCAGTCAAAGTTGCTCGTCTATCAGCTTGAATCAGTCGACCCATTCTCCTCTGACCTCGAGCATCAACAAGGAAAATATTCGTCCACAGGACTGCCGCATACTGGATGATTTTCCCTTTTCACACCATTCTTTGTAAACCCTAGAAACGGTTGTGCGTGAAAATGAGCACATTGTTTAATACTCAGACCGGCCCGTCTGACACCAACAACCATGCCACGACCAATATTGCTTAAATCACCTTTCTTTCTCATTCTGACATTGAGTTTGGAGTTCAGGAGATGGTCTTGACCAGGACCACACCCCTAAATGCATTGAAGCAACTGCCATGTGATTGGTTGATTAGATCATTGCATTAATGAGAAACTGAACAAGTGTTCCTAATAATCCTTTAGGTGAGTGTGTGTGTATATATATATATATGGTCTATAATGTAAAAGTTTTATAAAGTAAATCATAAAGTTCATTCAAAGTAAAGCAGCATATGCAACAATAAGACAAAGATCACAGTTACAAATAATAAATACTTAAAATCATTTTTACTGTGTTTTTGAAAGAACCATAAGTCCATAATTTGTTTGTTTTGTTTTGTGAAGACAGGAATATTTCAGCAGATTTGCATTGAGTGAATGAAGATGAAAATGATTGTCAGCTACACACAAATGAGCACCAAAACAAACAAGTTTGAGGGTTTAAAGTAAGAAATAGATCACTATTGTACTAACTGTGATGCAAAATAGATTATTTTACAATAATAATAAAAAACAGTACTGAACAGTATTTTTTACATTTTATTTTATAGCACATTATTAATAACAAAATATTCTTACTATCATTATTATTTCAACTGATTACTGTACTATCTAAAAGCATCAGTATGAAAGGATGATCATATCGCAGCTCAAACTGCAACCACAGCATATGACAAATAACTGCAATAAAAAACAAACAAAAAAAGTTTACTTCCTTGAGTGCTGGAGAAGAAAATGAGAACATACAGGCCTGTAATGTACAAAATTAGCAGTTTAATGTAAAAACGACTTGGTACACTTCTGTTCATACAAAGACTAAATGTGCTACATGAATGCAGACAATTTCATACAAGAAAAGCAATACAACAAATATTAATTTTAAAAGAAAATAAATAAAAAATGTGTTTCTGGTTCTGTGCATTGCACGCGTTTATCTAACATGAGAACATAGCAGCGGCTGACTGTAGACTGAATGTGTGTGTAACAGCTTGACAGAAGTGTGCTCTGTGCACTCTTTCCCTGTTCACTACATAGTGATCATACATGAGGAAACAAGCACTACTACACTATCCTACACACTACTGTCTGGACTGATGCAGGTGTTTTGGTCAGCTTGTCCAGAGCAGACTCGATCTCTCTTCAGCGTGAGGAAGACCTCTGCGTTTTCTCTGCTGCTCCAGTCTCTGCAGGCCTTCCTCTCGCCCCAGTGCATGCTGGGAACCCGCTCTGTGGGCTGCCTCCGTCGCCGTGATGTCAATCTGAGCGTATTTACAGGAGCTTTTGCCTACGATAACAAACAGAAGCAGCAGAGAGCGTTCATGAGAACAAGCGTGGGTGAGAAAGTCTCGTCTGAGACAGCTGAGGTCATTAAATTGATCAAAAGTGACAGCAAATACAGTTATAATGTGACGGAAGACTTTTACTTTGAATAAATGCTGTTCTTTTGAACTTTCTGTTCATCTGTAAACCCTGAAAAATAAAATGTATCATGGATTAAAAACGGTTACACGTTATTTCGAGAGTCCATTAAGACATCCTACAGTCCTTTCCAGTTTTTCTCTATTAACTTGACACTTTTCTTAAATGTAATCTAATTTCTCTCAAAGCAATAAACAGCCATCTAAACACATTCAAACATTTGCCAAACAGTACAACTGCAAAATGAAGCACTGCATTTTTTTCTAGAAAAGCATTTATTAAAAGTAAATATTAACATTAAAAACTATAGGTTTGTTTACCACTGATTATAGAACACATATAGATACACAAATGAGAATACACATTCATCACCCATTTCAAAAGCTGTAAAATAAAGCTAAGGGGTCATATGATCTCCAGTTTTCTTTCTCTGTGACACGCCTCCACTTTTCTCCGTCACAGAGTGGGTTTATTTTCAAACACCACCCACATGTTTCCACAAAGAAAGAAGGCGGAGCTATTATTCTGTCTGTAGTGTTGCTGCGGGCGCCATGTTCTGGAGACGCTGTGTGTCGTTGTGAAAGTCAAACTAGTGCTTGTTGTCTGTCGTTTCTCCGATCACTAATGCAGACATGGCATTATGTTCACGAGGCGTGATGCAACACCACGTGTAAAAACACAGAACTACAGGAAGTCATGATCACCAGTAATTATGTCTCCACTGGATCAACTAATGCCTGCTTTGTAATGTGTTTTATTGTTTTGCTGTCAGAGCCGGGACACAGCATCACGTTATGGTAAGGGGCGGAGCATTTCTGTCACATGCTTGAGGTATTTGGCCAATCACAGTGCACTGAATAGCTGGCCAATCAGAGCACACCTCACTTTTGTTTTGAACAATGAGCTTTGTACCAATCCACCTATTTTAGGAGGCGGAGCTCAGAGGAGAAACAATAATGTACAGTTTGTGGAAAATAATGCGTTTTTGGAATTTTAAATTGCATAAACACATTACATTATACCAAATACACAAAATCATGTATTAATGTTAACATTTGGTTGTGCCACCTTTAGCAACAAAATCTGCAAACAAAACGCTTCTGATAAGAAGATACGGAGATCAGTTTCTAAAAAGTTGGATGGATGGGTCTGTCTACTTCTCTGTCCCTGTCTTCTTATAGTTTCTCTCCATGCTCCTTCCATCATACCACTGCCCTCCTCTCTAGTCATCTCTTCTCTTTTTCCTTCTCCTCTCCTCTTTTCTCACATTCTCTCTTTCTACACGTTACTCTCTTCTTCTGTCATTCTCTACCCACTCCACAATCTTATACTTACATCCTGCTTTTTTTTTGCATATTCCTTCTTGTTTTTATTACACTACAGCAGTTCTGATAAATGTGAAACTTCAAGCGATGCACAGTTATCAGTTTAGGGCTAATTTAAATATACCATATATGCCATTTGTTTTGTTTGTTGTGTTTGGACAAATGGCACATAAATGTTTCTGATTTGTGTGGAAAAATAAAAAATTTGTGTGAAATGAACAGAAATTAAAATGTGTTTAGATCAATAACAAAGTGTTCGGATCACTGTGTTGATGGTGAATGAAATGAAAATTAAAATGAAAATTATCTCATTAACCCCAAATTAGTATTTTTTTAATATTTATTAAGTAGTTACCACTGTGGTGGGGGGGGGGGGGGGGGGGGGGGGGGGGGGGGGG
>JAUCNO010000873.1:1781716-1792167 GCA_032353835.1 Enteromius viviparus | reverse complement strand
TTTGATAATGTTCAGTGCTTTGCTACAATCTGAATTGTTAAAAGCGCTATATAAATAAAAGTGACTTGACTTGACTTTTATATAGATTATAATTTAAGCAAGCCATGGAACGCTAAATTATGATGCTGCGTTCACACCGGACGCGAATAAAGCGTCAAGCGCGAGTGATTTACATGTTAAGTCAATGCAAAGACGCGATCAGACATCCTGCGGTGCGATCCACGCGCTTAGCACGTGATTCGCACGTGATTTAAACTAAGTTAAAAAACTGAACTTTGGCGAAAATTTGCGCCGCGTTAACCAATAAGGAGCTTGCTGTAGTAGTAATGTGAATACTAGCAATTAGGGATGTAACGGTATCAAAATTTCATGGTACGGTAATACCTTGGTATGAATGGCACGGTACGGTATTTATTGAACCATTTAAATAAAAAACAAAACTAAATAAGAGGCTCAAAAAAAGTGCCAGAAGTGTCTATTAAACAGTTTACATGAACACTGAACATATTAACGGCACACACATTAGCACATCTGTCAATTTTGAAATAGGAACTTCAATTTTAATTGAAGTACACATAAGATATAGACAATGGCTATGCTGTGATTTTGGCTCTATCTGCATCTAAAATAGAATTAGAAGCAACATAATATCTATTTTAACTGAAAGCCCTGCTCCTTTCAGCCGCTCGCTGAACAGAACAGATGCAGAGAGAGGTGTGTGCGCGTCGTGAAAACAAGGGCTCGGGCGGCACTACCAGAAACTCGCTGAGGTTTGTCCAAGAAGTCTCTAGATTTGTCGCTAGTCACTTTTAGGGAAAAATATCGCCAAGGGGGTCTGAATAGTTACTAAATATAGAGACAAAGTCACTAAATTGGCAACACTGATCTGTATTGACAACGGACCGCAAAGGATAATGGGCACACTTGGGCTGATGGGAATTGTAGTTCCCGCTACCTCCCATTCGCCTGAGCAAACTTTTCTCAGAAGACCTATCGCTTTATCGAGTCATGCGACCACAGTATTATCGGAAAAAAAATTATATTGCGGTACGACGGTATTTACAATTCCGTTACATCCCTATTGTAATATTTTACTGTAATATAAAATATAAGTATAAAGAAAACTATAATAACTTTATTTAACAATACAACATATATTTCCAAGTGAACCAAGCTCAGCGCAGATGCAGAAATGGGGTTTGTGTAGATGTGATTTTATTTATATTAACTGTGCATCCCTAGAATTTACTTCATTTAAAAATAGAAAAATATCAAAATGCTAAATTTAGTAAAGCATTAACCTGATGAGATAATTTAGCCGCCGCAGCTGCCAATCCTGTCTCTATGGATGCCACACGTGCCCCCTCCCGAGCTGGTCTCTCCTGTCGTGGTACAGTGGGCCCAACTCGTGCTGCAACAGTATGAACATAATCACATGAGATTCAGTTTACATTATAGTCAGATTTCCACCTGAAACTGTAAACTTTGCACTACCTGTTGGGCTATATGGAGTGTCATCTGTATTTTTCCTTTTTTTCGATCTCGATTTGAAAATGGGACTGTCCTCCTCAGATTCCAGAGATGGATAAACTGCAAAACACAAACGAACCAAAACATATGATTTTCATTTAATGCCGTATCAGCATCTAAGGATGAATACAATGTAAATAATCATAATAACAACAATACTTCAATAGTTTAATAATATTATATTTATAAGCAAACAAAACAAAAAGAAATAAAAATGCATAGTTACAAAAAGCCAAAGTTAGCTCATTCTACAGTTGCCCACATATTCATTGCTTTTAGAATGTCTTCTCTTTTTGAAACGCCTGGTTTAGAGTCGCTAGAGAATGCAATGTAAATGTGAACATTAGTTTTAAACATATAGCTTTAACCGAGAAAGCAGCCTGTTTTTGCACTCCATAAACTACAGTGCTAAGCATTTTCTCATAGGACAGGATGTTAGCGTGACACAGATGCATGGCAGCTGTTCCCTGCCCTGCCTCGGCCTGCATGCACCTAGCTTCTTTGAACTCAACTACTCAGGAACACGCAATTTCCAACAATTAAATTATCAAGACAAAGAAAAAAAAATGTTTACAGAAAGGAGGAATGCCTGTGTGTTTGATAAAACTCTCTCTTAGTGTGAGTCCGAACGGGAATGTGCGTGCTAGTAATGACTAATTAGGGTATCAGATCAAAAAGCATTTAAAACAACAGTTTAAAACTCATGCTAATGGATTATTAACAGGCTTCTAATGGTCTTGCTGTTCTTGGAATGGGTTCACAAAAGCTATAAAAGAGACCACTCAGAAGGGGAGACTGAAAAGTTCTGGCTGAGAGTAAACACGCCTGTCACTTTGCCGTGAATGAGGACCCTTAAGTCAAAATCAAACTCTAATCAGAACACTGATAGAGCAGATTTACACTGTTTGGCTTTGCTCTAAGGGCACCTGGGCAATTCCAAGTCATCATAAAACATCCTTGACAAATTGTCTCAGAGGAAATAATTGGTCTTGATAATAGTGCAAACAAGCTATCCGAGATGAAGGTACGAGAGAATTGCAATCTGTTCTCCAAATGGGTTCTTAAAGGGATAGTTCAGCCAAAATTAAAATGTCATCATTTACTCACCCTCATGTCATTCCAAACCTTTATTTCTTCAGAATGTTGGGATCCAACTTAATTGTATGAACAACTAAAACACTGAGATATTTTTCGAAATATCTTTTGGGTTCCTCCGAAAAAAGAAAGTCCCATTTGCGTAAACTGTCGCTTTAAGTGTAGTAAAATGATCTGTTTGAAGAACTTACCGTAATCAGAATCCTTAAAGCAAGCTTCCAGGTGGTCCTGGTCATCATCGAACATGTCCAAGCTGTCCACGCTGCTGCTTTTTTGGGTCTTCTTGGGCAAGCGTTTAGCAGGTCGCTTGCTGTTACCCCCTGCTCCGGCCACGCCGCTCTGCTTCTTGCTGGCTGTACTGCTGTGCGAGTTGTTCTTTGCTTGGCTATTGCTCCAGGACGTTTGCAGACAAGAGTCTGATGACTGCAGGTTAGCCATGGACAACATGCCCTGGATGGCCTCCTGTGTGCTGGGGGATGCAGGTGGCTGACTGTAAGTCCATCAATGAGAAATACACAACACACACGTACATTACTCCGAGTGTCAGTGGCAATGAGAAGCGATTCGAATTTTAGGTGGTGAGTCGGGTGATGGAAAGCAACGAGGTTGGAGATGGACATTTAAAGGTGAAGTGTGTAATTTCTGCACTACTAGCGAGTTATTTCCCAGACGAATTATCCCTAACAGACACAGTTGGCTTCAAAATGAATTTATTTACAATCAAAAATCAACAAAAAGCTATTTGTGAACAAAACATTACTGCTTTGTAGCATTGTTTGCATTGTAGTTCATGCACATGTCCTCAATCACTTCATAATCATACAGTTTTATTTCTGTTTACATCTTGAGATAAATAATTACCTCCAACTAACTGAAATAAAATTCTTAAAGTTAAATTGATAACAAAAGCACAAAGTTGCTAAAACTTAAAATAAATAAATAAAATAAAAATATAAAAGCTAATTCAAAATATAAATAGATTTTATAAAAATACATAAATGATACTAAAAAAAAATAGGATACTCAGCATACACTTTCATGGAAAAACAGTTAACATAGTTAAAAAAAATAAAATAAATATATAATAAATGAATTATATATAAATGAATTGATTTAACTACTTACATATACATATTAAAATATTATACACATTATAGTATAATATTTTAATATTGAAAACATTACACACACCACCTTTAAATCACCATAAAAATGTTAGATGTAATTTCCACTGCAGCTGAGGTACGGCAGGCACTGGACTTAAATCTAAAGCAACCGTTTCGCTGTTCGCTGTTATATTTAATGGGTGGGCCTGGCATACTAACATGAAAATCAAAGTTAATATTCAACACAATGTATGCCTACATTATCTATAATGTCTCTACCCCCATTTATACTGAACCGTCATTCAACCAAAACTGAAAGCACAAGCCAGAACTTACTTGTTCTCTTACAATCACATCCGCTAAACTAATAAACCACCAATCTGCACCTCTCACTCTTGCTTTTCTAACTTACCTGTCACTAAACGTTCATTTCCTGCTAATCATCATATAAATCTCTTAACATACCGTCGATCTTTTCGTGTCAGAAGAAGATTCTGCCGTGTGAACTGAGAAGACTATTGTGTCCACATCTGCTTTTGAGCTTGAGGTAACCAGCAGAAAATACAGATTTAGCCTGTGCAGATTACCACCTATTAAGTGATTAACCAGTGAAGTGGAACAATGAGTCAAAAGCTCATTTAATGTGGTCGCAACTGACTGGAGGCATTTCCTCCCCACAATCCTGCAGTCATATGTCAGGTTTAAAAGCACAAAAAAATAATTTGAGAAATTAACATATTTTAGCCATGTTTTCGTTCTCATTTTGTGTTGAGCTGATTTGCAGCTTTCAGCGCAGTGGAAATAGACCATCAAAAATGTGCCCAAAACAGCAAACAGTAAAATGAAGAGGAATGGCCTGAAGCTTTTGCAGTATTTGACAAATTAATAGTGCAGAGGGATTAAACAAATAATGCCAGCACATGTAAACCGCTTATAAAGAACCATGCAAACGATTACTTTCACCATCGTTCGACAGATGAAGAAACGCCTGGGCTCGATGTGTTTACAGTCAGAGTGAAGTTTAAGAACTAACAGTTACTCTACAAATATGACGTGTTTCAGCTCTTTAACGGTCAGGAACATGCTTCATCATAAACTGTATGTTCCCTATGGCCCTCTGCCAAAGACAAAACATATCCATACTCTGTCACATTAGCGTGTGTGATGTGCAAAACATACCACATGAATCAGGAAAATACATCAACTAAGGATGTGCAAAACTGACCAGTCGATAGACTGTCTAAACAACTAGTCGCTTAAGAAAGCCTTGTATAATTAAACACTAGTTTAGGGTCATACACATCAGATACTAGTTATTTTTCACGCAAGACACATTCTTGTGTTTTACCAAGCAAAACGGCATGAAACAGAATGCTGTGTATTTTTAACTTGAAACAAACACTTGGATGCAGAGCAAGGGCCAAAGATGCCTATCTACTAGGGATGTAACGGTATCAAAATCTTTTATGGTTTTTGTTTTCAGAAAAACGGAATGAATATGAAATAGTGACTGAAATGCACACCATTATAAGACCTACTGAACTCTACCTTACAATCTAGATTAAAATCCTTATTTATAATCGTTTATAATTATATTTATAATTCATAATAATGAAACCAAGTACACATAAGATATAGACAATGACTATGCTGTGATTTTGGCTCTATTTGAGTTAGAGTTAGAAGCAACATAATATCTATTTAACTGAAAGCCCTGCTCCTCTCAGCCGCTCGCTGAACAGAACAGACACACAGAGAGGTGTGCGCGCTGAGAAAACAAGGGCTTGCGCTCACGCGGCAGTACCGGAGACTCACTGAGGTTTGTCCAAGAAGTCTCTTGATTTGTCGTTAGTCGCTTTAAAGGCAAAATGTCGCCAAGGGGGTCTGAAAAGTCACTAAATATAGAGACAAAGTCGCTAAGTTGGCAACACTGATCTGTAGCGACAACAAACCGTAAAGAATGATGGGCAGCCTTGGGCTGATGGGAAATGTAGTTCCCGCTACCTCCCGTTCGCTCCATTCTCCTGAGCCAACTTTTTTTAGAAGACCAATCGTTTTATCAAGTCACGGTATTATCGAGAAAATTTGATATTGTGGTACGATGGTATTTACAATACCGTTACATCCCTAGTGTAAAGTAATAAATTTGTTTTTAGTTTCATTATTTTATATACACACACATACATGGCTAAAATGAATGAATTAATTAAAGATTAGGTATTTATCACACCTGAACCTGAAAACTGGAGCATCATTGATTAACACTGATCTATGTTTTGAAATCATTGACTGACGTGGCCCCTTCAGTCTCTGCCCGGGCTGAGTTGTGACAGGCTGTAGGAGTAAGCGAGGGACACGTTGAGCACATGTTCTGGGGTTACAGCAGAACCCCAGTGTTTGTCTAGCACTTAAAGTGCTATTAATAGGGCAGACATGTGGATGAGATGGCAAACGGCCAGAGGAGCGCTGACACTCATCATCAAACGATCAACACACAACCCCAGGGACTTCATAAACACCACTCAGCAGTCACACTTTTTGACCGAATCAAGCAGGAAATGAAGCAGATTGAAAGAACATGGTATTTTCCTTCAGCTCTTGGTCACACCTGCTCTCAGACGTGAGTTTCACAGCACAGACAGCGAGAGGATGAGGTTACAGTCACCAGGAATGCTCGTGTATATAAACTGTGACTTTGACCCCTTGATCTCCCTTCGTCTCAGAATAGGAGAGAAGCTCGAGCTCTGATTGGTCAGGAGGAGCTGTGAAGCATTTCAATTGGATGAGCCGATATGTAAACTCTTGTTAGTGTCTTAAATGTCCCAGTAAAAAGCCTTAGGGCTGATCTTGCATGAATTATATCAGAGGCTTCAAAACTGGGTCTACAAAAGGCAAACAAGTACAGTTTCACAGAGAGAGAGAAATACAATAATACAATAAAAATACAAGTAAAATACCAAAAAAAATACAATAAAAATGACTTAGTGGCATGTTAATTACTTGCTCTGGCTTTAGTACAACGACAATATAAAAGGCAGTTATGTCATTGTATTTATAATATCGATTTCAATGACTTGAAACAACACTACAGATGCACATTCAATACTAATTAGTGCACTTGTTTTTTTGCTGCCTTAAAGGTTTGTCTGAGAGTTCAAAACCCTGACATCAGAAGGTAATAAAGCTGTATGCGGTGTGAAATAAGCTGTATAAGTGTGTGAGAGAGACTGAATTAGAGTTTGGTGGATGATTTTGGCCTCAGGTGAGGTTTTTAAACAGATGAGATGAGACTGGTGCTGACCTGGCAGCAGTGGCTTCAGTCCAAACGGGCCTCTGGACGGGGAAATGCCACGAACAATGCAGTCGAACAGAAAACTGATCTGCTCGCCCTCGGCGCAGGACAGGAAGAACACACCGGCCCCTGAACACAGACACACACAATCAAAACACTTTCACTGCAAACCGTGTGTAAAACAGCAAATAAAGAAACATACTGAACGGAAAAATGCACTGGTTGCTCTTTTACTGAAGTATTCAAGCTTCAAAATGACATGAAAGCCTTGTTAAAAGTAGGCCATAGTATACTCCATACTCCAAACACACACACATGTAGAGACACAATTCAGAACACTTCTTCAATTGCATCAAATTTCTGTTTATTATTTATTTATTTATCATTTTAGCCAGCACTATTCATCATTAACTTTCATTATTAATGAGAAAAGTATCCAGAATAACTTTATGAGGGTTAATAAATAAAGACAGGATCTACAACATTCAAAACTGACTCAAGAAATACTATAATGTTGGTCAATCCTATTTTATTCATCACTGATATAATATAAGAATTTATGTTTAGATTTTAAATTTGACTTTATTTTATTATGTAGTATGAATTAATTAATCAAATGACTGGATGACTTATGTTTTAGTTATCTTAATTTTAGTTATTTCATCAACTTAAACTAAACAAAGTTTAAGAAGAAAATTAATTAAGTGTTGAATTTTTTATAGTTTTACTTTCAGTCAATAATAACGATTTTACTGAAATAACTGATGGATATTCTGAATGTCATGCTGTGCCTGCAGCTGGTATTGTGTCAGTTTCTAAAAGGATGTCTCTGATGTCTGAGCTGCTCCTTCTAGGAATCTGATGAAGTTTGATGAGGTGGAGGTCACTGAGCAGAGACATCCATCACTCTACAAACAAGACCACCCGAAACCAGCTGAGACTTCACCAGCACAAAAACACTGTCAGCTGTGACCACACACATGCATTAGCATTCCTATAACTATGGGTTCGTTTCACAGGTGGGTTTTTTTCTTCTAAACTGTATAAACTCTGCACCTAAACCTGCCACACGCACAAAACAGGCATTTTTAGATTCTCAAAAAACTTAATTGTTCATCATTTATGAGCCTTTTTCCTCACGGGGACCAAAATGTACCCACAAGGTCTACATTTATAGGTATTACTATACCTCTGGGACTTTTGGTCTCCGTAACATAGAGAATACCAGAAACACACACACACACACACACATTCAATCAAATAAACAAATCAGCTGTTTTGAATGCTGTCCCAAACCAATGCATCAGAAATCATCTTTTATGACCGCATACTGATCAAAACGAGCAATTGTGAAATCTGGCTCTGCATCTCTTTACCAATGCTAATAACAACTGCTGAGCAATACAAGGAATGCTATACATAACTATACAATAACAGTATATAACCATATTTCAGTCATAAACTCTTTTAGCATGTTTATGGCAAAGTTAATGTGTTTGGCCTAGACAGGTGGAGCTGGGGGAGGTGGAGGATTTCAGAGGTGGACTGGATCAGGATAACTAGCGTGAAAAAAACGTGACTCGTTGATATTGCGCTTCATCAAAAAGCTTTCCTCGTTTCATTGCCATACTCACAGTAACCACAGCGTGTTCCTCCCTCAAACACAAACCCGTTGTTGACCGGCCCGTATCGCCGCAGGTCCAGCAGGTTCCAGTGACCGATGATGACCGCCGGCAGGTCTTTAGCGATGACCAGGACATTGTTGCACAAATGCAGAGTCGCCGGGCCGCTTTCCAGTTTAGTGCCGGGCAGCACAGATACGCTGAAACTGTGGACTGACAGAGAACACAAACACTATGATGATAATGTACTATTCATTCAGCTGTGAACACACTCACATGCCTTCTTATATTCATCTCTGTCAAGTGAAAATCAACAGTCTTATAGAAAAGTGATAGTTCAGGGTTTTTTAAAATCCCTAATCCAACAAACGAACAATAGTCCTCGTTGCCTTAGTAAACACACTAACTGCAATAAATCACGTCCACACAGTAACAGCTTCTCTTTGTGTGCTGTGACGGGGTATTGCTGGCAGGGTTAAACCTGTTAGCACTAACCCTGAAACAGATTTATGAGGGTTTGCATAATCAAAACAAAGAGACACACACACACACGGCTGACTACATCACATTCCTGTCCAGCTCTAAACACAACAATCACATGATTGTAAATGATGTCACAACATTGTAATTGTTTATCAATTCTAATCAGTATTTCATCTACGTCGATTTAAATAGCTATAAACCATGTGACGATTTTTTTTAAATACTTTTAATAAGTATTACATTTTAATTTAATTGAATAATTTGGCAACACTTCAGAATAGAGGGTCAGAATAATGCATTAGTTAAGCATTAATTAATGGTTAATATGTTAACAATAAAGCATTAGTTGAGCATAAACACACTAGTAATTAATGATTAACTTAACATTTTTATCATTAATTACTAGTGTGTTTTGCTCAACTAATGCTTTATTATTAACAAATTAATCTTAATTAGTGCTTAACTAATGCATTATTCTGACCCCCTATTCTGAAGTGTTACAAATAATTTTTATAGTTTCTAAGTATTAAGCCAAATAATTATTTATTAGACAATTATAGTATGAATATTTATTTTCAGATTTATTCCAGAAATACATGGCCTCTCGGCCCATAACACCACAAGATCATAATAGCAGGGCAGATGACATAAACACAGTGCATGTATAATTATTCCATTCCATTATTAAATTATGATATACAGTAGTGAACATTTGAAGTGGATCAAATCACTTCAACAAACTTGTCCTAAAACCAAAAAGCAATCTTGTCTTGGGACAACTTTGATAAACTTTTTTAATCCACTTCAAATGTTGACTACTGTATATATTTATATATGTAAGTGTACATTGTTTGACCTCTGACCTTCCCCGAGGCAGTAGCGCAGACGCAGGTCCCAGCTCTGCAGCGCCTCCCTGCTGTCGAAACCGAGCACAGCGGTCTGACTGAGACACAGGAGCGAGAGGATGAAGGGAACGCCGTCGCCTCCGACACACACCTCCAGACCGCAGATGTGCTCCAGCGTCACGCTCCTCTCCTTCACACCGCGCTCCTTATACACGGACAGTACCAGACAATCTGACACAAACACAAACACACACCTTCACCTTTAGACACTTACAACAAAAACAGCAACTTTTCTGATGAATACAGTCACGAAAGTCTGAAGGGTCTACCATATCATTTGAGTTTGATCACAATTAATGACTTTAATTTTGGCAAATAATATTTCTAGAAGTAATATTAATCAATATATATATATATATATATATATTTTTTTTTTTTTTTTTTTTTTTGTTTTTTTCTCAAACAAAAAATGAGAAAA
>JAUCNO010000873.1:1711712-1737865 GCA_032353835.1 Enteromius viviparus | reverse complement strand
GTCATCCGGGTACTTCTCGCCTACTGAATTTCGAATGCTATGAATTCGGACATACTACTCGCCTCGCATGCTGTTTTCTGCGTACTATATAGTATAGTATATATGCATGTACTTTGTACCAGTTTGTTTTGTTTATTAAAGTTCCAGTTTATTAGCAAGAACCGTGCCTCTGTGCTATATGTGTGACTACCAGCGTGACAGTATATTTACGCATGCTAAGACAGACGGAAAATTAAAAGTTGTTGATTTTCTCGCCGATATGGCTAGGGACCATAAAATAACTTTGCTGCTGTAACATGGGCAGCAGGCGCAATTAAACTTCACAGCACCTGAAAATAGTCTACGGCGTTTATATCGGGCTAGAAAATCACAACTTTTGATTTTCCGTCTGTCTTAGGACACAATGTAACTATAGAAGAGTCAAGTTTTAAATAGGAAAAATATTGAAACTCCCTGGTCGTTTTTGAGCAAGATGCTAACGGTCTAATCATATTCAGTGATCTATGCTAAGCTATGCTAAAAGTGCTACCGCCAGACCCAGAGATCGGCTAAAAGGATTCAAAAATGGTAAAACTCAACTGTTTCAGTTGGAAAATAAGCCTATTTCCCCCAAAAAGTGTCACATTCCTTTAATCCCAGTCCTAGACTAAAATGTAAATCTTAGCTGTTTCATCTGAAAGAAACATGCACTGACTGATCTTAAAACATGTCAGTGCCTTGTCTTAAGAAACCGGGGGTAATGTCCATCCCTGTGTGACTACATTAAGACAAACACAGGACTGGTAGTCGTGTCTCCCATGCCGTGATTTAATGCAACAGTCCCAGACTCCTCTGTTTATGGCCCCACAGTGTTGACTCTCAATCGTCTCTCTTACCACGTTTGTATTTGAGCAGCAGCTCCCAGATGCCTCTGCGGGCGTACGGATCGACTCCAGCCGTTGGCTCGTCCAGGATCACCACGTTGGATCCGCCCACGAACGCGATGGCCACTGACAGCTTCCTCTGCATCCCACCTGCACACAAACAGCAGACGGTTGCCAGATCTCCACAGAAAGAGCGCATCTGTGAGAGTAGAGCGCTGCAGATGCAAACACACCTGAGAGGTTCTTGGCGAGGTCCTTGCGCTTGTGAGGCAGACCCACGTCTCGAATCATCTGATCGATCTCCTCCTTCACCTCTTTAGAGCTCCGGCCCTTCAGACGGGCGTAGAAATAAATGTGCTCTTCCACAGTCAGACTGAAACAAACAGGGACCATGAATACACGCTAATAATAACTTACACACACGCAGCTAAGAACATATACGATGCTCACACATACTTGTACACACATTTTATAAACATAGTCATAAATGTGTATAAATTGGAGAAGAGAACAGGTGAGTTTTTAGGGTTTTATTCATAAAACACTATTACGCAAAAGCAATTCTTATGTTTGAAATACTTTCTTACACATCTGATATTTTTTTAGATTTTTTTACAATAGTAGAAGAGTTATCTAATTAAATGATTCATTCATTTTAATTTTCTTTATTTTAGTTATTGTATGTGCTTTTATAATTTTTATTTCTTTTTTACGATTTCTATTTATTTCCTTTTTACTGTAATATTTATTTAGAAGAGACTAAGTTTTTATTTTTTGTTCATAAAACACTCAGAAATAATTCGTACACCACTGATTTCATATCTCGCTTAGAATTTTAGCATTATTTTCAGATTATTATAATATTTATAAACATTTTTTTTAGCTTATTTGTAAACAATTTATTTTTTACTTTAGTTTTTTATTCCGTGATTCCGTGACACATTTCTCATTTTTTATTCAAGTTTATATTTCTTACTATTATTTGTATTTTCAGCTTTAATTCATTATTAATAGTTTGGGTTAATAATGACAGTTGGGTGATAGTAGGTTGATTAACTATAAATATTCACATTGCTATTCACAAAATATTCAGTTGAAGAAAGCTGATAACCTCTGTCACATGCAGTTTTTTTAAGCATTAGTATGAACTACGACAGATCAATGCCTCAGTCATGGAATAAAGCTGATCATTCATCAGTGAAGGAAAGGAGCTAGACTCAGGTTTGCTGGTTAAGGTGAGTGCTAATTTCCCCTGAAAGCCTGATGAATGTCACAATGAACTGAACTGTCATCGCCTGCAGCTCGGGAATCTTTTTTATTATTCATTCCAAGCCACTTTCGAGCTGAACCCTGATTACCTCCGGTTTTTGAATATTTGTTTTGAAAGAACATTTGGAGTTGAACCGCTGTCTTCCTCGAGGAGACCCGAGCTGAACTCTTTCGGCTGAATTGTTACTCGTCTCTCAAGGCTTTCATTAGCTGTCAAACCTAGTTTTTTGGTTGTTGTGGCAGTATTCAGATCGTGCACAAATAAAGCTCTGAATTAGTTTTCTGTGATTGCTCTCAAAGACAGGAGAAGGTTTACTCGTTGAAGAGGACGTTGTGCTGAGGACACATTCCCAGGTGAGTCCTGATGATGTCCATGTCGGAGCAGATGTCGTAGCCGTTAATGTAAGCCGTACCGGAGGTGGGAGCGAAGAGGCCTGTCAGTATGGACCTGGAGAACAAATAAACAAACATAAATAACACCATGATCTCACGAGTGTTTAACAAGGAATCCAGTACAAGCTTACTTTTAAATGAAAACGTTTCACATAATGAAGTTTGATGCAAAAACATCAAGAAAAAGTGAAATGTCATGTAAATGCCATTCTTCTGAATATGAACCATGTGGCTTAAAACTATTTAGAAGTGGCTCAGAAATGTAAGTCCAGCATCATTTGTTTTGATTTTTTTTTAAATATTTTGTATCTAATAAAAATGTGGTATAAAAAGTTTAAATGATGTTGTTTAAATTATGCATACACATACACTGCAAAACATGTATGCCATGCACATTTTCATTTCAATTGTAGCCATTTTGTTATGTTTTTTTTATTATTTGTATCCATTTATTTTTTTTTACATTAGTATTTCTTTAATTTATTCATTTATTTTGTCATTATTTAGTTTAATTTCAGTTTTATATTAAGATATTTTTACGTCAGTGTAACACCAAGCCAGCGGAGGGAGCTCTCACCTCTGCACTGACCGTCACAGCTCCCTCTGCTTCCTCTCTGGTACTTCCTGTTTGGCGCCATTTCACTTTTTTTTAACTTTCAAAGTATTATTTTGCTGTTCTAGTTATTGTTTCATGTTTGTTACTTTGGACTGCTCTCTTGGATTCTGATCCTTGTGTTTTTGTGAATGTTTTGCTGCCTGCCCTGACCGTTGCATGTTTCTGGATTACCATTCTGTCTTGCTCTTAGATATTACTGTTTGCTGGTGTTTGGACCTTGCCTGTTTGACCACGCTGTGTTTTAATAAAGATAGCACTTGGATCTTTCATCATCTCATTGAGTCCTTGTTACATTTATATACTATTTCGCTCTCTAACATTAAGCGGCACTGTAAAACTTTCAACCCTACATTACCAGCGCAAGTGATGTAAACAGTTTGCACTTTCAATCAAACAAACTCATCTTTTCCAAACATCTAGTGTTTTTTGTCTATGGTGATCATTCAAGAAACACATGTAAAAGTGTCTGAAACCCACATTGTGGTGGTTTTTCCAGCTCCGTTGTGTCCTAAAAACGAGGTGATGTGATCCTGATAGAAGTCCAGACTGAGTCCGTCCACAGCCAGTTTATTTCCTGTCTTATAGACCTTCACCAGGTTTCTGATACAAACTCCAGGCTTCATTCCAGGTGGAGGCTTTTCCAGGTAACCTACAGAAAAGCATTCATTCAGCTGGATTCTGTGTGTGTTTGTGTGCATGTGTTTGAGTGTCTGTGCGTGTGTTCGCACCGCTCTGATTCTCCAGCTCGTAGATCAGGTCTGGATTGGCATCAGATCCGACTGGAGTGCCGCACCAGTACGAGGAAGTAAAGGGAAAGTACCAGGGCTTTGGGACGCCATACTGACCTAAAAAAAGCCACAAACAAGTCCTGCTTTAGCTGCATAAACAGTTCAGACGACATAAACAGCAACACAAACACAATGCATGTTATTGTGTCAACAAGAGAAAATAACAATTGAATTTAGAAAAAGTTGATTCTTCATACTATGTTGTAATCTGAATGATCCACAGCTGTGTTTGTTCTGTTTAGTGATAGTTGTTCACCGTGAACATGTGAAATTGTCTGCTGTTCTCCAAAAAAATCCCTTCAGGTTTCACTAATTATTTAGTTTTCCAGCATTTTTGTGCATTTGAACCCTTTAATGTCCCCTTATCTTCAAATTCCTAAAGTTTTCACCCCCGTCTCTTAATGCATGTTGTTGTTTTCCTTCTGGAGCATTATTAGTGAGCGTTACAACCTATTTATTAGTTTTACAGAAGTACAGTAAATGTAACTTTTGAATGGGGTAATTTTCTATTTTTTTTCTATTAGGTATACATCTTTTACGTGCAATATCTTATTCAGGTCAATACGAAATAAACAATAACATGCATTTTTTATGATCCCTCTTATTTTGGTAAAATAATTAACACTTTGCATATTCTAAAAAGGGCGATGTCAACTTTTGACCTCAACTATATATACTATATACCATATCTGTCTGTAATTACTTAATTTGTCGCTATATTATCGTCCAGCTATAATCTACTAAATGTGACAGTAAGACATATTAAGACTATTAAAATCATTAATCACGGTTTTATGAAAAGCTTTGAAACAATGTGTTTTATGAAAAGTGCTACAGAAATGCATTTGACTTGACTGAATTATACACTTCTACGGCAGTTTATCTGACTTCATTTACATCAGTCAAGTTTATAATACCATTTTTTTCATGACTTGAAAAGCATTTAACACCATAAAAAAAAGTTAAAAGAGGTTGTATGTAAATCAACTGCTGACAAAAAGTGTTTAATGTACAAACGTACTGTATCTGTGAAGCACCTTTTTATTACAGCCTCTATTATAATATACTCCTATCTCACACTTTTCCATTAACACTGAATTACAATACGTCACATTATCAGATGGATGGTATCTAGAATTAAACCTCGGAAATCTGTGTCTTGAATGTGAAGGGATGGATTGCTTTTTCTTTTCACTCTTGGTGTGAACCAGATTACATCTGCAGTTCACTTGTAGTCTTTAAAAAGAGCCAGGCTTTTCAACTATAAGAGACTCAGTAATAAAGAGTAACGCTTCTGAAAATTCAGCTTTGCATCATATGAATACATTAAAATATAATCATACAGAAATGTTTTCATCATTCGTTTTTTTCCAAATCTTTGATCTGTATGTTGCTGTATGTTTTCAGACTGCGTACCGGGGAAGACGTTCTCGATGTACCAGGTCAGTACCCAGTAAATGAATGCGTCGAACAGCATCATGAAGATGGAGACGATGAAGGAGTAGCGGTCGTTTTCCTGCGGACTGACCCGGATGTTGCTCCACTGAATGCCGATGCCCTGCTCTTCATAACGGGAGAAATTCTCACAGCCGTATCCGAACGCCACACAAGACAGCAGGCTCTGTTGGGACGGAGACAGACGGGTCAGACACACGCCTGATCCACGCTATTAATATAAATGTAATAAATGTAATGTTAATTTATTCCTCCCATGTGCTTTTTCACTCAGGTATGAATATGAGATCAAAACAGCGGCATTACCACGATACACAATTTCAAAGTAAACAGTGTGTGTGTGTGTGTGTGTGGGCAGGACGGTACGGCTCACATTAATGGGCCTGCAGGCTCATTCATCTGAACTAGACAGCGGCGCCTGAATGCCAGGACGCTCACACACACACACACACACACACACACGCACACTCTCTCTCAGATAAGAGGAAGACATCCACACACACTGCTGAATAGAGCGAATCTCTTCGCGTGAGATAAAGGTCACTCTGATTGGTCACAATAACGGAAGTGCGGCTGTAAGTCATTTAGTTGGTCTTTCTCTTTCTCAAAGGGCAAAAGTGCCCGTCCATCGCTCTTCTCTTCAGGTGTGGGTCACTGCTATCGCTCTCTCTCTCGCACTAATGTACATCCTCGCTGGAGATGAATGGAGGAGCTCCTCCAGAGGAGATCTGAATCTCATGCGGTGAATTTGTGACTTAGAAAGAGTTGAGCACTTCATTCAGTCTGTGTGAGTAAGTCATGCCTTACATGAACACACAGGTCAAATAACACATTCTCTCCTCTCCTCGCTTCTCACTCGGAACATTCTTGTGAAAGAAGTACATTTTTCTTCTGTTTTATTTAAGACCTTTATTGTACTGTACTTTATATACTGTACTGTTATTTTTACTTTGCCTACTCTACACACACACACACACACACACACACACACATATATATAATTTTATTTCAAATGTACATCTTTAAATAACATTTCATAATGACTTCTGTTGTCTTTGAAATATGGTTCAAGTACTTCTCAATGTAGTAATTATTAATTTCTCATGAAATGTGTCAAATCTGAAAAGTTGAATTTTTTTCTCTTTCTTGCTGATGTCTTTTTTAGGTAGGTATTAAATATTATGTATAATGTACTTTAAAATACATTTAAGTGTGAACTGTTTTCGGGTGCTTAATTGAATTTTAAATAAAATTACAGTACGTTAAAATGCATTATAGTTTAAATTGACACGAAATGCAACTTTAGAGCAATACTCTCCTAGGATTTAAGCACTTTATATGTAATATGTGACTTTATATGCATGGGTCTTTGTATGTAATTTCATTGTAAATTCATCTTTTACTTGCATCGTCTTTAATATACAGCTAAAGTGTAGGACATATGGGACAAATGAAACATTTGCAAAGATGAAATTGGATATTAATACATTTAAAAAATATAATTGGTAATACTGAATGATCAGTTAAAATTATAACTTTAGTCAAATGTCAACACTTCAGAATAAATACTCTTAAGCATGACAAAAGATTGTTAAAACAATGTGTATAGATGTACTTGAAAGTAAAACTTTTAATTTAAAGTTATACAAAGATCACATTTTAAAAATGTATTTAAGTGTGTTTAGAAGGAGTCATGAAAGTGTCTCATGAGTGGCCTTTTATCTCAATAACATAATATAATATTTTTAATAAAGAATGCAGTTTTCAATAAAGAACGGCACAAGCACACATTCGGATGTATTTTCAGCATGTGATGATTAGCTGTTTCAGGACACAAGTCCTCCGGGTTACTGCAGAGGTGTGAATGAATCTCACCGTGGCAATCTTGACGCCGAAGCCCAGGACGTCCCTCCAGGCGTAGCAAAGCACATGAGGCAGGTAGAGCAGGAAGTAGATGAGGCCCCCACAGGCGGCTGCCAGATTCGCCCGAGAGAAAAACACACTGATGAAAAAGCACTGCATGACAGTGGCCACGCAGAAGACCAGGAGGAAGACAAAGATCACAGAGGGGTCGCTGTATCGCAGAACCTTTCCATACTGAGAGAAAGAGACAAAGAAGCGGAGAGAAAAATAAAGGGGAAAACATTGTAATTGTCAAACAGTTGCTGAGACAAATGACGGATTTGTCATCGGAGCATGAAGACATTCAGCTGCAACCGCATGAAAGCCTTTCAGGGCCTCTAATGAACGTTGCATTTGTGTTTCCAGGGATGCATTAATAATACAACCTGATAATTACAAAACACAACAACACATTTAAAATCCACTCGCTTGAGAGAAAAGCTTACGTCAGTCAAGAGCAGTGATAGAGAGAGAGCGCTGATTAAAAGACAGATCTGTGATTGAATAAGCGGTAGGCACCATGGCTCTAGTGGGGTGAGCTAAATAAATCATGTGTGCACTCAAGCTCGTCTGTCATGTTCTTGAACCTGCTGGTCCCACACAGAGTCACGCTGCCCAACCAAAACTGTCCATTCACAAACACTGCACCATATGATCCGACACTGCAGAGCAGGGCTTTGTTTTAAGATGATATGTTAATTAATAAATGTTGTGAATTGATGACTGATGAAGTGCTTCATTGATGAAAATACGAGACTTGGATTGCATTAATTCTTGGATTGTATTGGTGGAAGACCAAACGGGTAAAAAGGACATGAAACCACTAACCTATTGATAACTGCTATAAATTTGAAATGTATTTGCCTACACTAAATAAAATCTAAATGAATGGTTTTATTCATGTCAATTGTTTAGCGCCACTGAATCAATCTCAATGCAATAACTGTATGTTACTTTTTTTGGGTTAATAATGAAGCAGTAGCTTATTAGGTCACCAGTTTTTACAAAGTACTTTAGACTTCATGGTCTTTGTGTTTACATTCCTATCAATTATGACTGACAAACTTGCAATCAATACACTACACTAACAACGAGAAGACAGCCATAATCAGTCTGCATTTGGTTATTACAGTTTACTGATTATGCCTTTGGCTGTTCCTATATTTAGATGCATGTTCAATAAACTGCTGTCAAAGTACTTAAATAAGCCAGTAACCAGTAACCAGCGGTGGTTCCCAGCATTCTTGACTCCAAGTTGCAAGTTTTAAAAACTGTTACAATTGAAAACCCAATAAATTAGGATATTGAGGCCAATAAAGTCATTATTTGTTTTATTTGTAATTGTTGTTTTATGCTCATCAAATTGATCTAGCTGCAACAGCATCCAGCTTTACCAGTTTAAGCAACCAACATCATTAATGTACTGTACATTAAAGAAAACAAAAAACAGGTAAGACTGTAATTTAAGACTAAACTCATATAAAAATGTATGAACCTCTACTAGAGCAAAGCTGAGGAAGCTTTCTGATCCAGTGTACCCTAGATCAGATCTTGGATCCGGTGTACCGCAGTATTTGTGAATGGCAGTGAATCAGCATTAATCACCTTGAGAATTATAGTGAGGAGCGCGGCGCTGACAGCAAGGGGCAAGGTGCTGCTGATGGCCCAACTCAGCCAGTAGGTGGAGCTCTTCAATCCCATCATCCGAACAGTCTCCTTCAGACGTGCCTCCTTCTCCTGAACCACACCTTTGACTATCAACGCAACTGAGTAGATCCATGCTAAAGTCATGTATAAGGGCAGGGAGCGTGTCAGAGATCGCAGAAACCTGCACATGCACACACAAACAAGTGTGAAAACTTACTTGCACACTTCATTCAAAGAGTTATTTCAAATAAACATATTATATATACACAGACCATGCAACCAAGCAGAGTTCTTCCCAAAACAACATGTTTTCTATAAATCATTTAACATGGACACCACTGAAAATATGCTGTCAGTCACTCAAGCCCTGTGGTGGTTAGAGATGCTTCCAGATCATTCGTCATCATTTGACTTTGTCTGTCAACTGCCTTTAGTACAGTGAATCACTAGATTCTCCTGTCCATTGGGCATCACAGGAACTTTACCCCACTAGCTTGAGATATACGTCACTTGTAGATCCTTGAACTTGAAGAGAAAGAGTGCACAGACACATTCACCAACCACTGGAGCACCACAGGGTTCGGTACGTGGCTCGCTTCTCAATTCACACAGAATTGCTGGAGACAATCATTCTGGCACACGTATTTATTTTATTTATTTATTTTTATTTTTTTGCCACTGCGACTTCTTGTTTCAACCTGACAGCCCCACAGCAGGTGCTCAGATCTTGACTTGCCTAGTAGACATGTCAACACTGTCTTACCTACACTCATATTTATAAGTTTATGCTCTTTCCAGAAGTCTGCTGTCAGTGAGTGAGAGGCGCTTCATGGTACAAACACAAAGAGGCATAAGATCACTTTTCTGAACTTTCATTGTCACTGTACCTCAGTGGAATTATCTTTCCATTCTCCATCCCAACAAAGTATTCAAGATACATCACATAACAACTCTTGCATGGCCACTTGACTTCCAAGTATCACACATGTCACCTTAAAACTCCCTGGGTACAACTATAAGAGCTCACTTAATTGCTTTGTTATAGCCTTTCTATTTTTCTATATGCCTGTTACAGTTTGGGGCCCCCAACAGAGGTTTGGAAATTTCAATTCTTTTAATTCTAATTTTGTTTTGTAGTTTGAGTAGTTTAAGTTACCACAATCCAATGTATGCAACACTGTACTGTAGTATGATGAAGTACTCACTGACATACAGTAAATGCGCTCTATTGTGCCTTTTAACTAATAGAACTGTGTAAAAATGGTCAATGCATTTAAATAGGGAAGCACACAGTAATGCATTTAGCCAAAGTGTTTAATAAATACCCAGTAATGCAATTAACAAAGTTCCCCATCAATTTACACCATGCAGCTAATTTTTTCAATTAGGCACTAATCTGATGATTTTCTGCACATTCTATCCATTTTCACCATGGAAACGTAGAGACGATGAAAGAGTTTCAGAAAGTAACAAGCTGAGAAGGCTGAATAATCACACCGCTGATTATAAGGACCCCTATAATGGGGCCAGCTGTCATACTCCTCCTCCTGAGCTAAGAGAAGCACAGAATTTACCTGTTTAATAAATACACAAGCTGCTTTCATCACTGGTTTGTTTCTATAACATTAGCATACTTCTTATATTTTGTATGTTGTGTGCATTATATAATATACATAAAAATACATTAGCATTTGGTCAAAACTGATTGGGTCATACTTTTTCCCAGCACAGATGCACAGATGGGTTCCAGGAAACCGAGAAATTCTACCCAATACAAATTCAATATATTGAAGCTGGTATTAAAATTACTAAAATACTGTGTATTCCCATTAGAATGAAACCAAACCATGCTGACTGTTATTTCCCAGATAAACACGTACACAGTATACATTTACTCCAATTTCACAGTATCAGAGCAGCCGAGTCAACAAGGAAATGTGCAGTAATAACTAATGATGATGATACATATGATAGAAACACGGCAGAATCCTCAGACATGTTAAAATCATGCTAAACATGCTAGCAACTAATTCAAGCTAGTTCATGCTAACATGTTAGCCATGCATTAATACATATTAACATGGTAGCAAAGTGTTGAAACTGGCCAACAGCATAACTCATGCTAATAATGTGCATCAAGTATGATAGGAATGTTCTGATGTCAACAGTTCTAAAACATCTGGTCACACTTAAGCGGCCTTAACTATATGTACTTACACAAAATAAGTGCAATGTACTTATTGTGGTTATATTTTATTTCAAAACACTTCTGCTGGGGTGGATAAGGTTAGGTACAAGTTTGGTGGTATGAGTACACTGACGAAAAAAACAGCATATCTTTGTTAGGTAGGTTTTAAACCTGGGATGCTGGTTTAAGCTAGTTCTTTGCCATTTATAGCTAGATTAGGGTGACTTCCCCTCCCCTTTTGGGACAAATATAGCAACTTCTTGGACAAACCTTATTTAAGTTCTCATCTGCCCACTGATCTATATTCATCTATGTATAGATCAATGAATGAATTATCCATTATGATGTCATCTAGTGACATAGTTATTGCTTCTTTCGATTAAAAGCAGTTGGCAACACCGCATAACTTACCAGCACATGCTGTTTTTTTCATCAGGGAATTAGCATGTTAACATGTTAGCAGCTTATTGTAATGTTAGCAACATGCTAGCAACCAGTTTAAATGACATGTTAATAGAACTGTGTTAGCAGCGTGCTAGATGTTTGGATTGTGATATGACGATGGGCAGTTTTGTGATGGTGGTAAGAGCGTGTTAATGAGATGAAATATTAGAGAGAGGGCAGAAGTGTGTCTGACAGAAACTGAAAGCTCATTCTGGAGCAGTTCAGGTCTGTGAGGGAATTTAGCTGACAAAAGATGATTTCCCCGGCACTTCACATTGTGTTCTGGCTTTTTTCTGAGCCGGAGCGAACAGAGAGAGAGAATGAAATAAATGAACTGACACAGGGAACGACATGACTGAGCAGTTTAGTTTAGAAAGAGACCCAACGCGCCTGTGGCAGTCTGAAGCTGTGCAGATGCTGCTGGAACGCCCTCAGAGCACGAGCGCTGTCAGATGTGTGATGCTGCTTCAAAACAAGTTCAGACATTCACACAATATTTAATTCAAATAAAGAATTTAAGAGACACAGACTCCAGATCTTGGCCACTATTGGAACTCAATGGAAATAAGTTTAGCCTGTGACAGCCGCCGGAAAGCACTGGAAGTGTGGAAAAGGCTAATCCTCAAAGCGAGAGAACAAACACTTTATCTCCATGCAGATGAACATGAAATACTCTGGAAACCGCAAAAAACAAAAGCTCTTGAAAAAACGACGGAGGAAAGCAGCGAGCGAAACAGAGGAGGTCGGCTCTGAATCATCAGCAATTTGATACTGTGCATTGCAAATTAGCATAATAACCCAATTTGGAGGAATCAAAGATCAACCCGTTTCTGCTTGATCTGCTTCAATTTTGGAGTAATCGTTTCCCTGTAATTATTTCCACTGTGATCACGAGCATCAAAACCACAAAGCACTTTGACTTTATGAATGTGCAACCTCTCAACACAAGCACCTTCCCTTCCTCCCCACTAAATGGATTATTGTGCCTTTTAACTTTACATTTGAGCTCTGCTAATTATTTTCATGATGACTTTAATTGCATCGTGACTTGGCTTTGTCATTTCTCATGGTTTGCATTCAAAATGGTGCAAACAAGCCGGTATGAAAAACATGGTATGCCTGTCATACACATAATGTAGCATTAGCATTTCTGTTGAATTTAAAGAACATCAAGATTAACTGATCTGTCAAATAAATCTGTATGGTCAGATTCGCATTTTGATTTCATGTTGACCTAAAAAAAACATGAACTGTATTTTCTGAAAATGCTTTGTGGTTATGTTGTATGATTTTGTATTTGTGATTTGTTTGATTGTTCAGTTTAATTTCTTCAGGGATGTGAACACATCAAACTAATTGACACAATTTTGTTATTTTATTTATATATATATATATATATATATATATATATATAACTGATCTGAAAGTCATTTGATATGACTATACTGAATAATAATAATAATAATAATATGTGTTTATATTATTTCTATTATTTAAATGTAAAATGATATACAAATTAAATAAATATATAAATAAGCGCTATGCTAATTATTATTATTGTTTTGTTTTAATAAATAAAAAATAATGAAATAAATTACTATACAACTTTACTTCTACTTATGTACTATAAAATAAAATCATAATAACAATTACAATAAAAATAACTATTTTATTTTACAGAATATAAACATCAAAATTGCACTACTGATATGTATATAACATAACAACAATATAATATATAATATAATATAATATATAACAAAAACTCTCATTTCATTTCAAATTCAGATTTGTGTCAAATTCATATTAAATTTGTGTCATATTTGCCTTTTAGTTCGAATGTGTGGTTCTATACACATATATATATATATATATATACTCTTTTCTTTTTCGGGGTTTCGGCTCCACTAACCTTCACCATCACCGATATTAAAGCACACGGAATGGTCAGCAGAACCATGTTCTCTATAAACCAGCAGAACCACATGGAAGAGTTTCGAACCCCGACAACCCTCAGAACCTCCTTCAGACGAAGCTCCTTCTCCAAAACCAGGCCTTTGATGATCTGACAGGCCGTGTAGATGAACGCCAGCACCAGGAACATGGGCAATATGGTGCCAATGGACGAAACGAAGCTGCAGGAACGACCAGAGCTGATTCAGAACACTGTGTCATCATCCGCACATTTTCTTTAGTGTTTTGTGTTTGAGTTTATTTAGTTCTAGATATTTTAGAACTTCAAACCAAACTTGTATTTTAGGTAATGTTTTAATGAATGATAACACACCTGTGGTGATTAGTAACGATAGTAACAATCTCTGTGTCTGAAATGTTTTGAATGAATCCTGGCCACACACACAGCTCAGTGTCAAGATGATTCATCATCCCATGCCGCTTTGATAATACAGTAAGCCAGTATTAAAGTACTCTCATAAGGCCAGGAAAATGTCATGTCAATATCGGAGTAGAAGGTTCCGGAAACAAAGTGCTGTCTGCGCTCAATTAGCTAGCAGCTCAAATATATCATGTGCTCTCAAAATATGACAAGCTATAGATTTCTCTTATCAGTTCTGCTTACCTTTCATAAATACAGTCAGGGAGAGACGCCACAATACAATTAGAGCTGACACCAGAAACAGCCGAGGGATGATGATAACAAACTCGTTAAAATGCATTAATTCTCCATCATCTCTCACTCAGAACTCACACAGCTGCTAGTCCTGACCTAAACCACTAAATACACTCGCATTAACACATGAGTGACAAGTGAATTCTGTAACCGTTTTGAGGCTGGAAAAATAAAGTTTTTTTTAAATGTTGCATTTGAGTTGTTTTAGCATTCACAAACAATCTCTAGATAAATAAAAAAGCCAGGTTGTTCTCTTCTGCATAAATGATCCCTTAACGGCCTCCAAACTGTAAAATCACATTTTCGGCATCAAACATTGCAAGCCAGTTGCATATTTTGAATGGTTTATGCGTCAGCCAATCAACTGGCATTGAGATGAACGGAAATGCTAATGGATCGCTTTCCCTCGAAACGATTAATACTTGAGTCACAGTGAATTACTTTCAACAAAGAGCACTCTGCTGTCTGTTCTGCTTTTCTTATATATCATTTAGAAATAATGAAACATGTAATATGGATTTGTGGCAGCAGATAAGCGGTTTTTATCCCGTCAGGCCAAAATCGTCTGGAGGACTTACAACATGAAACTCTTTCGGCCCCTTACATTTAAAATTCAGATTTTGGATTTTTGTGTGGTGAAAAATGACTCAGTGCAGACACACACACACTCTAAAAAGCAAATTAGCATTCTCTCCAAACCCTGTTCCTCTAATGCAGGAATAGAA
Source organism: Enteromius viviparus (assembly GCA_032353835.1). Taxonomy (NCBI): domain Eukaryota; kingdom Metazoa; phylum Chordata; class Actinopteri; order Cypriniformes; family Cyprinidae; genus Enteromius; species Enteromius viviparus. The sequence goes on along the minus strand of JAUCNO010000873.1, from coordinate 1,722,946 downwards.
CTGGAGTTCGGGGAGTTTTCAAGTGGAACTAAATGATGTAGGTTTGACTGATTCAGCTGAAGACGCTTCAGAGATTTATGACCTTAACACACACACACACACACACAATATGTTTATGTATAAACAAACATAAGTGATAAAAACCAATAAACATACACTAGCATTTCTAAGTTTGGGGTTTGTAAGATTTTTCTATTTTTCAGTGTTTCACACCGCTCACCAAAGCTGCATTGATTTTAAAAAAAAGGAAAAGAAAACTAAAAAAGTGAAACATTATTACAATTTTATTAGCTGTTTTCTATGTGAAGATATAGTAAAATGTAAATAATTTCTGTGATGTTCAGCATCATAAATCCAGTTTTCAGATCCTCATTCTGATATCCTGATTATTACCAATGTTGAAATGGTAATTGTTTGTGTAACTGTGATATATTTTATTTGTCAGGATTCACAGATGAATGGAACGTTCAAAAGAGCAGCATTTATTTGAAACTTTTGTAACATTGTAAATTTTTACTGTCATTTTTGATCAATTTAATGCATCCTTTAAAATAAGGTATTAACTTAACTCAAAAAGTAAATAAAATCTTACCAACCCCATGTTTTCTATGATGAGAGCAGCTCTTCCTTTTTTTTTTGTTGTTGTTGACCAAGTTTTGACCAGGTTAATACATCCTTGATGAATAAAAGTAATTTCTTTTACATCAATATTTTGAATGCTAGTGTATATTACTGATATTTATAGATCATTTATAAGAATCACTCTTCTTTTGCATGTCTGTGTGATCTTGACAGTCCTATCATTTCTGTAAAGCAAGGAAGTCTGTAATCATCATTCGATATCTACCAACTAATTATAAATATTGAGCAAGCTATTCTGAAAGATGCATCATTTAATGTTATTCAATATGTGCCTGTGGCCTGAAAAATGAAGCCTTCTGTTTTAATGCATATCATATTATTATTATTATTATTGTGTCTCCCTTCATTTCTTCATCTGATGAAGAACATTACCTGGCTGGAGTCTGAACCTGACATCTCAGTTTCACGGCAAAAGACTCTCAAAACACGCCACTCTTCCCTTGAATCAATAAACACATTAAAACATGGCGCGGCAATGCTTCTGACGTCCCCATAAACAAACGCCACTGAACCCCCGCAGACACGCTGATGGATTTCTCAGGCCGACAGGGAGCGAGAGAACCAATCAAAGCTAATATTAATTTGACATTTACTTTCAGCATGAATCACAGCCGCAGCGAGCCGTTGATTATGCTGTAAGATGAAGCTGAAAACATCCCGGCACTCTCTGCGTGCTTCAGCTGATATAACAGACTCTTACGCGTCGTCCATGTAGCAGGGGTAAGGCATCTGCTGGGCGTAGACTCCGAGTGGCTGACGGACGCCAGTCTGAACCGTGATGATCCCTCGATCCACCAGGTCCTGCAGGTACACGAAGCCTCCACTCACGTAGTGCAGGTCATTGAAGGGGTTATCACGGGCCGTCGGGGACCAGGACCTGAAACACAGCCACAATAAACCACTGCAGCCTCAGCACACTTCTACAGCAACTGTGTGCTTCACTTCACATGAGTTACCTGCATTTCTCCTGAATTTTCTCAATATTTAGTTTTTTTGCACCCTAAGATTAGTTTTTCAAAAGGTTGTAAATCAAATGTTGTCCTATCTTAACAAATCAGTCAATCTAAAGATCATATGTTCAGCTTTCAGGTGATTAGTTTCAAACAAACTTTTACGACTGGCTTTGTGGTGCATTTTTCAAGTTACATCGTTTTTGAGTTGAACTTTCTAATTTTATTTTATCTAACCTTTATTTGATCAAAGAGAACTTAATAAAAACCTTTTAGTTAATATTAGTTTTTATCTCATTATTATTCACCCTTTCCAAGTTAGGAAAAACAAACAAACAAACAATAACACTTGTAACAAGAACAAAAACAACTTTTTTTTGTAATCTTATGTGCATTTGTCATTATTTATAGTTTTTAAAATCTATTTCTATTTAGCTTTCATTCATTTTTATTTATTTTATTAACTTTTAGCAATTCAACATAAACTTGTTTTATGTCATTCAAGTTTGTTTTTCATTTTATTTCAACAAAAACGTTCTTAATAACAACACCCAAAACCTGCTAAATACTTTTTTTTAGCTTTAATTGTAAATAAATACCATGATTACAAAATTAGCGTGACAGTTATTTAAATATTATAAATTTAGGTCTGGAGAAATGTGTATTTTCTAAAAGTACACTTCAAGTGCAAAGAAAAGGCCTATATAACCTTTAAAAAAATAATAATAAAAAACAAATAAATGCAAGATTATTTAAAACATACCCTAAATTTGATATGTGCAAATTTAATTTTTACACAATTTAAGGTTAAATTAATTGTTTGAATTTTACTGTATTATCGGGAATGATTTATATATGCATTTGTTTTTATTTATTAGTTTTTATCTATAACTCATATTTAAGTTAATCTTAAAGCAGCATCATTAATTTTTTTATTGGTATAAGACGTCTTGACTCTCATGTGTTGATGCTGTGCTCCCATGTGTTGGGCTCTGACCTCTCCTTGATCTTGTCCGTCCTCTCGGTGTCCTCGATGTCCATGCGGATCTTGTATTTGATGTGTGGTGGGGGCCGTGGGTCAGCGGAGTCCAGATCTGTGAAGACCAGCCCAGCCCAGAAACGGTCCTGATTCAGGAGCTTCAAAGACTGCTCAACCAGCAGAGCCTCGGTGCTGACGCCTTTAAACTTATCCAGATCAAAACACTGAAAAACACACACACACACACACACACTTCAGCACCTCTGTGCTTCTGAATCTGACAGTGAAGAACGAGGTTCATTCAGCAAATGCTGAACAGAGAACCACCAGAGACTGAATGAGAATAAAGTGAATGAAAGAGAGGAAGAACAGAGGAAACATCGTCATCCACTCAAATTGAAACATAAAGAACCAGAAAACAAGATGACTCAACCACTAGACAAAGTCTACAAAACCACACATATCCACCCAAAACATGTCATGCTTTAAATGTTAAAAGAGTCAAAAGTCTTATTCATTACTCGAACAATCCCAAAACTACATCATTTGAGCTGAAGAAGCAAAGCTGATGGATAAAACTATACAATAAGATTCAGTTTAACATCATTAGGGCATCATGATCATGCATCAGGTGCTATAAGTAATGTATCTGGTAATCATGAACCACTCAACAATATTTTTAAGCTTAGTATTCTCTCATTTTCAAATATACTATTGATCACTTGTTGTTAAGTCATGTTTGATCACAACACATTTATTATTAATATTATTTTCAATATTTCTATTCAGCTCTAGTTTTAGCAATTACATTTTTTAAAATTTAATTCCCTAAAAAAACTCTTTAATAGTTTTAGTTAACAATAACAAAACTGTGTGTGTGTGTGTGTGTTTGTACTGTATATGACCGCTTCTATTGCTTTTTTTCACTGCAGAGGCCAAACTTAAGTTATTTCATTAATTGATTTTTTTTACAGCGATTTTGAGTTTTACATTTATTTTTTTATTAAAATAATTTGTTGAGGCTATTCCAATTTAAATCAGAAGAAAATGTAGTAATTTCCTTAAACTCTAAATAACTTAATTAAATTTGTTTTCAAGGGTAAGAGGAGAATAAACATATTCTCTCAGAGAATTAGAAATATTTCAGATCCAGTTAAATATATTTTACATGATATACAAAAACTTTTTTTAATAACACATTATAATTTATAAAAGCTATTAAATTATATTTCTGTGAAGTGTTACCAGTTTATGATATCGCTATTAAATTTTACTGCTGATTTTATATTAGCAATATATTTCTGAAATGGGGGTTCTCGAGCCAGAAAAAAAAAAAAAAAACATATGTAACCCTCGTTTCCTGAAGAATGGAATGGAGACGTCACATCGGATATGACCGACGAATTAGGATCTCGCTTTGAGAGACCAATCCACTTTAAGTGTATTAAAACCATAAAGCCACTGAACATTGGCATCCAGCTGCAGCTGATCACAGCGGGAGTATAAATGAGAGGATGCAGCGCATATTCCCTTTCGCTTTAAGTCGGTCACTTCCCGTAGGAGGTCTTAGGACGTATACTCATATGAACAGTATTTCAGTGCATATGGAAAATTGGAGGTGATTGAACCCTCTTAAGGTAGCAGAAGGTCTGCTGGGGAGACACAAGCTCTAGGTCACAAATAGCAGAGAATGACATCTAAAACATCTAAAGGGCCTCAAAACCACCTCAGACCCCAGAGGGTTAACCGTGGAATACACACATGGACCCCAGCCCTTTACTGGTTCTCAAGGACTCATCTAGTGAGGGCCTGGCACCAGATGCTTGGCCACATCCGGCTGCCTAGGGGACAGAGGAAATCAACAGGGTCTACTGTATGGACACTCTGGAGAAGTTAACAAGCTGACCCGAAACCGGCCTCTCAGTGCCTTTATCAGTTTGAGGTGAGAACACAGGAGGATACCGGTTCCACATGAAGGCTATAGAATCTTGCGAATTCTATAGAAGTAGAAAGAAAGGTACTGGGGTGGGGCCGTGAGAACCAGCATGCGCCACTCCTAAGTACCAATCAGTGGAAGGAAGAGCCCTCGGAGGGGAATTCCTTACCATCATTGTAAGACCAGCCTGCCCCCCACCAGAAGTAGCACTTGCCCAGCTGCTCTCACCAGAGGGAGCTCTAGATCTGGGCAGAGGAACGGGTACCCCGCCTCTTTGCAGGAAGCGGAGTCTGGTCCGCAACTCCGCGATGGTCATCTTCCCACAATGAGAACTTGACTCATCCATGAAAGCCACCTCAGCGTGCTTCAAGCCCAGGCACGAGAGGCAGCGATCCATCACCCGGAGCCAGGTAACGACCGCATCCAGAAACGCCCACAACAGGGGGGTGGTGCAACCTGATGTGGCAACCCACTCGACAAAGAAATGACCACTGATGACGACGCCGTCACACCAGCCACTAATTCGCTACGAAGCAAAATGCTGAATATGCGCTGCACCAGCTGCTCATTTATACTCATGCTGTGATCAGCTGCAACTGGATGCAATCAGCGCATGCTAATGTTCATTGGCTTGTTTTAATACACTCGAAGTGGATTAGTCTCTCAAAGCATGACTTCCGACGTGACTCGGCGTGATCGACTTAAAGGTAACTTCAGTTAAAAAGAAAGGTCGTATGGTTTTCAGTGACTAGATGCTATATTTTAACATCGCAAATGTATTGTTTTACAATCTTAAGCCACCAACAATAATGTAGTTGAATTCAAATGTCACATCTTCAGTCATTTAAGTGATGATTTTACTTGCGAAATGCTTTACTTAAAGCTACCAAAGGACTTGTTAAGGGCTTTAATCAGCACAAGAGTCATGTGCTGCACAGTATTTACTCCATCTCTGAACAGGATTAGACTCTCTTCTGCTGGCTTTTGATTCTTTGGTTTTGATCACAAAACGATACATCATGTAAATGAATTGCTATGATCACCGGCTGCGCTTTCAAGCTTCACAATGCTTGAATAGTGAGCAGCAAAGCCTGAATCATATGAAAGTTCACTCATTACGCTTCAGAGTTTCAGCGCTTGATCAACACCAGAGAGGCTCAAACCTCTAAACCTTTGGTTGCCAGCCCAGATTGTTTACCCCTAGGCTATGCCGTACTGATCGCACTTGAATTCAGACAAAACAAGAATAAAAAAGGGGAAACTACAGTGAAAGAGATCAGACAAGAGAGAAAAACAGCGATTCTGAATGAAAACTGAAATAATTGCTGGGAGAACATCAAAGCCGAGATGAGATCAGATGAACAAACCAACTCTGGGCAGAAGTCAGAATTTAAGAACTGCCTGCTTTTCAAATGAAGAGGTGGATTTTAAATTAAATCTGGCAACATGTTTCACAGGATGCTGAACTGGAATTTAAACTGAACAATCAATCAATCTCATGCCAACATTTAAAACTTGAAGTAAATAAACTTCTAGTGGAAAATTACACTTCTGGTCATTTGTCAAGTTGTCATATGTCAACATTGTAAATATTAAGTAAAACTAAAACTATTAAATATTGCTTTTGAGTCTTTGAAATAAAGCGGAAATAAAACCATAAATATTAGATAAAACTCACATTGTTAACTAAATTTAAGTTGAAAATATAAATAAATTAAATTTATTAAAAAGTTTAAAATAATGTACTAAATAAGCACTCAAATTACAACAACTGCAGAAAAAGAATTATAAAAATAATTTAATTAAAAAATAAGTATAGTTATGTTATTGTATATTAATTTATTTTTTACATTTTACATTTAAATCTAAAATAAAATAAATCAATTCATTCTCAAGAAATTTTGTCTTGACAAACATCAAAAATGTCTTGAGCTCAATTTCACAGCAAATTGTACATATTTCACGAGGTGGCTATTTTATACGAATACACATTGTGATTTTTGCCAAATTTGTTGCACAATTCGTATGAATTTGTATGAATGATTTACACCTAGGTCTGCCCCTAAACTGACCCATCACTGAGGTTTTGACAAATTGTACAAAACTGTATGCATGAGATCATACGAATTAGCCACCTCATAATATACATATGAAATGGTCATGAGATTGCACTGGAAAATTACATTTTAGGGAATTTCTTACAATTTTGTAAATAGGTCAAATTATGTGATTTCAGGTTTTCAATTCTCTTTGGGGTGTTACAAGCTGTTAGTGCATAGATAAGATCCCTAAAGTTGCAAGGATTAAAGTTTTAAAAACAAAGAGGGTATCCACAACCCCTTAAAATGACTCCACTTGACTCCACTAAAAACACGCCTCCACTTTTCTACATCATAGAGTGGGTTTATTTTCATAACAGCGCCCAAATATTTACCAAAAAAAAAAAAGGTGGAGCTATTATTCTTGCTGTAGTGTTGCTGCAGACGCCATGTTCTGGAGACGCTGTGTGTCGTTATGAAAGTGAAACTACTTTGTTTGTGCTTTCAAAAGAGGACAAAACTAGAAATCAGTGTTAAGTTGTGTTTCCAACACTGTTCTAGAACAGTTGAAGACAAATCTTAGAGTGTGTTCAGCACATTTACGGAGGACTGATTTCTGAACCTGACAGAGCAGTCTATGCTGGCTGTGCACAGAAAGTAGAAAGGGAGGCAATTCTACCTTTGCAAGAACAGACTGGTGCTTCTGACTCACAACCTTTAAGTAAGTTATGTTTTCTTTCCTAAAAGAACCTGCTAATTATTATTCAAAAATGAGTTTTGAGCGGTGAAGGGTATTGCTTGCTGTTTGTCATTTCTATGATCACAAATGCAGACAAGGTGTTACGTTTACATGGCATGACATTTCCTTCACACGCTTGAGGTATTTGGCCAATCACAACGCACTGTATAGCGTGGCTGTAACGAAAGGGACGTAAGGTGTGCAAGCTCAAGTGCAAACAGTGTTTAATTAAAATCAAAGTCAGGAGGTAGATTGCCGGCAGACAACGTTATAGGAGACAAAGACAGAGGCAGGGTCAAAAAACAAAGCAAAAGGTCGAAATACCAGTTAACTGAGTCCTAGGGGAGAGAGGAGAGGGAAGGATCAGATCCAGGCAGAAATCGTCAACAGAAAATCCAACAGACCGAATAGCAAGGTACTAGGAACATGAATGAATTGAAACAACAAACAATGAACCGTGAACAAAGTCAAACAGAGGGGGGTTTTATACAGGTGAAAGTAGGTCAAAGGGTGGAGCAGACAATCAAACACCTAGACAACCAACGAGTGGGCGGAGACATGAGGTCGTGGCAATGAGTCCAAACTAAACAAAAAACACACATAGTCTGCTGGGTGCTGGAATGCCATCCAGTGGCCTAAGCTGGCACCTCCAGCTGATCGTGACAAGCTTTAAATGTCTTTTAAAAGTATATACATCCTCGCCAGAAAAAACAAAACAAAAAAAAAAATCTTTCAAAATTACTTTTTTTTTTTTTTAAATCGACATGTCAGTGGGATGTCTGAAAGACTAGTCATATAAAAAGCCCTGCATAATGAGGCTGGTTTACGTCCACCAGAGGCCGTCAGATATGCATCTGTGAATAAATGGAAACCAAGTGCATGCTTTCAGGTTAACTGACAGATATTGAAAAAAATAAGTAGGCAAATTAACAACTGTAACCTTTAATTGCACAAAGCTACCACAGTCCTCAAACTATGCCTAATAATAGATACTCCGCACACACCAGGTGAATTTGAAATCCGACAGTAATTGTCTTGAAATGTACTGTCGAGGCTGGTGAATTTGTTTCAAAAGTGCTGCTTTGAAGGCTGGGGTTTAATGGGCCTGAATTTAGTCACTTTTTAGAGAGGGTTAATTGACTGTCAGCATGTTAAAAGCCTTTATGAGAGGTTGCGTGTCTAAATTCAACTCCTGCTGTGAACGAAAAAAAAAAAAAAAAAAGGTACAAACACATTTTCTCTTTTTTTGCCTTTTGCACATCTTCTCCCTCCCACCATGCTATAGATATAGATCACCTAACATTATGCCACATAGCTCGCATCCACACAGAAATTTCTCACTTATATGCATGTTTCCTTTCACAGACTCATTTTCATCATATAGTCAACAGGGGAGCGATATAAATCTGTTTGAAGAAAGTGGATAACAGGATGCCAGGCAAAACGTCTTCACGGACTACTTGTGCTGTCAGATTTTTTATCTGATTGCAATGTGAGGAAAATTTATGCATGGGCAGAAAGGACCACATCAGAACTGATTTAATTCAGTGCCAGGGGTGGGTATGAGGCACTGACTTAATTAGCTTCTGTAGTTTAAGTCAAGCTCAAGGGTTTCTCCTCTTCTTTGCACTTTCTGAAGCGGACTAAACAGGAGAAAATGGGCCAGTGCAACAGCTGTCGTCTGGATAACAGATAAAATACAAAAGAGCGGAGGTGGCTATATCATGCTACTTTGTGGATTACACAACCCTGACCCTCTATTGTCTACTGCAAGAAACCCTGACACATTAAAATTACACAACCTGCTCATCCACTTTAAAACCGCACAACAACAGCTTTAGTTTTACAGACAGAGAGTGTGTTTTCAGGGGCATGAGGTGTTTATTCTATACAGAGTCTACTTGCTGGACAATTTTAACATTACCGCATCATCCATTTACAATCTCTGTACTTTTTATACACAAGGACCTAGTAAAATGTGGAATATTTATTGTAATTAAATGGTCTGATACAATGTATTTATTTTTTTTAATGATTATTAAAAATATTAATTATGTATATTATATTTATTATATAAAACGTTTTGGGAAATATATATAAATTACTCTTTTTTTCCCCCAGTGGTAGATTCATAAGAATAAAATACACAAACAGAGAGAGAGAGAACTTTTTCTTGATTTAATTTTTTTTTTTTTTTTTTAATCATTACAATAATTAACATGAACAAATAACATTCAATCCTTAAATTAATGTAAAAGCAATATAATATATAAAGTATATATATTCTTATATTTGTATATTTGCATCTTTTATGACTAAAGGCCAGTATCACCAATACAGGTTTGAAAGTTTCTAATAATAAGCTGACAAGTTTAATCTATTTAATCTATGTCGAACACTCTTCCATGAAAAAAAACATAAAAATACTAAATGAGCAATTACAAATCATAAAAACTAATTTAATTCATTTTAAGAATAAAAAAAAAAAAAAAAACATGATTACGACGAAGAAAAACAAAAAACACTATTTAACTTAAGAGACCTAAAAACTGTTATTTTTCCTAAAACGCATAAAGAAAATTATAGTCCAAGACAGAGAAGCTGAGAAGGAACGAAGGACAGTCTCTACCCACCAACATGTGGTACACTGGGGATATCAGAGACAAAACCAATGCACCCAGAAGAGAAAGGCTCCATGTGGGCAGTGCTAAGAATATCAAATAAAAAGCACAAGACACATGTGGGACTCATAAAATATTTTCTCTTGCTTCACAAGGTCATACAAGCAAATCATAAATTCAACACAATGTGGCATCTCAGGGCTGCTGGGAGTCTGTTTCGCTGCTGATACAGCCGTCAATGAACCAATTACTATTCAATGGCCAATGGCAGAGTCAGAATTAACTTCCCATCCATACCCTGTGCTTTAAAAAACTGTTGTCACAAAGCTCATCGGATAAGCCTGTCTCTCTCAGTTGATGCCTGATCTAAGCAACGGGTCTCAAATAATCCCTTACGATGGTCGTTTCTCATCCTTCTGCAGGAAAGGAACAATGCAAGCCCAGAAAAGCGCCGTTCCCTCACCATTCCTATTGCCTCCAAGTACGCTCTTCTGTGGGGGCTCATCAGAAAGGACAGTTCAGCACAGATGGCGAAGCCCAGAACAGCCAGTAAAAGCATGCCGAGATTGCAAGCAGCAGCAAGTAGCTTGAGTGACATTTGAAAGCTGGCTCTCGATATCCTTCAGCTAAACCAGCACTGACAGGACTGAACCTGTTTGAAGAGGTAAAAATGAATCACCAGTCGTTTCAGATGGGCAAGACTGCTTGAAATTACAGGGCCAAGCTTAATTGGAGTTGGATTTAATATGTGTGCTCGTCTTCCAAGAGCAATTCAATCAAGGGAATCTTCTGAAACATCCTTGATTGCACCCACCTTTTATTTTTTTCGTACGCAGGCCAAGGCTGGTTCACTCTTGTGGTTCCCGTGATATATGGGAGAGTATTCCAGCACACACCAGTGACCTGTCGAGTCTCATTTGCCCTCTGTTTCCTGAGCCATTGAGATTCCGAGTCCAGCGCCGTTTCTCAAGCTGCATGACCAATGCGGCTGGTTATTGAGAAAAAGGTTGACAGCAAAGGTCATGCAAGATTGAAAAGTTGAAGATGAAAACTGCACCTTGGTATATCTTTTATGAGCAGTATGTTGTGCTGTAAATCACATGACTTGCAGGTTGAGGGTTTTTCTTCATATTTCAAGGCAAATTGTAATCCCTGACCTGTATTCAAGAGCAAGGATAAGTGTACGACCCAACAACATCATTTGATTGCAACCACTGTCCTGTTGTCTAGATTTGCACTACTTTTTCTGATTTGCACTCAATACCATGTGCCCTTACTTCAATATTGTATATTGTATTGCCTTCTTGTTATATGTATAATTGTATTTA
>JAUCNO010000873.1:1663857-1677725 GCA_032353835.1 Enteromius viviparus | reverse complement strand
TAAATTGTGGTTGGTGTCCAGAATGTTACACTTTATATTAAGTGGGCAGTTCCTGAGGAGTTACCATGTATATACACCCACTTTACATCTCCCTAAACATACCCAACTACACCCCCTGATCACCCCCTGCTCCAGTTACTCTCAAACATACTGCTGTTATTGAATGTAGCTTCCTGTTACATGACTACTTAGTGAAGTGAAAAACGTGTTTTTCACTTTTCCAGTGTCCTGTTACACATTTGTACCTACACACACTATTCTGAGGGTTGTTACATGTTTTGTAGTGACAGAAATATTACAGCTGTACATACTACGTAGCAATGTGTACTTACACTGTGGTTACATACTACATACACATCTAGTTACTATGGAAGTACACAAGAATTTGGCACACTTAATATAAAGTGGGAGCTTTATTTTATTCATTACTCATTCTTAAAGACAGTCACACTTTCTTTCTTTCTGACTGAATCAATCGACTGAGTGAATTGAGTGAGTCAATGATTCAGTGACTCATTAATAAAGACAATAGTTTCATACTTGAAATGAAAACATATATATATATGTTAAATAATATTATAACAAACATAAAGATACTTTTATTCATGTCTACCCATGCTTTTCCCAAAAAAATCAATAATGACTTCAAGTGATCACATTATTATAACAGTGTTTGGTTTTTTAGCCTCAGGTGACACATCCAGCGACTGTCTGATGTGTATTGGACATAAAGATGGCATATAATTCACACGCGCCAATATAATTGGCTAACTTCAATTATTTTACTCAATGTCAAAGTGTTTATGAGTCCACCTTGACATCATTCAAAGTTAGCAGGTTGATACAATGAGCAGTTCTGAGGAAGACACCTCACTGAATCTGAAGACGTTTGTGAGATTCATCTTCAATACTGTTAATATCTTCGCATACAAAAACACTAATTTGGGAAGTGTTCAGTCTACAGGAATGAGCGCAGAAATATACTATTTCTTTACAAACTGACATCGCCATCTTCTGGTCTGGCAGGCGATATGTTTATGAATGTGGTCTAGACCAGTTTATGTGTGGTTTGAAACAACTAATCATTATTACATATTAATATTATGGCTTTCATGAAATTAAATTATGCCATAATGTGCCGATTAATAAATCAAATGATTGGTAGACATACATAAAAGTATCTCTATTGAATTTTTTTCAGACCCATGAAACTATTGTCCTTATAAATGAATCCCTGAATCATTGACTCACTTGATTCATTTAAACAGCTTTTAGTTTATCATACATGTACACATACTTTCAAAGATTTAAAGTGCACTATGAGCACATATTCAAGAGTATTGACCACACTCCTTTTTCACGAGGGTTGTCAGGTTATTGAAACACATTTAGATTTGTCTGTTTTAGTGAAACTAAGTTGTTTCTAAGTTGTTTCTTTTCAGTTGTGATTATCTGTGTAAGGCGGTCATTATCAGAAGATAAACACTTAAAATACTGATCAGGACTTTTTGCTCACTGATGATGCACTCTCTCTGCTCTCTTTCTACTCACATTGCTGAATCATTTCAGCTCCAATCAATATTTCATGTGGCTGTATTTATTTATCTGGTAAGTTGCCGGGTAATGAGCTTTGCTCCAGGTTCTGATCACCCGGTCAGGGCTGATTCATTAAATCTTCCTCTTTGTTGTCGCTGAAATAATCAGTCTGGGATGTTTTAGTCCAAACACTCATTCCTGTGCAACCATTTGAAGAAGCCGAGCAACCATATTACTGAAAGGCAGACTTCATTCATACTCATACTCTACACAACTTTATAGCATGAAAATATTAAGATATTTTAAACATGAAAATCAGTATTTTCTGTGAAGTTTTAAAGACATACAGTCATGTGAAAAATGGTTTTGTGCATCAGGACATTTTCATTACTTATTTATTGAAAAAATAAAGCTAAAATTGAAAAGCCATGCATGGCAAAGTTAGGACACCCTCACTGTTAACACATGAGTTAAGACTAACTAGCAGTCCGGCCTTTGATTAACGGACAGTCTGAGCACCTCTACAGAAGCAGATGTTTTGGACTGCAGCCTTCAGGTGTGTTTTAACACAACGCCATCAGCAATGATATCAGAAAACACACTGTGATTTGTCATGTGATGATGTTTATCTGAGGATTTAATTTCTCAATTTTAAAGGGATCATCAGATGCCCATTGTACACAAGTTGATACGCCTCTTTAGATTCTTAATAAAAAAAGTCTGTAACATACTTTGGTTAAAAAAAAATTCTCAACGGTAGGGTAAATAACACCTGCTTTACCCTGTCAAATCAGCTTTAAATGCTAATGAGCTCTGCTGACTCCGCCCCTCTCTTCTGTAGGTTGACTGTAAACATCAACTACTGTAGCACATTAATTAGCCTTGTCAATCAACTACCGTGGGATAGTCATTCTGTCACGCATCTCAAAACAGCCTGATTTGAGAAAGACGATTTTAAAAACTCTTCCCACACATATTTATGTTCAAACGGCATGTACAATTTAGCATCCGCTGACTCCTTTAAGACCTGCCAAGGACTATATATTTTTTATTATTATGTCCTAATACAGAAGACCCTGGAATTCAGCATGGTGTCCTAACGTTTTTCACGTAGCTGTACGGTATATTGTTGTTAGTCAGACGCAGTACCTTGTTGAGGCTCCGAGCGGCGCTGTCCTTTCCTCCGGGGGTCAGGTTCCTGAGCTGAATGTCCAGCAGGTCGATCAGGTGACCCATGGCCCGGACGGTGTAGGTGATGTCACCCGCATGCATGTGTCCCTTGGTCTGCTCCGAGAGCTCACGAGAGATTATGGCGGCTGGTTCACCTGCTCGGATCTACAACACACACGCACACACACTTGATCACAAAATCTAATCTGTGCCTGCTTATGTTACACTGGCATAAGGAAATGTGTTAAACATTGAAAAATATGTCCTTGATAGAAACATTTCTTCACAGGAAAGGTTTGTTGTTGTTGCTCTGAATGAAGTGACTGAGTCGAGCAGTTACTGTGTGTTGTGTGTTGATGATGGTCAGCAGAACTGAAGGTGTTGGAAGAGGTGTTAATGTTCCTGTAGCTCAAACAGCAGAGCGTGACGATAAACAACACCAAGGTCATCACGGGTTTGAGTCACAGTCAATGCAAGTTATTTATTTATATCATTTAAATAAATGTAAGCTTTAAAAATGATTTACAGTCTGAGATCCGTGATCCTGAGGCATCAATCCATGCAAGCAGGGCTTTTTTCACAAGTCACATGAAAGCGCATGAAAAACAGATGTAAACCATATTCTATCATATATATATATATTTATTAGCTTCATGTTTAATCTGTGTTAGATATGTATAGTCAGAAGGGAGAAATGTACAATCACTGAAGGTTGGAATATATACGGTATACATACTGTAGTTCATTTACAATAACAGATAATGTTTTTAACAATTTTCAAAAATCACGTTTTTTCCTTGTGAATTCCCAACCTGATCTCACGGCAATTCGTACATATTTTACGAGGTGGTTAATTCGTACAACCTCACTCATAACAACCTTCATACGATTTCTTCTAAATCGTACGTATTTTACGAGTTGGCAATTCGTATAAATTTGTACAAATGACCTGCACCTAATCCCGCCCCTAAACCTACCTTTCACAGGGTTTTAGACAAGAGTGAGGTCGTACGAATTAGTACCTAGCACAAATTTGGCACCTCGTACGAAAACATATGAATTGGTCGTGACACTGTGTTGGAATTCCAACTAATCTCAATCAAACAGCAGTTGGGTTATTTTGATAAGGTTGAAAAAAAATTGTGATAAAAAAATATATAATATATACAGTATATATTATTGAAAATTTGGTAATATGGTGCACATGATGGCGTTATTTTGCATGGCTCGTTCTCTTGTGTTTGTCTGCTAGACTCGGCTGAAGAAACGAGAAGCGAACGACTCTTGACTTTCCAGACACTAGCTCTGTTCTTTCAAGTCGTGGCAGAAACACGAACGCAGACGAGAGCCACGCTCTCTCGTGTTGAGTTTAATCACGGCACTCCTCCAGCTGAAGGAAGAGATGTGTTTATTTGCTAATGAGACGCAACTAAAGATGTTGTCTTCTGTGCTGCCTGCTGGGTCCACACACACACACTCATTTCACATTTGTAAAACTGTAGGATTGATTTGAACGAACAGCTCCTTCATGTCAGCAGTACACGAAGAACAAGTAGAAGTTAGCTGGAAAGCACTGGAAGACATTATTTGTAGTGTTCTGGACGATGCTGAAGGCTACAGGTGCCTCAGCACTCCTCTTTCAGATATACTCTCACAAATAAGAACATGAGGAATATGAACAAATCAATGTGAATAAATGTGAACATCAGATAGTGACAAATATAATTAACTAACAATTCTACATAAACTCTACACTATAACCAAACTGATTCATTAAACACAGTATCATTTTTGTATTATTTATATAATATTATATTACACTTCCTATTAAGTATTAGTAATTTTAAACATCAGTATTTTAAAAATACAGTTGATGTACCACATTTTTATTAGGTTTTCTAGGTATTTCTAATTATTTTTCACCTCATATTTATATTTTATTTCAGCAATCACAACACAAATTAAAACGACTGGTACAAAGTCTATTTAGGAACTATATTTGCTATTTCTGCAGTATATGGTGTGTACGCTATGCAAAGTATGAGCAATTTTCTCATAGCATTTTATATCAGCTGTATTTCAATAAAAGAAAGGCGTTTTTAATAGTTTTAGATAGTTTAGTGTTATTAGTTATTCATAAATAAATAACATATAGTAATTGACAAATGATAACAATAAGAGCATTAAATCTATATATACTGTATATATATATACATATATAAATAGAAATATAAATGTTCTGCACAAACTATTCATGATACAACAGTTGTATTATTAGTTAGTGAAAGTGGCAGGTTAATCCATACATTATTTTCTGATTGTGTGTGTGTGTGCTTCTCAAACCTTCTGGTTGATGATGTTGACCCACGTGGAGGTGCAGTTGCTGAGGTCAGGCCCCTGCTGGTCCCACAGTCCCTCGGGCCCCTGACAGGCGAACACAGCCGTCCCTGCACACAGAAAGCAGCCGTTAACACAGTAAACACACACACACACACATCAACGTCCTTCACTGCTGCTTCCACAGATGACAAGAAACGCTTTCAAACGTCTATGATCATAAAAGAATGTGTAATTACTTCCTCTGATGGAGATAAAATCACTGCAGCGTGTGTGTGTGTGTGTGTGTGTGTGTGATAGAGAGAGAGAGAGAGAGAGAGAGAGAGAGAGAGAGAAAGAGAGCTCTAACTACAGCCAGATGCATGAATGTGTGTGTGCGTGTGTGTGTGTGTGTTCATTCCCTAGAGAGCACTGGTAAAGGTCAATTAAAGCTCGTGGAGAGAGACATCTCATTCTCAGCTCTAATTAGAAGGCCAGAAGAGGGAAAAAATGTCATATTGTTCCAGTCGGGTGACTGTATCGGCACTCAGGTGAGATCACTGACACACACACACACAATCGTCCACTAGTCTTCATGTGTTTTAAAATTTTCATATCTACTTGAATATTTAGTAAAATATCTGTGATGCGCAGCTGAATTTTCAGTGTCTTCAGTGTCACATGATCCTTTCCAAATCATTCTAATATGACTTGCTGCTCGATAAGTATTTCTGATTATTATCAGTGCTGAAATCAGTTTTACTGCACAGTATTTTTGAGGAATTGATGATATATTTTATTTTTCAGGAATCACAGATGAATTGAAAAGTTCAAAGAAACAGAATTGATTTGCTTCATTATCTTTACTGTCACTTTTAATCAATTGTATGCATGCTTGCTAAATAAAAGCATTCATTTCTCAATGTTTGAATGATATCATTAATAATCACTTCATTTAGAAATACATGCATGCAAATCAAAATGAAGGCTTTTTTTTAGTTTTTTTGAGGATGTGAATGTGTTACTGTGAGAAATGACCAGAGCACAAACTTCTGCCCATCACCCAAAACCATGGAAACAGACGAGAGGACTGGAAATGAGTAGATATGAGCAGCGAGAGAAATGAAGGGAAAACTGAAGTTTAAAGAAAGAAAAGGAGAGTAAGGCGAGAGTGTTTGATGCTGGAGCTGTGTCACACACAGACACACACCACACCAGGGTTACCATAACTAGCTGATCAACAGACACTGACCAGGGCTCGTTTACTCTAGAGGATTGAGCAAGGCATCGCTACACAGTAGCTAGGACGTTTTCTGAAAGATCACTTGTTATCAGTTAAAATTCCATATTTTTGTTAAATAAATCAGATTTTGTTTTCTTTAGAAATATATATATATATAAGAATATATATAGAAATAGTGCTGTCAATTACTCAAATAATACAAAAATTGGTTTGCATAGTATCTGTGTGTGCTCTATGTATATTTATTATATGTACATATATACATATATATATATATATACATACACAACTTATATATTTTGTATTTTTTAATGTCTATATATTCATAAAATTTATAGTATACATATATTTAAAATATACAGATAGCATATTGTCTAATATATATATATATATATATATATATATATATGTGTGTGTGTATTTATATATACAGCATGAATATATACAGTACACATACATATGCTATGTTAACAAAAATGTTTATTTTGGATGTGATTAATCAGAATTGATAGTTTGACAGCACTTACTAATTACAAAAAATTACAAGCGATGACCTGATGATCATAGCACTCAGTTCCTGTCCAAGTATTGGTGTAACTGAGTAACCAGTGCATCTCTCAGCGCCCTCTGCTGATGAGCGTAAGCACTATACGGATGTTACGTACCGATGGTTCCCGGCGGGCAAGGCTGCTTGGCGACGAGGCCCTGCCGTGTTTTGGGCCAGCTGATGGAGGAGTCGGTGACGGAGCTGCAGAACTCTACAGCGGTGTTGGGCAGGACAGAAGACGGGTCGGAGCGTGGCGTGACTTCGGGAGGAGCCGCCGGCTGCCGCTCTGTGGTGGTGCTGCGAGGGGCCGGTGGGGTCGTGGAGGGAGACCGGGTGCTGCTGGCCGTGGAGGCGGTGCTGGTGGAGGTGGAGGCAGTCGCCGTGGTGACGGTAACCGGGCGAGTGGTAGTGCGTGTTGTCGTTGTGTCCATTAAGACATTTCCTGAGGAGGACGTTTCTGGAACCAGAAGAGAAAAAAAGAGCTTTGGTCCTCGATTGTGATTGGTTGGGCCATGTTAAACACTATTGCGTCTAGAAGAATAATGCTTTTATTAATATCATGGCATTTTATTTGCTTAGTTTTATTGAGTGAAACCTTGCTATGCTATAACTGTCTCATGAATGCAATAATCCCTGTGACGCTATGGTTTACAGTGAATTTATACCAGCTTGTCGTGCCTGGCATCAGCCCTTTGCTGTTATTCATTCACTGTAAACCACGGCTTCTTGGAGGTGCATTGCTTTATTTTAGAACATACTGCATCATATTATATTTAAATCAGAAATGATATTCCCTCTACTAATAACCATTATTATAAATATACATAATAACACATTATCTAGCAGCAAATTGATTCAATCAAGCAACATCCTGAAGGAAACGGCTTCATACTGAGATCCAAAATACAACGCAGACATTTCTCTCATTTCACTCTATCTTCAAATCTACTGCTGAATTTCCTGTCAAAGAAAACTCTCATCAAAAAGCAAAAGAGTCTGAGTTTAACCTTGGAAGACACCTCCATCCAGCCTGTTCAAGAGAGAAGCCGTGCTATCGCTAGCCATTTTTATTATTATTATTATAATGAGTGCCAGGAGTGCTAGAAACCCTCTTGTTTTTGTCATGATTATGATTACTAGAGGTTCAAAGGCAGAATACGTTTCCAATGCTTACTGCTGTTATGCCAGACGTGTTGCTATGGTAACTACACCTTCAATTCTAAATCTGTAAAATCAATAAACACATGTTTATTATACTGTATTGTACATTAACTTACACCTCACACCTACGATACCCAGAAAACACCACCACTGTTTGTTTTATTAATATATAATATATATTAATAAAACAAAATAAAATATATTTTTGTCATAGTTTTCATTATTAAGAATATTATCACTATTAGTTTAATGTCAATGCAGTTATAAATAACTTTTATTTTAGTTTAATATTAGTAAATACATCAAGGTAATCGAATTTAATATTATATTATATTACATATCATATTAGCAGTAACAGCACCACTATTTCCCTTTCCATACCTGCTCAGTTATAAACACAAAAACAGGCTGCTTAACCAGCATCAGCGTTAGCGCAATTATTACAAGATGAAAGCTAGCAAGCCAATACATAAATAAATGCAATCTGATTTTGTACAGAACGTCTGCTGCTCAATTAATCAATAAAATCAAAAACACAATATGGCATTAAATGAGTATTCAACTGCAGAAGGCTGCAATTAAACTGCACAGCATCTCCAAAGTGCATCTCTATTCAACACATCCATCCACTGTTAATACACAGAAGGATATATTTCACAGGAACCACATTAATCGTTTGCTCAAATCATTCAGCAGTATTACAAAGACAAACGTTATAACTTGCAATAACATGCTCTGGTGACCGGATCGGAATAAGAGCAGAAATGGGCATGAGGTGAGTAAACAGAGCGGATGATCAGCTGCTGACGCCTCTCTGAACACACATACAGGGCTGAAATCATCCGGCTGCTTCTGTGATACTCTGAGCCTCCAAGGAGCTAATGTGCTAATAAACAGAAACCAGCGAGAGGGAGGAAAACAAAGCAATAAGCCAACAGAAGAGACTCGGGAGGAATTATGGGAAATGCCCCCGACCCAGGACACATACGCACAGGCTCTAGTGCTGTAGGGTAATAGTTCTGTGTTTGTGTGGGCAGAACATCGACTCCGGTCTATACTTGTTTACATTACAGAAAATTACATTTCCTGCCGTTTTTTTACACACCGGCCGCGTTCGGCCAGCAGCGCTAGCACTAACTTCACTGGTAAGAGAGTCTCTCGCGGTCTATTAGCAAAGAACTGCCCATTCAGAGAGGAAGAGACACCTGACCGACATGTAAACCCACCATCCATAGTCTGGTGTTGCTTTAACACGCCATTTAGAGACATTAATGATCCCACAACACTCATTCAGCAACTGGTACAGTGATAACAGACAGAACTCACTGCACTCACAACCCTAAAATAGATGAATAAAGACCAAATTGCTCAGCAATAAGTGCTCTGCAGTGAATGGGTGCCGTCCAAACAGCTGATAAAAACACTACAATAATCCACAGCACTCCAGTCCATCAGTGGAGACACAAGCTGGTACTTAATCTCAGAACGGACAGCTTTTCCACTGGTAATTATAGACTTGTACTTTAGTTAGAAATGCCTTCATTTGTTTCTTCCAAACATGCCAATCCAAATGTTCATTTGGGCTCTGACGGCACCCATTCACGGCCATTCATTGGTGAGACACTGATGCTATGCTACATTACCACACATCTAATGAAGAAACAAACTCAAGATATCTTGTCTGACCTGAGGGTGAGTACATTTTCATCACGTTCCTTTAAAGTCCATAATTGCTTGAGTGTCTGCTAGCATGTTCATATTCACTCTAACATAATGAAGTTATTTCAGTAACTCCGTTTTTGATTATTAACATTATGTTTATTAATTCCACAAACCCTATACGCTTGCCCCGCTATTAATTCTTTGATGAGCAATTAAAAGTTCAGTATCACCTGCTGCAGGAGTTAATTCTCTTTTAAAACTTTATTAAGTCGTGCCCAGGGGCCTTCTATACTTATAAAGGAGCAAACCAACCTGATTATTAATTTTTCTTCCTATTTTAGGCCACGGCCATGTTATAGATAAGGATAGTGATAGTCTAATGGGATCAGGTGTCCGTCTGCAGGTCTTCAACCCGCTGATTAGTTTTAAACAATCTGGAAATTTGGTGCAATCCAACCACATTATGCATGATATTTCATATCCAATTTTAATTTTAAACACTTAGCATTTCATATATTTGAGATTTTAATTACTTCTGCATTCCAAGAAGCATGCATGTTTTGTACTTTGTACTGTTCTCTGAGGTTTACTTATAAAAAAGGTTTTTATATCAAAAACATCATTTAGAAGAAGTGATCTATTTCCTGTCCTCATCACAGCGCTCTGTTGGAAGAGGTGTGGTGGATTGTAAACATCCACTGCTGTGATTGGCTAACAGTTGTGTATGATTGACAGCCTTCATAGATGATGCATAAACAGTAAGCACATATCTGTAATCATCTGTAATAACAGGCAAAGCAGTATTCACCATGTAATAAAAACAGTGTGTGGTGTGACTTCAGATCTAATATAGTTGCACAGCTTTTCAATCTTTCTGAAAATCCTGCATAGAACTGTGCCCTGATCATAATCCATGATAAAAGGAAGAGTGCAAAGGAACAAGTTCTTACTGACACGGCCTTCATCAAATAAAGCTTGAAGACCTGCTTTGGTGGGCGGGGCTAAACTGTCAGTCATGTTGGGTTGGTGGGCGGGGCTGAACAGGGCTCCAGACTGAAACTAAAGCTGTTGTACTTGCAAACAAAATATTACTTTGCGAGTGACGTTTTTGCTAAGGCCACTGACAACTATATAAAATTAAATGTTATGATTTTTAAAATTGCATGTAATGTTTTTTTTTTTTTTCCTGATTGTGTTGCAATCACATTATTTATAGATGTTATAAACTGTGACGCTTGAGAGGGAAAGCAGTGTCTATTTCGTGCACGACTTGAAGGTCAGCTGTGTGGATATTAACAATATCTTCAACAATATAAGATTATAATTCTATGACTATATGATACTATGACTTGTTGTTATCTTTAGTCTATGCTGTGTTTTGTCCGTTTGTGAACTTCATATTATTTGTAGCACGCTTGCTATACAATAATAACAACAAGCTTTGTGATTCCTCCATGAACCCATCCATTGTTTCTTTCTTACAGTATAACTTCCTGAAATGTCTCATGCATCACTCATGCATTTATTTGTGACTGTATATCATTTTACAGCTGGAAAGATGTTAAGTTCCCACTTTAAGTGTTAAGAATTTTGGCATCTCAGTTCATGACCCCTTTAAAAAAATAAATGGGAACAATGCTTAATAAATAAATGATAATATACGAACACATAAAAAAGTACACTGTATGCGTGGAAAAATCAGCCACACATACACAATCACACAAACATGCTCATAATAAACATTGACAGTGTGGGAATCAATGCCTGCCACGAGGGCAGCTTCCAGCAGCTCTGCATCATTAAACACAAACACACAGAGATGCTTCATCATGCGCTGAGGGAGGAGACTGCTTAAAACCTTTCGATGCAGCAGAAAGATTCCACTCAACACCACCTGACCACGACCGCATGACCCCTCGAACACACTTCAGCTCACGCCTGACGTACTCCTGATCTCTGTGACGACTAAAGATGAGGATTTTATACAGCACCTGACCACGCAGCAATCCTCACTGCAACTTAATGGCTTTGGTTAAATTTTAATAATGTTAATTTGTAAAATTTCAACTGATTATAATTTCAATAGGCTGCTTAAAATGAATAATGATCATTTATAACAGCACACACTGCTTAAAAGTATCGTTTTAAGTGGAAATCATTTGAATTGACTTCAATAGTGTGATTTTATCACGGCTGCAGAGCTACAGTACATGATGAAATCTTTCACAAAACCCTAGGAACTACCCATAACTACCCTCTAGCAACCACCTAGACACTGATCAGTACACACTAGCAAATCCCTAGCAACCGCCCAGAACACCCTAGCAACTTAACAACCATGCATTACACCTTACCTACCGACTCCATAATACAAAATATTTAGATTTCAAATAAATGCTGTTCTCTTACATTTGTTTTCAAATTTGACAAAAAGAAATCTTCAAGCTTATTGCATTTTGAGTTAAACAAATGTGTTAAATTGTAAGCCTTAGTTGCTGATTATGTATCATTTGTATCAGTAAGTTAAGGACGACTGTTTCCTGAGGAGACAGACTGACCGAAGCTGGACGATCTGATGGAAGAGTGTGTGGGTGGTCTGAACCATCAAAACCAACTTAATTAACTCAACCAGTCAATCTGTAAATCTGCCTGTAATTTCCAATCCATGCAAGAAACGCTCTTAAAACATTCTGTCCATTATCAGGATTGACGGCAGACGTGACGGCGTTCCACGTTTTAGGCGTGTGCTATTACACTTAATTTGAAGTGCTCTTCTTGTCATAATTATCTCTCGTTAGTCTTTGCAGCACCAAAGAAAATGAAGAGAAGTTTCTCTGGCTGTCAGAAATAGCTCATTACTTTGAATTGTCTCTCTATTCTGCTGTCTTATCAGTGCGAGTGAGAACTGGCTCGACTCATTCATGTCTGGCAGAAAGATGAAGCATCTCTATCACTGCTCACTCACAGCCATGCTTAATTAACATTTGGACCCTTTTCACTGCTCCCATCACATGGAACGCACACACACACACACACACACACACACACACGTCTGTTGTTATATTGTTTTAAGTGAACTGCTGAATGTCGTCTCTGATTCTTAACACGTGGGATAAATCTCACACTTTCACCTGCTGTTAGTTTTCATTTTTTGATATTAAATGAATTGTCTTTGTGTCACTCTATCTGCAATGTCCTAGCAACCACCCAGAACACCATAGCAACACCCTCATGAACACCACAATACCCTAGAAACTTCAAAGCAACTCCTCAGCAACCATCCAAAAACATAGCATAGCAGCTACACAGAAAGCCCTAGCTACCACAAAGCAAGCACTCAGTAGCAACCGTCCAGACCTTCCCAGAAATTGCATAGTAACCCCCTAGAAACCAGAGAGAATGGTCTGTATAACATAGAATCCATAACACACCAGCAACCACCCAGAACACACTAGCAATCACACCTACAGTACCAACCACTTGGTAACCACCAAAACACCCTAGCAACCACATAACCCCCACCAATAACACACCAGCAAACAATCACAACACAGCAGCATTCACCCCTGCTGAAAAAAACAAAACAGCTAAATCCAGCCTGTGCTGGTAGGCTTGTGTCTTAGCTGGTTTAAGCTGGTCAGCAGGCTGGTTTTAGAGGGGTTTTGGAAACATTTCCAACCTGCAAGGCTTGTTAAGGCTGGGAGACCAGCTTAAACCAGCTACTTCCAGCCTAAAGGAGCTAAGACAAGGCTGGTTTTAGCAGTTTTTTTCAGCACATAGCAATCACTGAGATACAACCACATAGAAATCACCTTGCAACCAGAACCACTAACAATCACAGAACAGAACACTCCAGATATAACAACAGATATAACTGTGCTCCAGCATAGCAACAACCTAGAAACTACACTTAGCAACCCCTTAGAACATCCTAACAACTACTTAGCAACCACATAACAACCAGTGATATCTGGAACTACCCAGAACACCCTAGCAGACACCTCCCTGCTGACAAAAACAATAGAACACAACACATGTAGTGAAGTTAATGGTTATACTGGGAATTGTATTGTTTTTAAAGGAACTATAATAGTGTCTGCTGGTATCTGTTATGAGAACGAGGCGAGGAGACGTGCGGGTTCATATGCAGGCTGTCTATTGGTAAACGCAGAGCAAAACAGACAGGCTTAGGTCGTTACCGGCAAACAGAAGTAGTAGAGGCAAAACACAAGA
>JAUCNO010000873.1:1650466-1663757 GCA_032353835.1 Enteromius viviparus | reverse complement strand
TATAGGCGCACAATGGAAATTTAAGCGGAGATGGCGTGACCGCACTTTTACGAAGCGCAGATGGTGTGACCGCAGTATCCGTGCTCGGTACGGAAAGCGGATTTTATTCCCGACAGGCCCGTGGACACAAAGAGATCAGCGAGTAACGGGACATGCGTTATCTGACACACTGTCCCAGAACAGACACCTTTATCTGCCAGGTCTTGATTTTGTAACTACATGAAGGTCACATTACAGCTATTATTAATTTAATTTTTTATGTATGTGTATTTTCTTTTTGCTAGAAGCATTCGTTTAAATATCACAAAAAAAATTGATTACCTTTTTGAAAAAGGCGACGAATCGATCTAAACAAAGTGTGAAATAAACAGTGCGTTTCAACTATTCTAGATACATTTCTGTCCCTCAACTGTGACATCATTTCCACCAGCAGCAACAGTTTTGTCCCTAAAGTTAGTGTACTTGGTTACCAAGGAAACGAGCATGCGATGAGACGTGACCAAAATCACCTGTGAACTTTTTTATTAGTCCTCAACAAACTACCAGATAATGAAAATATAATTTCATTACGCGTGTTTAGACAAAAAGCACCGCAAAACGTCATGTTTTAATTCATTGGTGCTTGCCGTTTCTTTGCAGTGATGTGAAATTGGCTTCAAAGTGAAAAAATATGACACAATTCTGGTGTGCTGCATGTGTTTAGACATTGTTAGCAGGCAAACTGAGAAAATGAGTGCCAAAAAAAGTGCACAAAATGACACATCAGACCTGTTTCTGTGCTTTAGTCTTTATTTGTGTGTTCAGTTCTTGTGTGACAACTTCAGACTGTGAGTTTCATTACCTTGAAATCTGCCCCAAATAATGTGCGCTTGAAACAATCTGGCAACCATTTTCAAAATTTCAACAGCTGCTGTGGATCAGAGTATCTTTAATATGCAGATAACATGCCAGCTACATCTGTGTGACATCAAATAGTGATATTTCAGTCATTACTTTGTCACACTGTAATTGCAGAGTACTAAACACTACTTTTAACTTGTCTTTGATATCTGTGGTGTTTTCGTTGCAGAAATGGCATCTGTTTAAAATAGGTTTTTATATTGGTCGTGGCTGCATGTTGTTTTTTTGGTCTTAAAACAGGACTGTGTGTAGGAGGGAAAAGACTTGATCTTCAGTAGATGTCACCGTCACGTTAATTAAAACTGCATGACGGGAGGGAGGAAGGAGGTAATCCTCACCTAAGAGCATTAGCCCATACGAGCACAGCAGCGAGGTTAACATATAGAGGGAGTTTAGCCGATTGGACAGTGAGCTGGTCTGTCATTGCTATTCTAATGCAGTGGTTTTGCTTCAGTACTGAGATAGCTTGGTGATTCAGCTGTTCTCTTTCTAACTGTTCATAATCCCTGCAATTAAAGGCTGAAATGTACTAGTGTTACCATAAACTGGAGGGGAAATTCTCAGTTTTGGTTTCTATGAATTGAATGAATGTTGGTGGTTCGATGCTCTTGGTACTCAATAATGCAAAGGACGAAACCAAGCTCAGCTTTATTTAAAAACAGCTTGTATTTAATAAGCCTTAGATTTGTATTTTTTTCTTCATTTATTACCATTTCTGTTCAAAATGTTGTAATTGGGATGATTTATTTATTTTTTTTAAATCTTCTGCTCACTAAAGATGCTTTTATTTAATCAAAAATATATTTCTTTCAGTCTTCAGTGTCACACAATCCTTCAGAAATCATTCTTATATACTGATTTGCTGCTCATTTCTGATTATTATCATTGTTTAAAATAGTGCTGCCCAATGTTTTTGTGGGAACTGAAATACACTTTACTATTCAGAATTGTGTGACTGTGTTATGCTATCAGAAACAGTCAAACATCTAGACGCTGTCCAGACTGCTGATAGGGCAAGAATGTCTTCTCTGGCTGACCTCTGATCTGGACTGTTTTACGTTAGCACTGGTTCATCGGTAAATCCCGTGCTCCTCTCATTGTAGTCAGCAATGATAAAAACTCCCACAATGGCATCTGTTCACTGCAGACCTGTCGCTAACAGACCGTCTCTAAAGAAACCAGAGCCAGTCTCTGTGTCCCATCGTCATGGGAACCATGGGTGGTCAGATGAAAGGTTGTCTGCTTATGAGTCACATGACCTCTGAGATTTCAGACTGGAATGTGCAGATCCTCCGAGCGCTTCAACTCTGTTTGGTTGCTCTCTAAGTTTTGAGTATTGTGACTCTGGAACACAAAACTAGTCACAAGGGTCCATTTGTTTTTAAAACTGAATAAATAAGCTTTTCATTGATGTAGTTTGTTAGGATAAGACAATATTAGGGAGAAAAAAAACATTAAATCTGCAGGTGCAGAAAAGTCTAAAAAGAAGCTTTTAGCAATATCCTATTGATTTTTGGCTTAAAAGAAAAATGTATCATTTTGACCAGTACAATTTTGGCTATTGCGACAAATATACCTGTGCTACTGATGACCGCTTTTGTGCTCCAGGGTCAAGAGAGATTATAAAGAAATAGCTCATCCATAATGGAAGTTGCCATTGTTTGTCTTTATGTTACTCAGGCCATACAATAGCCTTATTTGAGAAACACTCCACTAAAGCCCTCAAACCTTATTCTGCTTTCTGCAAATGCAACTTGGTGCTCTGCATTCATTTATTTGATCATTTTAAGTTACCAAAATCACATTTTAATAGTTTTAGTTAACAACAACAACAACCTTGCAAAAAATTGTATATCCAAATTACTTCAGTTCTGTATTTACAAGCAATAAAATGAATGGCATGCCCTTGTTTCTTTAGTCAAATGTACTGGTAACAACTAAATGTAACTTTGATTTCAGGCATGACGTGAAGCCCAGGTAATGAGGAAAGACAACAGAGAGAGGAAGCACACACGAGATGATCGAAACAATGGGTAAGTGCATGTACTATTGCTTTTGTGTGGAAATATGGCTGCACAGGATTGTGGGTGATAGGTTGTGTCTTAGTTTTGCGTCATTACTTGGTGTTGTGCATCAGCCAAACAGCTCAAGCTTCTTGCCCGTGCTCCGTAGCTTTCCATGCCACTGATGTGTCTAAAAGCCAAAAACATAAAGGAAGTGTAAAGAAAGAGAGTTTGCTTGCTCTTGCTGCTTGTTGTTTACAGACAGTGGTTTCTGAAGAGCTGCAGAGCTCCACACACACACTGGTTTAGTCACACTCTGTGAGAACAGAAATGACCTGGACTTCTCTAGGCAAACCTGGAGGCCAGAGCGGCTTCAATGGCAGGATTCTGGGGCTTATCCCAGCGTTAGCCAGGCATGGCCGGACAAACCAGCTCAGTCCCTCACATACATACTGCACAACTGCCCATGGCTCACCAGGAGCATGCTTTTACGTAAAAGCCGTTTATTACAATGCACACAGTTATCCATAGCAGCTTATTCCACCAGAGAGGAGCAGAGAGAGTGAAGGTTCGGGAAAGACATGTTGAACAACATTTATTTTCATTCACTCGTTCGAGCAGGAAAATAAAAGCATTTACATTAGAAAACACAGTGGTCAACTAAAATAGCAGCTGTCATTTTCATACAATATGCAGTTTTGGACACTTTCAGCTTTGAATCAGAAATGCTGTAATGAAGACCACAGCGTAAGCCTAAGGAGAACATAGACAATATTGGCATGATCTAGAATATTTATTCCTACATTTAAGACTTATATGTTTGAGTTGCTTATAAAATTTCTTCCCGTTGCAGATTTAAAGGAACCGTATGTAGAATTGACATCTTGTGGTTGAACTAGGTATTGCAGTCCAGAATACTGGAGAGGGGTTTTCACTCGGCCCGACACCAACAGGAACGAACGCACATGACAATGAATTCAATGAAATGCACTGTATTTTCTGCCAAGCAGGCAACCTGGATGCAGAAACACTACTGACTTGGTGATTGGGAGAGAGAAGGAGGGTGGGGCTTCAGACCAAAACAAATCATGACAACATAAACATCAGTTGAGGGCTGCACCTGCGCTTTTTAAACCAGGCTGTACTACTGCTGTCGGCGATATGAGTACTTTTAATTAACATGTTTTCTCAATGCCTGTTGAACATAACAGAGACATTTTATGATTATTACAATACATTTCTTACATACGGTACCTTTAACTAAAACAAATGAACTTAATGGGAGTCATACTTAAATTAAACCAGTCAGGAAAAGAGGTAAGAAGATCTATGAAAGCCTGTTTGTTTATTTATTTTTTAGAAGTACGTCATGTGAAATCGCAGTTGTGCTTTATGATGTCAAATTTGTTTTTACTTTATATCTTAAAATTGCAATTCAGGCAAAGCGCTATAAACAAAACAGACAATATTAAGCTATATATGTGATTTAAAACAAATCTGATTTTTCGATGATAAATGCATATATATAGCTATTGTGCATTTAAACCTTTAGTTTACTAATACAGAAATCTGACCTATTAATGTACGACTGATACATATGGATCTCCTTATATTTGTTTGTGTTAAAATCATTTCATCCAAATGATGTAAATTGGAAATGTAGGCTAATTCAAATACATAAAGGTTTTAAATTTTGGCCAAAATGTTTATTTGAGTGTACATGGGTGCAAAATATTATAAAAAAGCATCCCATATCTCTTAAATTAGTGCGCAACAGTCAAAGATCATATTATATTACATGGTTATATTCTAATTAATAAGCTCTATCCTATAAATTGTGACTGCTATGTGCAAGTTTTTCCAGCTTTGGCTGTGAATTATTGACTCTCTAGCTCTTGTTCTGTGAGAGGAATGTGTACTCTGGCATTCATACCCATGAGGCATCAGGCTGTGCGATTAGAAGACAAAGCACCTCCTCACAGCAATGAAAACACCCCACAACGCTCTGAAGATGAATGGATGCAAATTCACTCTTCACCTCAATTATTTAAATATTGCCTGAATATTTAAGCGGATAATGTACCTGTGTGAGAATAAAGTGAATTATAGAAAGCATTTTTACTGACTGACGAATCTGTCATAGTTTCTGACACCATAGTCAAACTTTAGTCAATAAACAGAAATGAAAGGCTGTCAAAGCTGGAGTAGATTGTGTGAGCATTTCTGCCGATGGTCTCCAGAGTTCCCTTACAGGTGTGTGTGTGTGTGTGTGTGTGTGTGTGGCAGATACCCAGCGTTGTCTTCAGGCGGTGGAGAGGTTACAGTCTCGCTTGAAAGAAAAGGGGGCAGATGTTCCTGCTGAGGAGAAGCTGAATCTTCTGAAGGCGGTCCTGCAGAGTCCTCTGTTTCACCAGATCCTTGCCCTGCAGAAATCAGTGCATCATCTCAAGGAGCATGTAAGAAAAAATACAATCAATGATTTGGTTTATTTTCCCTTCATATGACTTTAAAAGGTTAAAAGAGCACTTAGAAATGTTTGTGCGTTGTGTGAATCTTTTTTTCACCTATTATTTTACTAGTTTATTCTTTTTTATGTTTAGACCAAATAAGTTGTTTACAAACTAAACTAAATGGTTTATTCCCAAACAGACAGGGGTGCCTGTTCCATTGAACTCTACTGGTTTTTTAATGAAACATGAATTTAAAGAAATAGTTCATGTAAAAATATCACCCTTATGCCGTTCCAAACCTGTAAGACTTATTTTCTTCTGTTGAGCACAAAAGTAGGTATTTTAAAGAATGTTGGTAACAAAACAGTTGGCGGCACCCATTGACTTTCTTAGTATGAAAACAAAATACTATGGAAGTCAATGGGTACCGGCAACATCTCGTGACAACATGCAACATTCATGAGGTCGTTTGACAAAAATATAGCATATTACTGTTTTAAATGTAGATTATATCCTCTACTGTTTAATAATTTGGGGTCATTAGTAAATTAAATCAATCAAAATTTGAGTGACAGTAAATACTTTTATAATTATTTTTATTCCAAATAAATGCTGTTAATTTTTATAAACATTTTATAATATATTCACATAGAAAGCAGTAATTTGAAATGGCAAAAATATTTTAAAAAATGTTCAGTTTTTACTGTATTTGTGATCAAATAAATACAGCCTTGATGAGCAGAAGAAACACGTTTCAAAAACATTTGTACCAATTCCAAAACTTTAAACAACAGTGTAAATGCTTAGAAATGTAAAACTAATATTTATTACTGTCGTATTTAAGTAAATATATATGTATATAAAATAAGTGAATTATTCATATAGCATAGTGCGCTGCCTTGTGTGTCATTTCAGTCATGCTGGAGTCACAACTAATCTTGTGTCTCAGTTAATTATTCAGTGACTTGTTTAGACAGTCTGCTTTGAATCTTTGCTCCCCTGATTTAGATTACATGATTATTCGAATCACAAACAATGCAAATACTGGAAAATATACATCAGTAAGGCACAGCCTAATTATTAATGGAGCAGCTTCACTCGTTGGGCAGATTTGTTTTTTTTTTTGAGCTCTCTGTGTTCGTGGAGAGTTTGGCACCGGCAGCCGTTCGGTCTGAAGTATGTGAGTTATGCTGGAACAGAGGAATGGAGATTATCGAATCCCCAGCGGCCTTCCCTCTCGCTCTCTTCACTCACAGACTTATGAACCGCAGAGCAGAACGCTGCTAACAGCCTGTGAGGAATAAAGAAACCATCTAATGTCAGTCGAAAAGTTATGGACTTGTATAGAACAGAGCTGATGACCCTCGTGGAAAAGAAGTGCACTTAACTGTATAGAATGTGCGCTTGTAGTGTGCTTCAAATGTTTTTTATAAAACTGTACGTGCAAATAATATAATATCAATAAAATAAAAGGTCAAAGGTGACTAAAGTGTTTCTGAACACATTTAAGTACACAAAGTGACCTTTGTAATAATGTTGAATGAATCGTTTTATACTTACTTTATTCATACTTATTTTGATGTTTTGAATAACATGTACAATAATTGTAACTTTAGTGTTTTTTAAGCTAATATGTTATAAATTCATCAAATGTTATATACAGTTAGTACATGGCATACAGTTAACACTAGGAATGACGTTAAATATATTAAAATTATTCATAAATGCTTGTCAAATATGGTTATGCAGAACAAGCCATTAATATGTGCTAATGAAGAGCCAATATTGTTAATATGCATGCTAATAATCAACCTATTAATAATGAGAAGTTGTCCCTAAATGTAAGTGCTGTTTTATGTTTAATTGCAGTTAACATGCAATGACTTCTGCAAACGGCACATTCAGTTCACACTAGGGATGTAATGTATCAAAACGTCACGGTACGGTAATACCTCGGTATGAATGGCACGGTACGGTATTCTTTGAATACATAAAAAACAAAACTAATTAAGAGGTTTAAAAAAGTGGCAGAAGTGTTTATTAAACGGTTTACATGAACACTGAACAAATCAATGGCAAACACATCAGCCATCTATCTGTAAACTTTAAAACAGAAACTTCAATATCTATTTGCATATTCATTACGTCAGTGCCTCATGTTATCTTGCTATTGTTATTCAATGCACCCATAATTCTCAATATAACTGTTTTCACTGATATTTTAATGGTTTCTGTTGTCAGAAAAACTGAATGAATATAAAATAGCGACTGAAATGCGCCATTATAAGACCTACTGAACTAGCTTTACCTTACAAGATGTTAATCTAGATTAAAATCCTTATTTATAATTCATAATAATGAAACCAATACACATAAGATATATAGAATGGCTATGCTGTGATTATGGCTCTATCTGCATGTAAAATAGAGTTAGAAGCAACATAATATCTATTTTAATTGAAAGCTCTGCTGCTCTCCTCTCATTCACCTGAGCAAACCTTGCTAGGAAGACCTATCGTTTTATCAAGTCATTATCGGAAAAATTTGATATTGCGGTACATCCCTAGTTCACACTATATACTTATTTCTGTGTGCTTCTTTTTCACACGGGGAGACTAATACAAGGAGTAGATTTTTCTATAGAGTTTATGGTAAGAAGTAAACATCGCAGCTGCCTCAGCAAACACCTTTAATAACCCGAGAAGAGTTTCTCTCCACACTAACCTGCAGGGTTGTTTACGCCAACTGGTGCGTCTGGCTTTGTCTGTGTTACTATAGTTACCAGAACGCAGAGAGAGAGAGAGACATGAGTTCATGTGTGAAGTGGAGCAGAAGTAATTTCTGAAATGTGGACGAGCCAAACTGGAGGCCTAATCCTCTTACACAGGAAGACTAACAAATACACGCTCTCACAGAGCTGACATAGTTCTGAGCGCCTTCGAGGGTTGTGCACGATCAGCAACCGAGCCGGGAGTCTTAATCTGAAGGGCCTCAGGGAGACGTTCACGAACATTAATGTTTACTGCGGCAGACTAAAGGTTTGCCACAGAAAACCTTCAGATATAGTTTATTAAAGTGACAGTTCACCTAAACTCATCGTTTACTCTCATTTACTCTTTCTTCTATTAACCACAAAAAAAAACATGCTGGTAACCAAACAGTTGATGGTAGCCATTGACTTCCATAGTATGGCATAGAGATATTTTGACATTTGCTGATTTCTAGTATGCCGATATTTTGGCTGATTACCGATATTTACTTTTAGTTAGGAAACAACACCAAGTATCTCCTGTGCAGATTATTTAATAATTTTTTATATTTTTGGTTTACAAAAATGTATTTGTTAGGATTAAATAAACAATTAATGAAGTCCTTTTATAATGAGTAGGCATGATTTTTCATGGCCGATACCGATTTTTTTACAAGCAAAGTCTTCTGATTTCACAAGAAAGAGTGAAAGTATACACAAACAAGACGTTTGTTTGGCATTTAACAGAACAAACTGTCTTTTGGCTATTGAAAACAATAACTGTAGCCATCTGAAACAACTGTACAACCGTTACAACAATGATGGCACTAACATCAGCATTTAGATTTTGTTTTTAAATTATGTTGAAACTACATAAAACTGTTCTTAAATGAAAACATGAATTATAATCTTACTCCAAACAACACAATCAACACACAATCACACATTCAAGTCCAAACAAAAGATGTTTAATCAGCATTCAGCATTTGATTTCTTTTCTGAATTTGGTGTAAAGTAAAAAGGTCTTTACCTTAAAAAAAAAAAAAAATGCTAGAAATATATTATTCCAAATGTTAAATCAAATAATGAGTTAAACAAAGAAGCCACAGCAGGTGCTTTATCAAATTCAAAATCTGTACAGAACAGACATTTACTTCTATCTTTTCAAAAGTGCATGCAAGTTCTTCTTTCATCCAATGGATGTTTGCTTCTTGGCAATTACATGATCACAATGTAGCATGAACGCAGGCACACTTCCAGAAAAATCTTTTTTATAAGTAGAAATATAAGCAAATTCTAAGTAGAAACCATCCGATTGGGATTTATGGCCGGTCAATCCCTACGGTGCATCCCTAATAATGAGAGCACACTGAAAGCTGAAAATAACTATAAATCAATCACTGTGGTTTTTCTCTCTCAGACAGTGCAGCGATGACCTGGACATTATATTTGAAGATTGAACATTTATAGATTGTCTAAAGCAAGAGGGTGGTAAAAATAGCTTTTTGTATTTAAGTTTTAGCAATCCCTTAAAAATGACTCAAGCAATTAATCATGATTAATCGCATCCAAAAAGGTTTTTGTTTGCAAAATATTTGTGTCTGTCTACTGGTTATATTTATTATGTACAAATCAATAAACACGTGTGTATATAAAGAAAATTAAATTTATAGTTAAATATATATAATAAAAATATGCACATGTAAATACAGGTTAATATTTTCAACTGTATGCTTTTTGTTGTGTCTATGTACATAAAAAATATAAACAGTACATACACATGTTATTTAAACAAAAACTTGGATGGAATTAATTGCGATTAATCGTTTCACAGCACTAAAAAAACATATTACACATTAATAAATTAATCTGTATATCAAATGATTAAATTCTGAATAATTTCAGAATGATTGATTCTGAATATCGTGCATCCCTAGAATGGCAAAAAAAAAAAAAACACTATGGAAGTGAATGGGTGCCGTCAGCTTATTTTTTACAAAATGGGTGAATAAATAATAAATGACGTAATTCTCAGTTTTGCCTGAACTATTCCTTTAATGAGTCACCAACATGAGATGTTGACGTGGATTAGACTCACAAGCACTGCTGTAACAGCAAGGACAGAGCTGTGAATCACCAGAGGGTGCATCCATGAAACCGAGCCAGAAAGACAATGGTTTAATAAGCAATTAAATTCCAGCAAACAGCAAATGTTTTAAGGAAATGACTTAACACATTGCGATGTGAAGTGCTTGTTATTTTTCTCACAGAGAGATGCTTTTTTGGGGCACGTTTTGTCGTGGTAATTGATGTGAAATGGTTTGTACTTCATCAGGAGCGTGCGCTCAAGTCGGGGAGGGAAATAAAAAGTTAATTAAGCAGCTCCTGGATGTAATGAAAAACATGTGTGCACAGATGGCTGGGAGGACAAATTATCACCAGAAATTATCAAAACAAATGAGTTTTCCAAGCTCTTTCAGGGCTATTTATATTTTTAGATGCTCAACGAAAGAAGCTG
The DNA here is from genome assembly GCA_032353835.1 of Enteromius viviparus. Classification (NCBI taxonomy): domain Eukaryota; kingdom Metazoa; phylum Chordata; class Actinopteri; order Cypriniformes; family Cyprinidae; genus Enteromius; species Enteromius viviparus. The sequence continues at coordinate 1,653,137 of JAUCNO010000873.1, read as the reverse complement.
AAGACTTGGAACACACAAAGTGAGGAGTAATGTAGGCTGTTGTTCTTTCTCTCAGACTCCATACATTAACCCTGATCTGAAGAACAGCACTGAAGGATTCTCAGCTCAGCTCAATGGACAACCTTCATCTGAAGAGTACAAACACATTATACGCTGCATGGCTCAGGTAACACACAACTATCCATGCATCCATCAGATGTGCTCAAACTCTAGGCTAAGAAGGGCTGAACGTAAAGGTTGCATTATATACCCCCTCCTATGATGTGACATGGTGGGCTAAATCAAAGGGTGTCAGGGGTCAACATCTATCTAGATCATTTAAACTTCTAAAACTTGGTTTTTCACCGTTTAACCCCTCAAGTATCACATAGCTCTTAATTAGGCATTACAGACCACACATTTAATCATTTATTCAAATCCAAACAGCTGTGTGATTTATGTGACCCTATGTGATGTTGTGTGTGTGTGTAGGGTCGGTACGTGACTCAGATCGACCTGCTGAAGCCGGTATCGGGTGGTTTGGGCTTCAGTGTTGTTGGCTTGTGTAGTGAGAACCGTGGAGAACTTGGCATCTTCATTCAGGAGATACAGGCTGGAAGTGTGGCATACAGGTCAGAGTACACACACACTGTTGATTCACTATATTAGTAAGGACGTTGTATAGCCTTCCACTGGTTAAAGATATTTTCTATCCCCTAAACTAAGCTCTCAAGAAATATTTCTGAAACACAGGATTTACATCAGAACATAGTTAATTGATTTATAAGCATTTGAAGTATTTTCACTAGTGCGTTCCCGTTTTAAAATTAAGCTTTACTCATGTTTTAATTATCTGCTGCAAGTTTCTTTCCTTCTAATCACAAATGTGTCACCAGTTGATGTCGCGTCAGCATTTTCCAGCTCAAAGTCACTGCTGAAGCTTGTTTGCTGATGTGTCTCTTTGTAGAGCAAATCTCTGCCTGTACGAATGAGTCCCATAGTATACATACCCCAGAAAACACTCTTAATTGTTCTTAGTTCAACTTTGTTTAACATTGTCATTTATTTATTTTTGGTCATGTTGTCTTTACACTTGCAGACTTTTAAAAATCATTATTAAGATAACATAATGCAATATATGCAAATAAAAATAGTACTTTACATGTTGTTTATAACTTTTATATGTTTTATGTATTAGTCAACACATCTGAATAAGTGTGCTTCAAGTATAAGTGCTGTCAAACCAATTAATCACATCCAAGTTTTTGTTTCCATAATATGTATGTGAACTGTGTATATTTATTACGATTATTTAAACACACAACATAAAAATTAATTTAAAATTAAACTTAAAAGTAAAACAAAAAAATATTTTGGCATTGCAATGTGCACTTAAGTGTGTTAATAAACAGTAACTAAAGTGTCTCTCTTTAAGTCACTTAAGTGCCCTTTTATTTCTTTAATAATGTATTATCTGCAAGTGCAGTTTTTTTACAAGTTTAAAACAGATCACCTTCTTTGCTCTGTTGTGATTGTGAGCTGATCTCAGAACAGTTTTGGTTTTTCTCTGTTCTAGTGATGGAAAGTTGAAGGAAGGAGATCAGATACTGGCGATTAACGGTCAGTTGCTGGATCAGAGCGTCAGTCACCAGCAGGCCATAGTTCTCCTGCAGCGAGCGTCAGACCATGTGAGCCTCACCGTCGCCCGTGGCCCCGTCCCGCAGCTCTCCAGCCCGGTGGTGTCCAGGACTCCCAGCGCTGCCAGCACACTTTCAGCTCACTCCAGTGCGGTGAGACACAACACACACACATATAGACCGAGTTGGGTACCGCATAGTAACGCATTATTGTCATTTAGTTACTTTTATTGGTAACACAGTAAAGTAAGGAGTTACATTTTAAATTTATGTAGTTTTATCACAGTTACTTGTATCAATAAAATAATGTTACTTAAGTTACAAAATTAAAAACATTAAAAAGTGTTATACACTGTGTGCTGAATTATAAGGCAAGTTGAAATTCTGCTCATATTTTTTACAAGAACATTTTTCCTATTGATTTAGTATATAATCATGTATAAGTGATATAATAGTTCATTGAGACTGAGAATCAAAAACTCCTTATATGCAGGTGTGCTGAATTATTAAGCAGGATATCTTTTACTGATAAAATGAGCCAGAAAATAGGTTTAACATAAATTAAAAATAGATTTAACTAAAATTAGGGATGCACCGAATGTTCGGCAACCAAATAAGTAAAGTAAAAAGGCAGAATAAATTTTGCCGAACAATGACGCGATCAAATAGTAACCCGCGTAGAGTGAGAGGCGCGCGCTTCATGCAGCAAACATGTCAGCAGTGTCAGAGAAAGAGGCAAAAACAGCCGTTTGCAGACCCTGTTCTGCTGAATTCTCCAGAGAAGGTGCATCTGCATTTATTTGCAGCACTAACGCGTCTTTTAAACAAAGAGATTTAGTCAGGCGGACTCAGAACCCCTGTACTGCATCGCGACTGGGCTTGATCCACGATATAAAGATCATTACTTGGATGTGGGTAAAAATCTGCACACACGAGAAATGATCCTGGCCGAGTTGGATTTGGGAAAGCCGCTAGGTGATGCACAGCGCAGTAGATGAAAACAGCGGAGATCGTGCTACAGATGAGCCGTGCACAGTGTCACTGTCTGACATGTT
>JAUCNO010000873.1:1620202-1633297 GCA_032353835.1 Enteromius viviparus | reverse complement strand
GTGTGTGTGTGTGTGTGTGTGTGTGTGTGTGTGTGTGTGTGTGTGTGTGTGTGTGTGTGTGTGTGTTTGTGTGTGTGTAACAGGTAGGGGGAGTGGATCTGCGTGACGCCAGTCATGAGCAGGCAGTGGAGGCCATCCGTAATGCTGCAAACCCTGTGATGTTTCTGGTGCAGAGCATTGTTCACAGAGATAGGGTCAGTATCGAACACACAATACAAACATCTGCTGAGGTGTCCATATATAGATGCACGTGGCTGTTTATAACATGTTTATAACTGCTGCATACTAACTCTGGCTGGGCAATATAGCTTAATTAAATTTGAAACTTTATCAAAAATCATTTAGGATAAAGTAATATATAACTTATTAGTTATGTATTAAAATGAATATTTAAAATATATTAATTTTAAATGTAATATCAAACATAAGCTTTGAGTAATACTCTTAATTTGACATTTTTGTTTGCAATTTTTAAAACAGTAGTGTCTCTCTAAGTACATAGAAATGTAAAGATAATATTTTATCACCTGCAAGTACAGTATTGAATAGGTTTCAAATTAATTAATGAAAACTGTTCAGATTAATAGAAATAAATCAAGCTTACCAGTTTGGCTTCAGAGGTTTTACTCGCTAAAACTCTCTTAATGCAACACTTTGACAGGATGATCAAATATGAAGCATATAAAAATTATTAATTTGAAATTGTGAGCAGAGTCCCTGTGAACACATTTTGAATCTTTAATATATCGCCCAGCACTGACACTAAATGACCGCTTTTGTAACTGTTTAGTGCTCAGAAAGACAGGATTGGAGCGCTTTGCATCTGTCTCTCGCTCTCCACCTCATCTCTCTGTCTGTCTATCCTCATATTTCTCTCTGTCTGTCTGTCTATCAGCCTGACTCTCTGTATAGTTTTGATTCACCTCCTGTCATAGAGAAATACGGGATGATTTTAAAATGTGTCCCTGTGCCAAAGTGTCAGGTAATTTCTGTTCGGCCCCTCTTATCTCCGCTCCCAGCAACCCTCATTTAGCTCGGCTTAGCCCTAAGATTTGCCAGTAAGTCAACTTAAACACATTTACGAATGAGATTAAATAAGTAACGCTCCTTTTATGGCTCTCCAAAGTTCAACTGTTTTGCTGTTAATGTCTCGAGACACGTCCACCACTTTGATTTACCCGCGGGCCTCCTTTTTCAATAACACCACTTCTAGTTTACATATTAGATGTTTTAATGACTCGTCTCCCAGGATGAAATGTGTTTAAGCTGATATACTGGCGCAGGGTGATGCTGGCTTGCTAACCTTCTGTGTTGTGCTTGTAGAAACCTCCAGTAGCCCTGCCACAGCTGAAGCACTCAGATCAACCCCTCCATCCTTACCCCGAACCCTGCTTTACATACAAACCTCTGCAGGTTAGACGGAGATGCCTGTGTGTGTGTGTGTGTGTGTGTGTGTGTGAGATGTGTTTAATGGTTATCAAGTTCGTTCTTGAAAACTCCTCCTTTTTTTAAGGTTTCCGATGGCTGTGTTTCATTTCAAAGGTTTTCTTGGTTTTAATATAAATATACAGTAGCGGCCTTCAGGAAAAACAGACCATAAATATATTAAACATTTTGTGCAATAACATGCTCTGTAGAATAAAAATGTTCCTTGTGAAAAAGAATTGTGCACTTGAAGTGTACTTAAGAATCATATTTGTCAAATATGTGCAGTTAATAACACTTAAAAGTCACTTAAGTAACTTATACAAATGTTTCTTAACACACTTAAGTACACTTTTAAAAAAGTGCATTTTGTAGTAATGTAAGGAACTTGCAGGAACTTGGAGTCTTGGTTCAATCTCTTAACCAAGGTTGGTCTCTTTTAAAGAAGATGATCGGCATTAATGACTGAAGCGTTTTCTTTTATAATTAAGTGTAAAAAAAAAAAGGTTAAGTTAAATGCACAATACTAGAATTGTTTTAAAATTAAGTTATGTTTCAAATATGAAATTGAAATCACAAAAATTTGGTTAATTTTGTGAAGATTTCCTAATCAAGTCCATTCAGTATAATCAAACACAGCTAGACTCAAACAAAGGTGTCTCAAGGATGATCAGAAGAAATGGACAGCACCTGAGTTAAATATATCAGTGTCACAGCAAAGGGTCTGAATACTTAGGACCATGTGGTATTTCAGTTTTTTAATGAATCTGCAAAAATTCTGTGTTTTTCTATCAATATGGTGTGCTACCGTATGTGACTTGATTTAAGCAAATGGCTGCAATATAACAAAGAGAGAAAAATGTAATGAGGTCTAAATACTTTCAGTACCCACTGTATTTAAGTGGGTCAAAAAAGTGATATAAACCGCACTTAATATAATTTTAAACAATACAACATTTTCATCAAACGAAATTTCCAAAAGCATTCACGCTTAAGTATATTATTAACATAATAAGTACTCTATTACAATAAGTATGTTAAAGTGTAGATCTTTTTCACAAGGGTTTTTAAGATCTGACCTTTTTGGTGAAATCCTGTCCTGCAAAAAATCTACAGTATGAATCACTGTATCACTCCATAAAGTATGTAATGTGTTGTAATAATATTGGATCTCTTAATCGTGTCGTTAAGTGTCTCCGCTGACCGAAGCCTTGTTTCGAGGCAACTGTAAAGTCCGGCTCTCTGCAGTCTGTCCTTTCTCTTCATCAGACCTTTATAAAGTGTCCATGTCCAGATGTGTGGTAATGATCCGTGCCTCATTCCCGCCCAGCAGATGTCTCTCTGCAGATGGCTCTTAAAAGTAGCTTTGTTTCAGTGGCACTGAACAAGCACAAAACACGTGGGGGGATCCGCAGCCATAAAGAGAGGCATTCATTACTGTGCAGGACTTCAGTTGGGAACTTCTGGACCCACATAGAGCCTGTCAATGATATTACAGTTTAATGATGTTATTGACGTCATGTAGAGATGGCTTTAAAGAGGATTCTTCTTGAATGTTTAATAATGGCAGACTTCTGCGCTGGATGCAGTGGAGGACATTTCAGCCTTCAGTCTGAAGAGCAGCAGTGAGAAGGTGAGTCAGTCTGCTGCTTTAATACAGGTTCAAAGACAGCCATTACTGCTGCCTTCAAGTCTCACTCAAAAACCGTTATGATTGTCTTCAGTGGAGCTACTGCAGCTCTTGCTGTTAGAAATTCATTAACAACTCTTCATAGTGACCACTAAGTAAGGTCCACAAAAAACATCAAAGTAGTTTTGAAGTCAAGACAGGAAACAGAACAATTTTACGATTGCATTGTTATTGTAGTAGTACTGTTTACTGTTTTGCTGTTATTACTAATTCATCTTTGTTTTTGCAACTTTATGTGCTTTTTTCACTTTTTGTCATTTTTTTTAATGAATACTTAGAGTACTAAATTATTTGTCTATTTTTTGTGTCCTTTTAAGTAATTTAAGAACTTATTTTATTTCAGTCAGTCGACAGGGCAACATTTCATTAGTTTTTTAGTTTTGTTTAGTTTACATTGAATATGAATATGAAGTTATGCTCGAGGCAGAGATTCTGTAATCACGAAAAACCTGGAAATACCAAGAGTTTTACAAGTGTGATTTTCAGGCTCAGGGAAATCACGTCTGTTTTAGGGTTTATTTAGTTAAGCATTTAAGAGCGAGTCAATGTAAGCGCCTTTATGATGCAGGTTAATGGCTAATAACAGTTGTCTATATATGCTACGCTAAGAGAGTGGCTTTTTTGTGAACTTTGATAACTGTGCTACGTGATTTAACCCAATGTAGCTAATCACAAAAGACTGGAAATTAATAATGTATTCATACATAAAAGGTGTATAGACACAGAGGTCATGATCCTGGGACGTTCAGAGACGTAAACAAAGCATTGTTTGCTAGCGAATCCTTGGGCACTCAGACTCTCAGAAGTTGTGTAAAAGCCAGCCAGTCTGATTAGCAATGCACATTTAAGACAAGCGGTACGGTTTTTGCATGCATTATGCTTCTGGCGCTGTGTGAACGGTCTCTAGCGGTGCCGTCTGAGACACAGAGCTGAGAATAGTCTACTAACTACTAATATTATAATGTCTACAGTGTATAGTATCTACACTGTGCACAGAATTTGAAATAATGTCATGCAGCATGACATGCCAGTGTTATTTTAGCAATATTAATATACTATTATAGTATTCATAGTTTCTCTTTATTTTAAGTTGTCCTTGTTACAGTCTAATAATACATTTAAGTACTGACTTGCATGTAATTATACATAATTGCTTGATTATGAGTAAGAACATGTAATGTGTAACAAGGAAATTTTAAATGTTACCATATTTATTAATATTCTGAAATCACATTTTTTAAAAAGTTTAGTTAAGTCATTTTGTTTTTAGCTTTAGTCATTTTTATGAGTTTTTGTTGCTAGGGTTATTTTTATTTATTTTTATTTCCAAGTTTAAGTCATTTCAGCGTATTTTTATTTTGTCTGTGCAACATTTCACATTTTTTTTTATTTGACTGTTTTTAGATTTTTCAATAAATGTTTGTTTTATTTCAGCTTTGTGTAATTTAAACAAAAAATGTATACATTATATTGTTTTTAATTAATAATAACAATACTGTGACCTACTATATTTGCCTAAATATGTAGCATGCCGTATAACACATTTTATTTAATAAATCAATTTTTTGTCCTGTTCTCAGCTGACTTCAGAATAGATTTTGTGCTGTAAATGTTCTCTGCTGTAGTTAGACAGAACAAGCACTTGCTGTCCCTCTTTCCTTCTCTCTCTCTCTCTCTGTGTGTGTGTGTGTGTGTCTCACTGGTGCTGGTTATTCTCTGTTTTCTGTAGGCCGTTGACACTCACAGTAGACCTTTCCTCCGTCTGTGTCCGACTAATCCTTTCACTCCTACACCGTTTAAGGTTTGTGTCTTGTGTGTGTTTGATTGTGTGCGTGTGTGTGTGTGTTTCCTCTCCCAACTATATACAGTTTGGATCTGATTTCATAACATACACACAGCATATATATATATATGGCTCTAAAACCCTCTTTGTAGTTATATATATATATATAAGTTTTTGCATTGCACTATGGTAACAATATATAATCTAAAAATATAGAATATCAGTAATATAATATTAAATCAAATACTTATTTCGGAATAATTATTATACACTTTTGCTATTTTGCATATAAAAAAACAACATTATGCATATAAAAATATATAGCATGTATATTATTTTATTGTAAATAATAAGTAATAGTTTCGAGTAATATTAGAAGTTATATATAAATGTGCAGATCAGGTTAGATCATTTAAATCTGAGACTTTTTTATTTTATAGAGTAATATTGTTCAGAAATCTTAATTTTACACTTTTACACTTTTTATTCATTAAAAGAAAATGCATTAATTAAACATGAATTTAGCAGGCTAATGAACGATTTTGAAGGTTTTTACAGAACAACAGCATGTCTTGTTTGTTGGTTCTGCATGCTGAGAAATGAAGAACTGATTAATGTGTTAAATGGGATTTTGATTACATTACACTTCATATTTCATGGGTTTAATGAAGGATGCCGTGCTGACAGATGATGTGATAATTGGATAGAAATTCTTTCTTGCTTAATGTTGTTTTATTTTTTAAACTGTGGCAGCTGAATCGAGAGGAGGGCAAAAGCTTTCTGTCGCTGCCCGTCGTTCCACATGTTGGGGAAACCGACTCGGACACGCTGACTGAGATTCCCGACAGACTCACTCTGCATAGCGACGGTCCTGATGAGGAAGAAGAGGATGAGTACGGATACAGCTGGAGTGAGTTTCACATTCGCTATAACACACCACAGCCAGCAGAGGGCGACGATCACTGAATCACACTGCAATAGATACAGAGAGACACTGCTAAACAACAAGTGCCCTAGAGAATACTTTAAAAGAGTACAGTAACAATTTATTTTACGGTTACACGTTATTGGCTTATTAGCATGCATATTACTACAACATTTACCCATTTGAAATTGCTAATAAAGCACATATTAATGCTTTATTCTACACCCCTAATTCAACCCAATACCTAAACTTAACAACTACTATACTTGAAAATAAGGATATATGGTTACACTTTATTTTAGTGTCTTTGTTACAGTGTAGTTATACATTTAAGTACTGAGTTATAATAAATAATTACATATACTTGCTGTATGCTTAGAATGAAGGTTTGGTTTAGGGTTAGTTGCATGTAATTATGCATTATTTAGGCTTTTGTTTTTACTAATAACTAGGGCACCGTAAAAAAATAGTGTGAATTTAACACTTTATTTACATCAAAATGTATTTAGTGTAAATTTATATTAAATGCAATTAGATTAACTTTGGAGGGTTTTTAATACCCACTTAAGTTGGACTTAAGTACATTTTATATGAAATTCCATAATTCTGTTGTTTTTGAAAAATGAATGAAGTACTGATAAATGTACTGACAAGCATTAAAAACACAATTCTATGTAGTTTTTTTATTAAAACATATTGTGTTTTATGTTTTTTGTAATGATCAAGTTGCACCTTCGTACATTTAAAGTATATTATCTTAAGATTTAACATTTAGTATTTTACATGTGATTTAGTTAGTTAGTCAAAACTTAAGTGCACTTCTTTAAAAAATTCAAAAGACTATTAAAACAAAATGATTAAATTTGTAAAAACTTTGTACATTAGTTTACTTAAAAAGTATACTTAAGTGTGTTAAGAAATAGCCATGAAAGTGTTTTTCTTTAAGTCAATGAAGTGGCTTAAAAATGTGTAAAAGATTTGAAGTAAACTATAAGTGCACATTCAATGCAGTTAAGCACACTTAATTTTCAAAAGGGGTATGTGGCCATTTACACTGTGCAGCATATCACTGCAGTCTTATAATTCAGTAGTGATAATGATTGCAAGTGTTATTTACGAGTACAAGAATCTAACTGCATGTGTGTGTGTGTGTGCGTGTGTGTGTGTGTGTGAGAAGAGAAGGTAACAGAGCGGTACGGTCGTTTACCTGGTGACCTGCACATGATCGAGCTGGAAAAGGGTCGCACAGGTTTGGGTTTGAGTCTGGCTGGGAACCGCGATCGTTCACGCATGAGTGTGTTTGTGGTGGGCATCGATCCCAACGGAGCTGCAGGCCAAGATGGACACATTGTGGTGGGAGATGAACTGTTAGAGGTGAGTGAGTGTAAACTAAATGCACTATAGCAAAAAAAAGAGTACTACTTTAAAAGAATATACTTAAGTGTAAACTAAATGTAAAGTTTAAAGAAACTTAATTGCATATTATTTGCAATTGATATAAAGTGTTGTTTTAAGGCACTTTATATTAAATGATTTTGACTCACTTAAGTTGGTACTTAAGTAAATCTTCATATATAGCAACTATTACTTTTGTTGTTTTTGAAATATGGTTAAATGTACCAACAAGCTTTCATGGTAAAATGAAATACAGAGTAATATATATTTTAATAAAAAATATAATTTACACTCAACAAAAAAAATCAGAACAATTATTTTTTAAATGCAATTTGAAAATAAAACGTTTAATGTGGCATTATAACAAAGCACACTTTTAAAGTGTACTTAAGTGTGTTAAACAGTCCTGAGAGTGTCTTTTCATTTCAATAATACTGTCTTATATATTATTATATACTTTTTTGAGTACACTACAAGTGCACATTAAATACAGTTAAGTACACATCTTTTTCATGCTAAACATATCAGATTCATTTTCCCGTTAATCTCATTGTTTTTGCAGATAAACGGACAGATTCTGTATGGCCGCAGTCATCAGAACGCCTCTGCCATCATTAAAAGTGCCCCTTCAAGGGTCAAGATCATCTTCATCCGGTAGGTGGAAGGTTGTGACGTGTAGGTGTTGATGTGAAGAGATTGCAGGCTGACACGTGACGTGTGTTTCAGGAACACAGAAGCTTTGAGTCAGATGGCAGTCGGCCCGATGAAGGAGACGGACTCACCTGACACACACACAGAGGTGAACTCACACAAATCTCACACATCTCGTTTCTGTATCAGTTATACCTTCAAGGATGTCCCGAAATAAAGCTCTTGCACGGTTTAGTCAACTTCAGATCCTTGTAAAAATGTACTTAATTGTAATGAAAGTGCACTTGTAGTGTACTTCAAATCCTGAAAGTAAATTTTAAACACTGTACTTGCAGATAATACAATATAAATGAAAGAAAAGGTCGCTTAAGTGACTTAAACAGAAACACTTTTATGACTGTTTCTGAACACACTTCTGTATCAATGTTTTACTTTACATACAGTTTTTTCAATCATGTAATAATTTAAAAAAAAAAAAAAAAATTGGTCTTTGAATAAGTGCACTTATTTTGATATGTTGACTAAAGTACACATAAAGTACTTGATCATAATTTTAACGGTAGTGTGTTACTCAGTATTACATAAAATATAGTTAATATATTTTGAATTCACTATAATCACTTAAGCAGCCCTTTAACCATTTCAAAGACAATTTAAAGAAATTGCAAACCACAATGTACTTAAGTCCTACCTAAATCCTACTTAAGTGGGATTGTAAATGCAAATACATGCAAATTAAATGCTTCTTACAAAAACAACTGTATGTTCTTGCAGCCTCCACAGACAGAGACGCCCAGCTCAACACTAGACGTGATCCAGCACGTAACTCTTCCTGTGGTGAGACTCTCTTTTCACTCAGTGTTCGTGTGCTTTCTCTCTCTGTACCGGCGATGTTCAGTGTTTTTTCTCTCTGAAGGAGGACGGAGGGCTGGGTTTGGTGCTGAAGGAGGATGACAGCAGGAGCGGATGCCTCACTGAGAGTGTGGATGAGAGCGGAGCAGCTGGAAGGGTATGAATCACTGTGCCGTCTGCAAAAGATAAATCTTTTATTTTGTTGTTGTCATACTTCTAATGTTCAGCCAGGAAAAAAAAACTATTTGTTTTAGGTAAGAGTTTAAGGCATTAGTCAATTGTGTTGTTATTACTCACCTACATTTTTCCAAACCCTTATGACTTTCTGTCTTGTGTGTAGTGCAAAAGGAGAATAGAATATCCAATCTGCTGTTTTTAATAAAGCAAAAGCATGGGAGCTGTCAAGCTTGCAAAAGGACACTCTCTAAATCAAAATGTAGCACAAAATTGGGTTTTTCCAAGTTTTTTAATGCCATATGGTAGTGTTTTATATAAAAATTCAGAATGGAGACCCATTCTAGGTTCTAGATTTTTCCTGTTGTCAGTAACAGATTACAGGAGAGAGGGTGTTTTGTTACACAAATATTCTGTAAATATTTTGTTAAGATGTTTATTAATATACAGTACACACATTTTCAATAGTTAAAGCTCAGTTTTCAAATAAATGTATATTTGTATTTAGCAAGGATGCATTAAATTGATCAAAAGTGCCAGTAAGCACAGTACATTTATAATATCTGTTTCAAATAAACACTGCTCGTTTAACCTTGCTGTTCATCAAAGAATTCTAAAATATCAAATGTATCACAGTTTCTACAAAAATATTGGGCGAACCATTTGTTAAAATTGATAATCAGATATGTTTGGTGCGCAGCACATCAGTGTATTAGAATGATTTCTGATGGATCATGAAGACTGCAGTAATGATGCTGAAAATTCAGCTGCGCATCACAGCAATTAATGACATTTTACTAGATATTAAAAAAAAATAATTTTAATATTATCTAACCGTTTTTACTGTATTTTGATTGATCATTTTCTCAAAATGTAATGGAAATAGTATTTATTTTATATATAGTATATATTTCCAAATATGTCACAATCTGGTAATAAATTAATGTTGTAGGTGACATCCCTCCAGAAAGCCCAGCAATCGGTGAAACTCAGCATCTGCACTGACTCCGCCTTCCAACTCTCCTCATCCAATCAGATTTGCTCAGATACTGAAAGCAGCCTGCATCTGACATCATCAGAGACAGAGCCAATCAGGAGTAAGAGGGGTGGGGTTTGGGCGTATTAAAGGAAAAGAAAAAACACAATTTTATTATGGAATAAATCAGAAGTTGATCTCTATTCTCATGATTATTGTGCTGCAGATTCAAGCAGATGTTCAACACCGGCTACACTGGCTTCTGATCCAGCTACGTGTCCCATCATCCCCGGCTGTGAGACCACTATAGAGATCTGCAAGGGCAGAACAGGACTGGGGCTGAGCATCGTGGGCGGCTGTGATACGCTGCTGGTGAATAAACGTTTAACATGCATACCAAAATAAGTGCAAACCAATATGTCCAGCACAAATTAACTTTCACCATCAATTTTTAATTTGTATTGTCCCCTAAAAGTTTGGATTGGAAAATTCTTTTGTTTTATTTGTTGTTGTTAAATTAAAAAAAATATATATATTTAAATATATTTTTAATATATTTAAAAAAATAATAATAATATTGAGAAAATATCCTTTAAAGTTATCCAAAAGAAATTCTTAGCTATACATATTACCAAAAAAAATAATTTTTTTATATATATATATATGGTAGGACATTTACCAAATATTTTCATGAAATATGATCTGTACTTAATATCGTAATGATTTTTGGCAAAAATGTTACTGCAATTAAGTACACTTCTTTTTAACAATGGTTTATGAGGGTTGTATGCATCTATGTTCAGGGCACCATAATAATTCACGAGGTGTACGAGGAGGGAGCGGCGTCTAAAGATGGCCGTCTGTGGGCAGGAGATCAGATTCTGGAGGTTAAGTCACGACTCTTCTAACCAGCTCTTGATTTGATGGCAGATAATTTCCTCCGTCTCGTAACTCGGTGTCTCTCTCAGGTGAACGGTATAGATCTGCGTGTGGCGACACATGACGAGGCCATCAATGTTTTGCGGCAGACTCCTCAGCGCGTGCGTCTGGCCGTCTTCAGGGACGAGGGTCAGTATAAGGAGGAGGAGCTGTGGGACTCACTGAGCGTCGAGCTTCAGAGGAAATCAGGCCACGGTCTTGGACTCAGCATCATCGGCAGAAGGTACTAGAGCACCGCTTAAAGCCACTACTCAGTGAAGTGAAGTGTGTCTTGAATTAAAATAAGTTTAGGACGCATGTAAGTGTTAGAAGTCACTGATTTGAAAAGAATGAAAATAAATCATGACAGATGGATGCCATACAGACACTTTTTGCGTGAATTGTCTCAGAGACACTGACTGTTGCTAAAATAGTATGTGTGTAATGGTGTGTGAGTAGGATATTAAAACAGCTGTAAAAATCCACACAAACATCTCATTGGAATTCGATTCTGTTCACAGCCTACAGTACGTTCTAGACTTGGCTTATAACATGAAGATTTTGGAAAAATAAGAACACTTTACTGTAGAATGGCTTTATAAATACTTGCTTCAAAAATAACACACCTTAAGAATATACTTCAGACACTAAAATGCATGTTAATTGCAATTGATTGTAACTGATTTATAGTTTAACTTTACATTAAATGCAATTAGTTGAACTTTTTGGACTTTAACGCTTTATTTTAAGCCATCCTTGTTACAGTGTAATGATACATTTAAGAGCTGAGTGATATTAATTGAATACATGTATTTATTAGTGTATATGATTAGGGTTTGGTTTAGGCTTACTTGCATGTAGTTATGCATCATTTATTTTTTAAGTCATATTTAATAGCACATAATACACTACAAATGTAAACATTAAATGTAATGTCAAATAACAAACTACAGGTAAAATAATAATCAAGCACTTTAAGTGTGCTTTAGTATGTACATCAAAATTACTTGATGATCATTTTACCTGTGGTGTGTTACTCTGCTTAAGTGACTTAAAGAGGGACACTTTCATGACTGTTTCTAAACACACTTAAGAGATCACCTTTTAAAAGTATACTTAAGTTTTTTCAGAAACATTCATCTCTTTAATTCCTGTTTAAGTCACTCTTTTAAGTAGTCTTAAATTTAAACTTAATTTTTTGTATTGTATATTTATTTATTTATTTATTAATATACACTGTAAGTGCAGAGTCGAGTGAGTTGAAGCCCTCTTGTGTCCAGCTCTGAGGGGTCAGTGATGTGTGTTTCTGTCTCAGGAGCGACACAGGCGTGTTCGTGTCAGACATTGTGAAGGGTGGAGTGGTGGAGACTGATGGACGGCTGATGCAGGGAGATCAGATCCTCTCGGTTAACAATGAGGACGTTCGCTCAGCCACTCAAGAGTATGTGGCTGCGCTGCTCAAGGTGAAATTTTTCATTATGAATTATTTATTTGGTTTCAGTTCATTTAGTTTTAGTCGTGTAGTTAAAATTAAAAGGTTATTTATTTATTACATTTATTATTTATATAGAAACACACACATGCATGTATATATTTAAGAAAAGTAAGTTGTTCATATTTAGATTAATAAATGTATATATAATATAAATTTTATGAATATAAATATATACATGTAAATATTTTCAATATATGTGTTGTGTGGGTCTGTGTGTGTGTATCTATATATACATAATGAATGTCCACAATACACACACACACACACCATTTAACTAATGTGCCTTATGTTTGATTTATTGTTCTTTTGAGCATCAGAGTGAATCAATTACTCATAAAAACTCCAAAACGTCTAATAGCGTCTGAAATAGTGAAACTGAACTCTCGTTTACTGAAAAATGTTTTCAAATAAATGAGAGTCAGTTATATATATATCAATCAGTTTTTATGATATTTCTAGTGAATGTGAAAACCACTGCACATGTATCACTCACACATACTGCTTTGTTTTCCATCAGAGTTGTGCTGGTCCAATCAGACTGGAGGTGGGTCGATTCAAGGCTGGACCGTTCCACTCCGAGCGCCGCCTGTCCCAGAGCAGTCAGGTCAGACACCTGAAGATCACACCCATCACTGTCCATCCATTAGCTCTGATACTGAAGCTGTGACCCCACAAACACACTCATTATATTATATTTTCTAGCTTTTATTTTTATATTTATTTATTTATTTATTTTTTCTGCCTCAATTATTCTTTATATATATATATATATATATATATATATATATTTATATTTATAATACTAACATAC
>JAUCNO010000873.1:1560634-1591421 GCA_032353835.1 Enteromius viviparus | reverse complement strand
GTCCCTTGAAAAGATATAATAAAATATTCACAAAAATGTGAGGGGTGTACTCACTTTTGTGAGATACTGTATATATAAATAAATTATAAAAATCTATCTATGGAGAGCAAAATGTTGTAAAATTAACCAATTCAAATAGAAAACAAATATTCTCTGACTGTGTAACATCACTATCACAAGTCTCATTAGGCAGTGTAGGCTATTAAAAGGCTCATTATTATCATTTAAATTGTTTATTGATCAAAATCGACTAATGCTTCAAATGAATGACTACTGGTCAACCTGAAAAATCTTAATGTTCTTTCCTAATAAGATGTACTTGGCAAAAACATAAACATCAAGATGCTAAGTATATCAAATATTGTCCAAAGGATGAAACTTACTGAGATAAATGTATTTTTATAAACTGCTTATCACATGTTTTTTATATTCTATGAGTCACACACACACCTGACTGGTGTAGAGGACCAGCTGAACCAGCTGTGGCATGAGAGCGTCAGCGAGCGTCAGGGTTTGTAGGTTCGGGTGCATCAGTGACGTTAACAGAACCGGCAACAAGTGACCCAACATCGTGGCCTTCGTCACCTGTTCAAGTCCTCTCAGTCTTGACATTAAAAAATAAACAGCATCAAGAAGATAAGTAAAGGAAAGGTCTTCAGTACAAACTAGGGCTTTCAGTTAAAATGTGTAAACCGATTAATTACATGATGTGTCAATCAATCAATCAAATTAATCTGTGGAATAGCCAGAGGAGATTATTTGAAGCTATTTTTAGTAAAATGAGAAAGTACTTTTATATTCCAAATAGTAGAGCTAAAAGAAATATTTCATTTGATTCAACATAAAATGTATTAGATATCCACTACAACGGCCCACCATTAACTATAAAAAACATACAAAAGGTAAAGTGAGAAACATTTTCTCCATTCATGCAATAGAAGTCATTAGTAACCTAAACAGCTTTGTTACATTACTCAAAATACCTTATGTTCCACAAAAGAAAGTAGCCATTCAGCACTTAAATCATTCAGGTACGAGTAAATGATTTGGGTTCGGACAAAAAAATGTAAGTACCACTTTAAATGTTTTCCCCCTTTTAAACTGATAGTGCCAGCAGGTGGCGGTAAACGAGTCATTTATGACATCTGAACATACCTGGTCTCTCGATCGCTGATGCTGCTGTTAATGAGGGAGCTGGTGACTTGCTGAAGTGTCTCCAGAACCTCATCACAGCCAACCAGGATCTTAGAGGCAAGCGACAGGATGCTGGTCTGCAGCTCCTGAAGGGAACACGTTCATTCGACACACACATTTCTCAGAGAACATCTACAGCTGATACAGAACTATTAAACAGCAAGTACACTCAGTGTACAGTGGCTTTCAAACTTGTTCCTGGAAACCCACAGCTCTGCACACTATGCATGTCCTAATTTACACACCTGATTCAGATCAACAGCTCACTAGGAAAGAGCTCCATGAACTCAAATGAGCTTATAAGATAAGGGACACATGTGCAGAGCAGTGGATCCTGGGAAACAGGATTGAAAAACACTGCTCTAACATACAAAGATGGATATTAAATGCAATTAGCTAAACATTACAGTGTTTTTTGACCAATTAATTTGGACTTAAATATGTAATTTTAGATTTTTATATAAACTTAAGTGTATTTAAATGTATTTGCAGTTGAACATTTGCAATGATGAAGATGCATTTAAAATATACAATATAAAATAAACTTAAAATCTAATATAGACACAGCAATTAAAATTATACTCCAGTACTTGTCATGTGATTTGTTAGTCAACACATAAAAATAAATGTGCATATCTTCAATGCATGAATGCATGACAAAATATTAAAATAGAATTATTTAAAACATATGTTCAAGTTAAGTTTTAAAATGCTGTATGTAGAATTTGCTATGTATTGCAGTCCAAATTCAAAATATTGGAGTTTTTTTTTCACCTGCACCTCGTCCACAGACTTGACACACAATTTCAAAGGAGAACTATAGCATTGTTTTTCAGATAAACAACTAGGTTAACTTAGCATGTTTCTTAAATATCTGCAAACATGTTATAGTATTTTTATGCTTTAGCAGAGTCAAAAACTTACAGCATCTTTTATCTGATATTATTACAAATTGCACTTTTAAAGTGTACTTAAGTGTCAGGAAATGTTCTGTTAAGTGTCCTTTTATTTCATTCATATATTATCTGCAAGCATGTTTTCTTAAAATACACACTTAAGATTTGAAGTACACAACAGTAATTAAGCTTGTTTACAAGGGAAGGAAAAGTACAATGGCTGCCCAATTAAACGCTGCCCTGTGAATTGGTTTAGCACAATTCATCTAGAACTGAAAATAAATCAGTCAATGTATAATATATATAAAACATCTTTTACACACTACAGTTAGAGACCACATTATATTGAACTGATTTAATACCAATGCAATGAACTCCTGCATGTTCCTCCTTTCCTGGATGGAGCCACCGGCAGTCCACACTAACCAACCAGAGACTGTAGGGTTTTTAAAGGGGATGTTTACCTGTACCTTCATTGTTTCCCCTTGTAGGGAGCTGTCACTATCATCAATGTCGTCTGGGTGGAGCAGGATGGTGTTGCTGAGCAAATGGTTCTGCACAGCCATTAAATAACGCAAGCTTGGTGACGCTACCTGTTAACGTGGAGGGGCTGTCAGTTAGTCAGAAACAGCTAAATTAATGAATTCATACAGACAAAAGAATATTATTTCAAATTATGGATGTATTTTCCCTTGTGAAAAAGAGGTGCACTTAACTTTGCACATTAAGCACTTTAAATCCTAAAAGTATATTTTTATAGAACTGTACTTGTAGATAATATATTAATGACATGAAGGCCGCTTAAGTGGCTTATAGAGAAAATGTCACGGTTGTTTCTTAATACACTTAAGTAAACTTTTTAAAAAGTGACCTAGGTAATACAAGTTATTTTTACATCATTGTTTTAATCTTTTTTTGTGCAATAATAAAAAGGGCATTTATTTTGATGTGCTAGATGCAAATACTGTTGTATTATCTAATTTTGAAATTCAAATTTATACAATTTTAAATAAATTAAATTACAACTAAAATACAAGTTTTAACAGAAATGACATTAAAGCATATTAGTTTAACTTGAATCCTTGCGAGACAATAGAATCATGAAATGACATATGAAGATGTACTTCATTATATTATTATCATCTATTTGCACTTAACACGGAATTAAATGTCTGAAAACATTACCTTCATGCATGTATATTTTTTATGAAGTATATTATTTCAGTAACTCTTTTTTTTTAACTATGCTGAAGTGTGCATCTTTTTCACAAGGGTTCTGAAAGCTAAGAGCTTGAAATAAGAGACTGAAAGTCGAAATTAAAATTTTCTTCACTAAGTATTTTTGAAATGTATTTATGTGGAAGTCACATACAGGAACAGTGGAGAGAAGCTTCTGAAGGTCTTCCTTGGAAACGGTTTGACATTTGGTGATGAGCAGACACGACTCACGTACTACAGTCTTCAAGATACACTGCAACAGTTCATCTTTCAGCCTGTGGGGAAAAAGTGATTGCACATGACTCACATTAACCACAAAACATCTACAGACATCTACAGTCAGTTATCAAGGTGAATGACACCACATTTCTCTTGAGATGACAAGGAAAGAACTACCTATAGTGGTCATCTTCCTCACTACCAAAGCGGTTCTTCTGTAACTGGTTGGCAAGGTTGTTTAATATAACATCCCGTAATTGAGACAAACCACTGTTCTTCTCCCCTACAGAAAAAAAAGAAGTAATTATTGGCATATGCTGCTCATCAAAATTAAATTGTTCAATGCTAACTAGAGCACACAATTGGCTAAACCTTGTTGCAAAGCACTAGCAAAAGTAATAAACATGAATGTGTCGAGGGGAAATATTAAGGAGATGTTTCAATTATTTACTAATAAACTAGTGCTCTTCTGAGTCCGTGTGGCAAGGATAAAGTTTGTTCCTGATCTCATTAGACGCACGTCTTTAGAGAGAAATCATCTTTACAGATTATGATTAAAACGAAAGAGTTTTGTTTTTGTTTTATTTTGTTGAGCAGTAATTAAAAGGTTTCTATTGATCATTAAATATGTATAATGTTTGTGAAGCATGTATTTGGAGTTTCTTTCGTTTGGTTTTTGTGAAGCACTCCTTTTCAAATTGAGACGGCAGAAAGTGCATCGCGGGTTTTCTCTTTATTTTATAGAAGCACAATGTTTTGTTGACATTGTGAGCACACACAAATAAAAGACCTTTTACAGTTCTGAATGATGTATTACTTTTAACTTTGTGATGTGTCCACTGAAAAAAAAAACCAAGTGATCGTGCTGGAGTCTCCGTGTCCTGGAAGGCACACTTTAGCTTCCACTCTTTGCATGAACTACTGAATATTGGGCACATTTAACTAGGTTAAATAGTTTGAACTGTTTTATATCTATAGATTTTATTTTAGGCAAGCAGTGATGATTGGAGAAGGCAAAATTGATCAAACATAGGCTATGATCAGTTCACAGTTTACCACTGACCACATTTAGATAGCAAAAACAAAAAAAATGCTGCAAACATTTTTCTAAATTAACTAAAATTGATCACTTACATTACATACAAATCTGAACTATTTTAATAGCTGAAACAGTAGCAGGCTTAAGCATTTTGGGAGAAGGGGGAAAAAACCCACAGGTTTAAGTCGAACTTGACTTAAATATGATTCAGTACTATGTGTTTGTCTATTTGCATTTCTCACCCTCTGTGAAAACAAATTTTAGCAGGTTGTTCAACTCCGATTCGCTCTGGTACAAGGTGTTTAAACCTGAGCTAATGAGAAAAAAGAAAAATGGTTTATAGTTATTACACATACTGAGATATCCTTTGACTTTTTGATTTTCTTAACTTCGTTTTAAGGCTCACCTGATGGCGAGGCACACTTCTCTTTGTATTTCCGGCTCTATCTGATCGTGAGGAGCCATAAGTAACTGCCAGAGCAACAGTCCCGAACGCTTCACACAGTCCCGGTTCTGCTCCGTATTTAGATTGAAAAACTGGAACACAACCTGAATTTAAAAAAAGTATTTTAATTGTCACTACTATTAAAGAGCTTCATCAGAATTGATTTAAAGTCATTTACATTTTTTAAATATTCTAGCAAAACCCCACCTGAAAGACGACCAGAATGCATCGGATGATGCATGTGTCTCCGTTAACCATGGCCTTCTCCATGACGTCACAAATGGAGCTGAAGTGGCAGGCCTCCATGGGCTGTTTTCCTATGAAGGTTCCCAGGTGCAGGTTACTGCTGGCTGCCAGCAGGTTGAGCTGATGGATGCACATGGCACCAACATGATGGAGCAGCTGGTTTATCACTTTAGATGTGTCTATCATTTCTTCTGTCGTAAAGATATTATAGGGAAAATAAAACGGATCATTTCTGAACAAAATATCAGAACATGAAGAAAAAAAAATGTAGCAAGAGGCCTATTAGCAAAAACCTGCTCACCCTTGTGAGAAACAAGTGCACTTAATTGTATTGAATCTGCAGTTGTAGTGTACTTAAAATCTAAAAAGTATATTTGAAAAACTATGAAACTATGTTAAATTAAATAAAAGACCACTTAATTGACTTTTCCATCGCTGTTTCTTATCACACTTAAGTACCATTTTAAGTAGCAATCTTTTTATTAATGCCAAATTAAAGTTTTACTTTAGATCACATTTTAAGTTATTGTTTAAATAATACTTTGTCGTACGAAGCAGTACACTTCTTTTGATGTTTTGACTAATTAATTAAAGCACAGGTTAAGCTCATTTTAATTTTAACTGTAATGTGTTATTTAAAAGTAATAAAATTGCAACTTCATCATTACAAATGGTTTTAAAATACAACATACATATTTTAGTAAGTCAGTACACTCAGCAGTACTTACATATTTACGTGATAAAAAATAAAGATGCACTTAAGTTCTACTTAAGCTGGTCAAAAAATATGCTAAAATAATTGCATTTAATATAAACTTAAAATATATCACATTTAATTTTTTTATTTAAAGTAGTTATTACTGTAATAAGTGCCCTTTTAAAAGTATGCAAAAGTGCACTTATTATGGACATTTTAGAAAAATAAGCTATCATCACTAGTGGAAATAGCAGGAAACTGTGTTCGGTTAGAACATGGTGTAGTATTTCACAAGTCAAAAACGTTTGGTTGTACAATCTTACATCATATTAAAAACATGTAAAGGTTAGCTGTTCTGTACTTTCTCTTTACAAAGTTCTGTTTATAGTTTGAGTACCTTTAGGCTGACTTATGACGTGACTGACGCCAAGTCGCTGGCACACATGATGGAAAGCCTGATTCCCAGGATTACACCACTGGTCCATGTAGTCGCTGGAGCACGTCCAGATTAAATTGTTAAGTGCATCATAACAGGCCCCTGGAACAGTCATTACAAAAACGTAACATCAGTACTTGTACAACACTTCAAAATGATAGGAAAACCTGAAAAATGATAATAAAACATGGAAAAATCGATTCACAGTAAAAAAAATTGTTCAGTTGTTATTCTGACTGCTGTTAATTAGAAGAGACACATAAACACCACGATTTCTTTAAGTGTCCATCTGCCCCACCCCAAAATGTCTGATTCTTACCCAGTCCTGCAACTTGAGCTCCGCGACCCAGAGAGCTTCCTGGGGCATCTACCAGATCAGCACGACTGCTGAACTGACCGTCAGTCAGGTTAAACACCAAACTAGACGCCAAGACTAGGAAAGACATCACAAATGTTAACAAGAGGTTGAGGATGTTTCATTAAAGCTTATGAATTAAGCACAAAATTAGTTATTCCAGTTTAGTAGACTTTAAATATACTGGTTTAGTGTCGCAAACATACAACTGCAGCATATTTATATTAAAGGGTTAGTTTACCTAAACATTAGACTTCTGTCATTAATTACTCTTTACCCTCATGTCGTTCCAAACCCATCTTCAGAACACAAATTAAGGATTTTTTAATGAAATCAGAGAGCTATCTGTCCCTCCCTAGACAGCAACACAACTAAAATGATCCCAAATCCAGAAACGTGGCAAAAACACTGGTAAAACGGTCCATGTGACATCAGTGGATCAACTTCAGTTTTGCAAAGCTAGGAGAACACTCTTTTTCACGCAAAGAAAACAGAAATAACATTATATACTGAACTATTCTTCATTCTTCTGCCATTTTAGAGAAGTGTACGCTGTCCTCTAGGCGTAAACAGACGCAGATTACATCCATGCATGTGCTTTCACCCGGATGTAAACAAAGCAGATTACATCAAATACGTTAAAGCTTGTGCATGTGCTGTGTGAAAATGGTGGAATACGCAAGTCACAGGAGAAGAGTAAATGATGTTATTTTAGTTTTATTTGTGCAAAAAAGTATTCTTGTATCATCGCAAAAGTGAGGTTGAGTCACTGATGTCACATGAACCATTTTACAGAAAACTTTTGCTATGTTTCTGGACCTGGGATCATTTCAGTTGTGTTGGAGGGTCAGATGACTCTCTGATATCATCAAAAATATATGAATTTGTGTTCCGAAGATGAACAAAGGTCTTTTTGGATGAACTAACCCTTTAAATGCTTAAATATGTAAATGTATTTGCATTATACTTGGCATGAAACTCAGGATCAAATTTCAAAATTGAAAATTTGATTAAATAACTGTGACGTTAAGAATGTTAAATGATTCATCACTGTTCTAGTGAAGTAACAAGTGATTGTTTGGGGTATGAAGATCTTACTCTTGAGGGAAGAAAGGCCACTGGAGCCACCGAACAGCGAGCGGGTGGCCGAGCTCCCAGCTACGCCTGGAGCAGGTGCCAGCATCACCAGATACGTCCCACATACATACATCGGCGTCTTCCTCAGTGCTTTTATAGACAGACCACAGCTTGTGTTGACTACTGGGATGAGAGAAAAAACAAGGGACCACGATCAGCACTGCAATTACAACTACAGTGAAGAATTACAGCATGGCACAGATGTGTTAATATTGGCTATAGTTATTAGAATTAACTAAAACCATAAAACGTTACTTGTCAAAAATAAGAAAACATAAAAAAAGATTTAATGAACTGAAATAAAATTAAAAATAACATACTAAAAAAAGAAAAGTAACACCATGTCTACACCGAACATGACAGTTGTGTTCATGACAGCCACACGCACCGCAACAGCTTAAGTCTGTCTACACTGGACATGACCATCAAAATCATTTCAAACTTGTGTCAGTACATCATAAACAGAACGCAGCATTAGTTTCCTGTCTGAAATTGAGAAGTCCAGTGTAGATATATTAAAATAACATTAAAACCTAAAAATAATAAATAAATAATAATAATAATAATAATTTAAAAAATGTCCACATACTGACCTTAAGTATTTAAAACTTGTAAGGTCTTCATCAGGCACTGCCATCCTCTTAACTACACTTAAGCTCAGTTTTTAAGATAATTCCAAACATCTTAAAGAATATCCCCAGTACTTATAGATAAATAGATATAGATTTCTTCTGAAACTTGCATGCTGTGTATTTAAACAGTTTGTTTTTATTTTAAGAGTAAAGTGTTAAAAGTGACTGTGTTTCGATAGCGTCTCTCTATAAGCCACTTAAGTAACATTATATTACATGTTAGTACAGTTTTTGGAAAATATACTTTTAATATTAAACTTTCAGTAAATTGAGGCGCTCTTCTTTTTCACAATGGCTCCCATTGTTGTAGAAACTAAGCCAAAGAAGCTGGTGCTTGGGAACAGCCGAGGCACAAACAACATACAGCAGCATTACCCGACTGCTCCTCTTTGACGGGGTTGGTGATGGCGGAGCCAGTGAGAGCAGCTAGCGTGGACGAGTGCGAGGCACGAAAGCGTGACATACGGCTCAGGAGCAGCTCATTCAAACACTTCGATGACTCGCCTTCCTTTCGCGACAGGATCACCCGATCCTGTATAGGCCTGGCCACACACAGACCCGACTCAGTCTGCAAAGAAACACAACAGATATTAGGAGCCCTTACACATTAGGAACACTTACATACTTGCTGCGTTTATGATAATTTCCTTGTGATAAGAAGTGCACTGAATGCACACTTGTAGTGTTTTAATGTGTTGACTAACATACTAAAGCGCATGTAAAGTGGTTAATTATCATTTTAACTGCAGTTTATAATTCCATATTGCATTACATTACAATTAATATAGGTACTAAATTGCAGCTTCAAATTAAAAAATATTTCCGTTTAGGATAGTTGCTTGTCAGTAACATCAGAAAAATTATTTAATTATGAAATTATATCTAAAGATGTACAGTCCTGCTTAAGTGGGTCAAAAATTATGTTAAAATTCAGCTAATAGCATTAAATATAAATTCAAACTATAATATATCATAAATGAACAAAACATACACTCAATTCACACTTAAGTATATGGTTTGCATACGTTTGCTTAAGTGGGCTTAATTTTCACAAGGTTACACTACTGTAAATGCAACTACAAGACTGCACAAAGAACAATGAAATTAGGAAGCCTGATATCTCTGAAGTCTCATACCGTAAGCTGGAAGACATCCATGAAGACAGAGTGGCCTTTCTGGGTTTTCTCATTGATGCTGACAGGCGACCAAACCCAGTAGAGGTAGGTACCATCAGAACACAGACGCAGGCTGGTCAAGCTGCTGCCCACTGGGAAATGATGAGGTGGCATCGCTACTATATGGGAAACCTTCAACAGAAAAAAAGAGTAATGTTTATGTCCCATAAGATGCTAATTCAGACAAGTCTGGAGAGTGAGGCAGAGTAAAGGATGACAGGGCAACTGTACCTTCATGTTATAGTGATAAAAACAGTCAAAAATAAACTTATGCATGAAAAAAAAAACATTCATCTGCCTGGCCAAACACTATGCCAGCAATGTTTATTTATTCTCATAAATGTGAATGTGAGGACTTAGGTTTTGGTTGTAGTCTGCTGACACGTGGAGGATTCAAGCATAATGTACACCATTTGTAACTAGTGTTGCAAAGGGGTGGAAAAATTCCTGCTCAATTTCTGGAAACTTTCCAAAATCCCTGGAAATAACTTCAGAAATTTACTTG
The DNA here is from genome assembly GCA_032353835.1 of Enteromius viviparus. Lineage (NCBI taxonomy): Eukaryota > Metazoa > Chordata > Actinopteri > Cypriniformes > Cyprinidae > Enteromius > Enteromius viviparus. The sequence continues at coordinate 1,581,227 of JAUCNO010000873.1, read as the reverse complement.
AAATTTCCCACCTTTTTGTAACCCTATTTGCAACTTTGAGAAATCTGCATTAAAAACAGAAGAAATCCGACATCTATCAAACGTCCAGACAAACATTCTAAATCATTTTCATTTTACAAAACTTTTTTAAATGACATTTTCAGGAGTAATCCACACCAACTATTTGACATGTTGAGAAATCCCAAACTTTAAACTGAAATTACAGCATAGAGTGGGGAACAAACGTAAATAAAATTAAATTAGGAAATTTGTATACATTCTCTATTTTACAAACAAAAATGATACGAGTAGAAATATCCAAATACATTCTTGCTATCAAATTGAAAGTGCAATGTGAGAGATGCAGGGGTCGTACCTGCAGTGTGAAGGGGTCGATGACCTGGCACAGCTGATGAGGTTTGGTGTCAAAAGAGGCTGGACGGTGGAGCAAAAAGCCACTGCTGTGAGCCACCCAACCTGCTTCCAGTTCCTCATTCCGACAGTACACAAAACCCCTGGGAGGAAGAGCAGAGGTCAACGTTTTAGCTTTCAGGAATGTGCCAGGATAGTTAGTGGAGCTGTATATTTTTAGCTGTTGTGCTTTTAAACCGAAATGATATTAACTATTAAACAAATACATCAAATATGAGTTAAAGTTAAGGTAGAAAATTTTTTAGGCGATGCTGAAGGCATAAGATCCCACCGAATCACCTCCCAAACATCTAACAAATATAGAAATGAGAAAGACAGCAGGAGCTATAGAAAGAGCACAATAGTGGCCTGGAGGTTACTGGCACAAACAGAAGAGCAGGCCAGGAGGTGAAGTGGAGGTTGAGTTACCTCAGCGTCCCATGCTGCCCCGAGCCCAGCTTGCTTAAGCCCTTCCCAAAAGAGTTTGTCGTGTAGAGATAGAAACCATCTGTAGCCAGGCTGCGACCCAGGTCTGTGTCTGAGACGGGAAAACAGAGAGAGAAAGATGACAGCAAGCAAAAGACAGCAGCGCTGAAAAACTACTTCTAGTCAAACTCCAGCTTCCTTTTTTCTCAAGCAAAAAAAATTTTTTTTTTATTTTTCTAAATTCTATTTTTAATGGTAAACTAAATAGTAATAAACTAATTTAAATCTTACAATTTACAAAAAGCACTTTTTTTACTTGATGGCTTAAAGCTAAACTTTAATAATCCAAAACATGTCTAATTAATTCAATAGGAAATGTTGCCATTTTTTTCACTAAACTGTGTTTTGTCTCTTATTTTTCTAGGTGTAATGATGTGTGCAAGTATTGAGGTTGACAGACAGACCAATATTTTATTATTTAGAGCACAAAAGTACAAAGCAACCAGTTTTAGAGAACTGTTAGAGAACTGGGTGATCTTATGACATGCACCTTTACTCTCCGCTCCAGCGGCGCTGCTCTCTGGGGTGGGCAGCATGTCCTCAAAGCCCCACGAAACGCTGTGTTTGCCCCCTAACAAACAGGACGGTGAGCCTGGCCCTCCCTCAAGAAGCAGCAGTCTGCAAGTGAGAGGATATGAAGCATTCTTGTGTGACACTAAAGACTAGAAACGATGCTGAAAATTCAGTGGCATATGGCATTTTTCTCTCACAAATCTCACAATTTCCCCACAGGTTATAAACCCAACTGCTTCCGCATCAATGACTTGCTCTGCTCTGCCTCGAACACTTTGAATAGGAACATGATGTTATTTCGATCTAGAATCGAAGTACTACATGTCTAGTGGTGGGAAATACAACTGAGATATTACACCATATTATGAACTAAGTGTGACGTCTTTTCGCAATTTTGTGACTTTAGAGGCGTTTAGAGGGTTAAATGAATAGTTCACCCACAAATTTAAGTTATCCCACATTAACCCTTCTCACCGCCAAGTCATCCTGTGTTTATGACTTTCTTCTTACAGTCAAACACAGTCATTATTTGTATTTTCTTTGCACACACACATGCATGGGCATGCATTCACACACACTGTGTTGGAGTTTTAGATATTAAAACTTCTCTTTTAAAGGGTTTATAGGTTATTTTCATGTTTCACTGTAATGATTATCTGGCAAAACCTTTATGAGCAAAACAGGAAACTTTAACTAAATGTGATTTTATAATGTCTGCATCAGCAAACACTGTTTTAGTGCTTAATTAGCCATTAGTGGTCTTCCGCTGCTGTCTAGTGGTAATTAATCTCAACTTCCTGCGAACACTGTGTTTAAGTGTTATAACTATTATAATGTTTTTGTCAAAACGGCTTGATTGACAAAATTAGTCCTAGAGACAAAGTTGTTCAGAATGAGGAGAACTATCAGCTGATTTAATGTTTGTGTGAATATATGTACATGCTCTAAAATTTAACCTTGTCCAATAAGTTCTCAAACTTCACTGGCCGATGGCGGCCATGTTTTTTGATACACACCAATGTCCTCATATAGACTTGTATAGACAGTTTGGAAGATGTTATATATAAATTTTTAAGCCGATCAGACCAATGGTTGCCTAGTTATGGCTGAAAATGTTATCACGCCCCCAAGTGGCAGAGCTACACAATTGTTGGTATTTCACTAAGGTTTGAGTGTCTACACATGTGTACCTAGTTTGATGAAGATAGCTCATTCCGTTCCAGAGTTATAGTCCGAATAACATTAGGCTAACACTAGCATACACGCTAATTGGCCTAATTTCGCTCCAAAGTCAAACTTAAAAAATAATTATTGATATTCAATGTCAACAGATTATTTCTGCAGTGGTTTTGTTCCCGATTGGGGGGAAAAAAAGAAAAGGAAAGGAAAAAGGAAAACGATTAATACAAGGATTGCAACGATGTGACATTTTTTAGTCTACAGCAAACGGTTCACAAGCTATGGCCAAAAATGTCTAAAATGATTGTTTTTTGCACTGTAGCGCTCCGGTAAGGCTGATTGGGCTGAGACTTTGATAGAGTCTCAGCCCAATAGAGTTTCAGCGCTACGCTCAAACTCTGAACAATGATTTTGCAAACTACTGCAAAGTGACTAAAAGCCACAAATAAAGGCTGAAGCCAAAACAACGAGTAGCTGCGCTTACCTCGCACATGACAGAGCCACTAGAGCAGCTGCAGCGTTCTGCCTCTGCTGTTGGGTGAGCAGTGGTCTTGCCTGTGCCGGTCCCTCCGGCTCACTCCTCTCCTCCAACCAGGAGCAAAGCAACCTCTCCAGGCCGTTGAGGCAGTCTGCAGGCTCCTTGCCCAGGCTGAGAGGCTGGCAGTCACGCAGACACGCGAGGAGGACCTCCGCGGTGACGCCGCAGAGCGCAGGGTCGTGCCGAGTTTGCGACTGCAGAAGTGGAAAGACCAACAGCAGGCCGACACGTGAGGTAAACGGTGCCTGATCGGTGCCAGTGGGCATCGAAGCATGGTGAGGATGGTGGTGATGTTGAGGTTGCAGGAAGCCTTGCCGCTTAAGCAGGGCCAGCGTCTCGTCGTCGGCCCCTCCGGCGCTCCCTGGGATGACCCCGTCATGCTCCTGCTGCTCCTCCAGGGCCAGCTGCCGCTGCGCCCCCCACAGTCCGCGCAGAGCATTGAGACGGTACTCCAAAAGTCTGGTGTAAGCGTTACTCTGGTTTCCACAGATGGCTCGCAGGCGCTCGGCGAGCTCTACTGGGTTCTTAGTCTCGAATGTCAAGATCTGCAACAGCACAGAAAAAAACACCTGAAGCATATTCTGGCACAAGATCATCAGGTTCATCTAAAATTAGAGACACGCTTCAACACTGTCATTTTTAGAGATTGTATCTAACAATTCAAGTGGTAAAATAAATAATAATAATCATTAAGTATGTTATTATTTAAAGTAACTGTCATTTTAGACATATTGGTACAAAAACAACAACATACAAGTACATATATTTACAGCAAACACGCATATATTATGTAAACAAAAAGTATTTTAATGAATCGTATGGCAGCACTATTTTAAAAGCTTATTTTTTTAGCACTATTACTCCAGTCACATGATCCTTCAATTTCTGCTCAAAAACATTATTTCTATACTGAAAACAGCAGAGTCGAATTTTCAGGGGTTTTATTTTTGAGCATTTATCTGTTCTTTATCTTTGTTTTTACATTACTCCATGATAATCCCTGCTAAATAAAAGTATTAATTTTAACAACCCCAACCCTGCAGAAAACAGTGGATTCAAGCTCATTACTGAAAATGTAAACTCATTCTCTGCCAGCAGGGGGCGCTTTTGTAGCAGCAGTAATGCTATGATCAAAGCTCATACAAGCTACTTTATCAGATAAACATATATTCATATTCAAAGAATAATTCAATCAATAAATGAATAAAAGTAGAGCTGGTAATTTGATGCGTTTCTCAGATTAATTAACTACAGTGAAAAATAATGTGCTAAAATTACTAACGCATCTAATACGAGTCATTTGACATTTCATACAGCTGATTTATGACAAGGCTGGGCAACAACTCACTGATGGACCCTAGACAATGTAGCTAGAATGTCCATGAAAACAAAAATGCACCTGTTTGAGTTTGTCTCATATTTACACACTGTAAAAAATGGAACTGCACATTTTTCCAGTTTACTGTATGAAAAACTATTTTTTTATCTATTTTAAGAACATAAAAACCCTTGTCAGACCAAAAAATTACCACAAATGTTGTCCCAACTAGACAAACACAGTTGTCTGAACAAAGAATTTCATGTTGTTGAAATGTCAAGGATTTGTGAGTTCCCAGCATGCATTGCAGGGAGGTTAGTGTGTCTTTAATTAGGGTTGCAAAGGGGCGGAACATTTCTGGAAACTTTGAAATTTGGGAATTTACAGGAAGTTTTGAGAATTTAGGGGAATTAATTAGAAATTTGGGGAAATTTATAAAAGTTTATCATATACAAACATAAAAATAAACATTTAGATCCGTTTCGTTATATGCTATAAGAAAACAATGAGGAGAACAATGGAAAAATTGTTTGCACTACTGCTCATAATTAAGGTAGTACATTAATATGATGAGACACACCAATTTTCAATATGAAGCAGCAAAACTATCCGTTTTGTACAGCTAAAAATAGCCGGAAGCTATACCCATAGAATTAACTAATGGCCACACCCCTTTTTACATCAAGAATATCACAACATAAAACCATTATTTTAAACTGTAATCCAGCGCAATGTAACTGTTTTGTTCTGTGTTTTTGATCAAATATATAAAGGCTTGATGAGCAAAAAAAAACAACGTATGTTTTAAGTTTAAAATTAGTAATGTGTCCAATCTTTTTTGACCAGTACAGTGGCTAGCAAAACTAGCTAAAGCTAGCACACACATACCTCATAAATTATCAATGAAAAAGTGCTCAACTAAAACTGCATTAAATCTAGTTGTCTTAACCAAGATTATGCTGCAAGAGTGTTTTCTCCGCTACATTTAAATCCCTAGTTCCTGCAATTTTGATAGTCTCCACTTTATTCCCATTCATTCCTAATTACCACTTTGATGTCTCACACACACACACACACACACACCAGTCGGTGTGATGGAGATGATCCGGTTCAATTGAACAAACCTAATGAGTCAATGGGCCATTCATAAAGAATCGTTTACTGAAATCCTGAATAAATCAGCCATCTGAACAACCCACAAGTGCTCATTCACTCAGCCTCAAGGTCCACAAGAGTAATACATTTTACTTGAAATTATCTTTTTATTATGCAATTAATTCAATTAATTCACTGACACATCATGTAATTAATTAGATTACAAATTTTAATCGCTTTCCAGCCCTAATTAAAAGTATTAAACATAATATCTTATCTAGCATACCTGCTTAACACTGTTTCTTTAGTTCAAGCGGTTTTCTTTCTAGCTGAGAATTTCTTTCTGAATCCTCTTCATTAGAAATTCATTAAAAAATAAATCCCTAGCAACTATATGATTTACAAAAATTATTCAATTCAACAGCATTATCTTTGTCCCAAACCACTGTTTATCTACCAACTTCTTCCCAGGCTGCAAGATCCATTTAGGCATTTATTTGTTAGTGTTTTGACATCTATGCTGAAAATAAGGAAACGCATAATATATAATCGTCCCCTTTCCAATCTTGCAGTTTGTATTATTCATACATCAAACTTTAGACTCATTGATGTCAGTTTATTAACTCAAAGTGAACTTTTGCCAGAAGGAAGATTAAATTCACTGCTGCTATCTGTGTTTTTCCTCCTGTAGGATCAAAAGACATTTTAAAAAAAAGTGTATGAAATAAATGGCTTTCATCAAAATAAAGGCATGCTGCAACAGGCTGGAAGTGAACACTGACATTTGTATGGCAAACACTGAAACGGCAAGATGGCAACAAACAAGAGGAAAAACAACCAGATGGATCTAAAGGAGGGGAAGGGGGTTCTGGCGATGGCCTGTTTTGGGAGTTTTGCAGTCTTGATACAGTATTCAGTGCAAATAAAACAAATAAAAAAGCCAACTACTAGATAATAATCTGTGCAATTCCATACTTACACGCTGATATACAAGTGGCAGAGTTGTGATGTTGGAAGAGGCATATTAATGTGAAACATCACAAAAGCACAATATAAATAATGTCATATTATCTATATATAATATTAAGATCCGTGAATGGAAAGCAAGTGTGTAGCCAAAAGGTGTTTATATCATGACGCTTTTACAGTTTTCAGATGAGGGTTTAATGATCACAACATCATCCACAATGTAATCTGTTTTGTTTAGATTACATCAATGCTTTGTTTCTGAATGCATGAACGCAATAACACAACAACACTGTACATGTGTCCCATCACGTGACAAAGAAACATAGGAAGAAGCATCATATAAGTAGAAAAGTGGACCAAGTGCAATAACCACAAGTGCGGTAATGGGACGGGCCCAGACAGTAGATGCATCTCAGTTTGCGCACTATACTATGCTATTTTGTAGTGTATGTTCACACAGAAACTTCCAAAAAAAGAATAAACAGAGCAGTCCTAAGAGGAGCACAGGCCCTAAAAAGTGCTCTTCAAATACTGGATGGTGCACATAATTAACCTAAAAAAAAAGGGTTCACAAGATGGTAGAGCAGCAATTTTCAAACTGGAGTCACCGGGATAATGTAAAAAATTAAAAAAATAAAAATGATAAAAAGCATAAAATAAACAAATATTTTATTAAACCAAATAAGAACATGAAACAGTTATTTAGGAAATATATAAATATCAAAAATGCAACTTTATTTTCAAAATAATATCAAGTGAATTTTTCACTATATAAATATATTAGGTCTTTACGCAAGAAACCATTTAAAGACTTTAAATATCAAGATGACTATCATATTTGGGTGTCTGGAGCATCTAAAAGATTGAAAACCCCTGCTTGTAGAGAACATAGCACATCATTTAGGACACAGCTTGTGACATTTTCTCCAATATGATACATAAATATGATACACATAAAATAGGCTTCGGACACAGATGCTCCTTTAATAAGAAAATCCTTGTCCACACAAATCCACCAGAAAATAATAAGCCATTGTGGTATGCTCGTTGCAGCATACTATTTGGGGCACACTAATTCTAATCTCGGATACTACTTAGGGTGGGTGGTGCGCGAATTGGGACACATAGATAGAACATCGCCTAACAACGCCCTGTAGCCGTTACTACAACACGACTACTCATATTTTATTACTTTAATAAATTACTTATGGAGGAAAATGACATTGTGTGCTTAGGACAACATGTGTGTTAAAGCGTTCAGTGGGGAAAGCCCTATCGTACTGAGCTAAGCGTCACTATTACAACCGTAAGTTGTCGTATTTGTGTCAAAATCACACATATTGTCTCCAACCTATGTGGTTTCCACCTTAGATTGTAACATGAATCCTACGGACAGGTCAATAGCTGCCTGCCACACGCCAGTTAGAGATTCAACTCCCCCTAATACTAGCCTGCCTGTGCTAGGCTAACGCGTCAAACACCAGACACACACAAAAACTGCGTGCCTCTCATCATGTACGACATATACATTTACAATAACAACATTAAAGAGGAGTTTATGAGTTTCCTTAACGCCACGCAAATCGACCTGCCGTTAAATTCAGTATCAGAGGCCATCATATTTGATTCTGCTCGTAACGGGCTTAGAGCTTGTTTACATGAACTAACATCGACTGGAAAACCCGATGTGTGATTTAACACGACTAAGTGCATAATTTACTTGAATAAACACAGCAAGAGCCTTTTATTATTAGCATGTTGCTAACTGACAAGCCTGTTTTGGCCGAACGTTATCCAGTCCCGGGCGAGCCGAGTTAGCGTTAGTTAACTTTGGTGTTAAGCTAATCAAGTTCTCGACTAATCGCAATCTAAATGAAACGGATATAGTAAATGTGTACCTCCTGCTCGGATTCCGCTTGTTCAGACACTCCGATTTCACTGGGCAGCTCTGCCAGGTCCGTGACCCGAATTAGTCCATCGTGAAGGAAAATAGTCTCTTCCTTCACTGACAGCCACTGGGAAGAATCCACAGCACCTGATCCCATCTCTTTCTCTCCTCCGAGGGAAAAGGGCGAAGTGGTCAAACATCAAATTCAACGCGCGACGGGATCAGATTCAGCGCGAGCCGGCGACAGATATCCGCATCATCACTGAGCGCTCGCGCAGTGGATGTACGACGCCCATGCGATGCGATGCAAGGCCTCGCTGGCTTTCGCTGCGGATCGATTCGCCAGCCTCTCAGCTCGATAGGCTCCAGGGGTCTTCGTAAATCGGTGGGCGTGACACTGGGACAGATTTCGCTCTTTCCAAACTTGACACAAATGCGCAGTCCTCGCGCAACTGCTCTGCGCCGACTGCAACCGAATTAACGGCGGTTCAGCGGCATAAATCTTTCCCAGCTGTCATCCAGACGCCATGCTAAGCCAGTTACACTGCAGTGTAGTAGATAACCCACCTGTAAGTCGCTTTGGAAAAAAGCGTCTGCTAAATGAATACATGTAAATGTAATAAACACTGGATTTAATAAAGTGCGTTCAATTACTTATAATAAATTTAAAATTACATTTAAATCCCAAAAGGTGAAATCCAAAGCTTCCCTTAAACCCTGAGTACTGTATACTTTAGTCATATACTAGTGTATGCATACAGCGAACATGATGCCCTAAGTACTTACATACTTAATTTTTTTATGTACATACTAGGGTATGCTTACCACAAAGCACGCATTTTTATATGCAGTGCTAGCATGCATACAAGTAGCCTATACTTTGTTTTGTGTACAATGTAAGGACAAAAATTGTCTAAAATACTACATACTTAATTTTTATGTGCATACTACAGTATGCTTACTGTACAGCACGCATTTGTGCAAGTCCAAATTACAGTATACTTTGGTTTGTGTACAATGCACATAAAGACCAAAGTATATTTAAGTTTTGGGGGTTTTTGGATATGCTTGTGCAAGTTTTGGCTTAAAGTGCACTTGAAGCCCAAGGTTTAATTTAGTCCACTTTTTTAGTCCACTTTTGTATCTTTTAGATCCTAATATATACACTTTATGTACCTATGGATCCTTTAGGTACAAAGATGTACCTTTTAAAAAGGCAACGGATGGTTCACATGTTCTTTTTTTTCTATAAATGAGGTAATATTTAAATATTAAATAATTTTCCTGCTGTTATGACCAAAAACAACACAGTCTACAATAAAACCACCTTGAAGGGATTGTTAGTTTTTCTTATTTTAAAAAAGGGGCTTTGTGGAAGTGTGAGCATTATTGAGCTGATCTTACGGCAATATACATATTTTACAAGGTGGCTAATTCGTACAAATTGTGATTGTGATCACAAAGTGATTTTTGCTTAATCATACGTATTTTTACATAAACTTAACCCCACCCATAAACCTACCCTTCACTGCGGTTTAGACAAATCATATAAAATCGTGCGAGTGAGGTCGTATGAATTTGTACAAAGCACAAATTTGCCAACTCGTAAAATACATACGGATTGGTTGTGTGACTGTGTTGGCATTGCATATGACCGTTTGATTTGGGGGCATTGAAAACTGCGAAATTGAAAAATCACATTTTTATTTGTGGTTTTTATCCTTTAGGTGATTAAAGCTAAACCTAATTGAAAGTCATCAAGTCTCAGCAGAAGAACCACGGATGACCAGGCGGACTTTTCTGTGAATGAAATGGGTTTGCTAAATCAAATTAGGTTTAATTGGTTTAAAAGCTGAAAAAGATGATTTTGAGGCTGTAATACACGTTATAAGCTCATTCTACAGCAGTAAAGGAATGAAGCTGATCGCTGAATGTAATACTGTGGTGTTATCATCTGCTGTTTTTCAGAAAACCCATCTGGCGAGAAGTTCAAATGAAGAAAGTGTTTATCCTGCTGTGTGAGTAATACCAAGCATACCGCACTAAATTGCAGCAACACTTATTTCCTGACACTTCAGGCGAGGATTATAGGAGTCGAGTTTATGCCAAGTGTCTGTCAGAGAGCAGATCAGAAGTATCAAATATTTTAGCAGAAGGAATGGCTGCAAGGCTGTTAAATGTTACCTCACCTGGTTTTTGGAAAAGTTACGGCAATATGAGATGTTTCAAAAATGTCTGTCTCTATTAATCCAAATTTTATTCATTTATGTGTCATATCGTAATGAATGTTGACATCAGTTGAATTCTACTTTATATGAATATTTTATACAGTTTAGGCCTAAAAACTGTATTACTTGGCTGATTGTTATTAGTATTCAATTTTATTTTTGCATTTTGTGGATGAAAAAAAAGTGTGAGAAAAAACAGTGAATTAATTAAAATGTATATACAGTGCCCTTCACTCCACTAATATTGGCACCCTTGGTAAATCTGACCAAAGATGGCTGTGAAAAAAATCTGCATTGTTTATTCTTTTAATCTTTCATTCAAAAAATTGACAAAATCCTAACCTATCATTGAATGAGGAGAATACCTCATGATGAGACAAATGTTTTTCTCCAATACTTGTTGGTCAAAATTATTGGCACCCCTAGATTTTTTTATGGGTACAATATCTCTGAAGTATATTCCCATTCATATTCATAATTTTAAGCACTCCAGGGTGATTATGAACGTGACAATATCCAGCCCTGGCTTCCTGTTTCAGAGAAATATATATAGGAGGGAACACAAAGCCCAAAATCCCTTAATCATCAACACAATGAGAAAAACCAAAGAATATATTTCTTATATGCTGCAAAAGATTGAGCTTCACAAATTAGTGAAGTGGCTTAAAGAAAAGAGCTAGAGCAGTGAAACTTTCCATTTCCACCATCAGTTCATCAATTAAGAATATCCAATCAACATAAAATGTTAGCCCCTACATCAGCACATGTTGTTCAGGAGGGTTTAAGAAATCATTCAGCTGGAGGTCCTGGACATCTTGTTTAGACACATGACATCATGGATTCTATCAAATACCAGGAGATAACAAATGAATAATTTACTGGATCTGTTAGAAATCTTATAATGGGTCATGGTTGGGTCTTCCATCGGGACAATATTCCAAAATAAACACAAGAATTAGTCACTGAGCACAAAAAGAAGAATGCAGATTTATTTTCACAGCCACCTTTGCTCAGATTTACCAAGGGTGCCAATATTAGTGAAGGGCAGTGCATATATATATTATATATATATATATATATATATATTTAAACATTAAACATTTCCTGTTAAACATTCATGTAAGGTTAAAGCTGCTCCAGCAGCTGTGTGTAGTTCATAGATTTATCAATCCATTGCAGAAATGGTAATTAATTCAAACTTGGCAACATAATAAAAAATTTTGCATCCTTGTCCTGACTTGGTGTTTATGATAAATGCCCTTTTCTTAAGAACACATTTCAACCTTTCAGATAAGATCACATTCATTATGTACTTGACTCTTTTATTTTATACCCTAGTCTGATAACAAAAATATAATGATATTGACATTTTAGGAGGACACGATATTATTTTAAATTAGGATTTGCCTCTGGGTCTGAAACCAACAAATTAAAAAACTGCCAGAGGAAATAAGCATGCTTTTTGTGGACTTAAATGCTTTTTTCTCTCTCTTTCTTGACGTTTGCCGACCTTCCGGCTCACTCCCTTGACAGCACACCAAATACGCTTTATTTTGTTATCATTGGGAAACGGGAACTCGTGAAATGCTTTTTTACTCTAGATTTACAACATGTATTTTAATGACATCTTCAGGAGGAATCCACAAACTGCAAATTCTGTTTAAATTTGTGGAAAGAATAGACATAATGTCTCTTCACTACAAGGACCTTCCAGGCCAAGTTTTTTACCTTACTGAACTACCATAAACAACAATCACAGAATCCTTCTGTCAAAGCAGCTGCAGGTAATATTACTGAGCTAATATATTCCTAAACACCTAAAATTCTCTGTGTTAGTGAGGCTCAAATCTGGGCCGTGGTTCAAATGCAGCCCTTACAGGTTTACCAGCGTCGCCCACCACCGTCTGGACTTTTTCTTGTTTTAAGAATGTTTAAACTGTGGAGATACAATAAAACTTACATTCGCTTTAACATTATTTTTCCAGAAGCAACGCAATTCACTGAGTCATTTGCTCTTTATTTATCACAGCATTAGAACATGCAAATGCGCGTTTATGCATATACTGAGGTTGCTTAGTATCATATTTAAAACTGTATTTATTGGCACCTGCTTAAACAACAAAAGTCGCTATAGCCTGTGCGTATAAAAGAGCTCAAAAGGATCACAATTGATTGTGCATTTTAAAAAAAAAAAAAAATTTTTTTGATGCTTTAAAGAATTGTCTTTTCACTCATTTAATTCGTTTTTCCTTCTGGTTCTTTTTCTTTTTACCTCTTTTTCTCTTTTTTCGAAGTGTCCTTGCTCCTGATTTAGTTAAGGACATTTGTTTGGACTGAGTAGCCATCGTCTTTCGCACTGAGAGTAATTTTGTTTTAGATGAGGCTGAAGGGGAGTGAGTGACACTTGTTTTCGGAGTCCTGTGGGTGCTTTGAAGAACACTATCTATTTTAAACTTATGAGTAATCATTTTCTTCTCTTTGGATGCCTTCCTTTGGGAGACAAGTGACTCCTTTCCTCCTTTTTGATGTCCGTTTGTTTGTAGCTTCTTCCTTTTTTCAATCTGGCTCACCAACTTTTGACTTAGCTGAAATGTTTCCCCTTTTGCATATTTCACCGGAGCACAGCTTTTTGGGCCTTTTGCCAATTGAATTGGTTTCGATTTGGAGGTTCTTTGTTTGGTGCTGTGTGACAGTTTGATTGGCACTTCATTGCATGAAAGGTCAACAGTGGCGCTGTTCTCATTAATCAGACTGGTAGAATTGTACGGTGTTGAATCTTTCCATACTGCCACAGGTGCAATCTTGACCATTGTGCACCTGCAGAGAGAAATTGAAGAACTTAGTCACAGCACAAGTGTATCTGGATGTAGACAAAAAGATGAGATTCCTAAAGTTGCAAAGAGTAAAGTTTCAAAACCAAAGAGATATTCCATATAAAAGTTATGACACCCTCCTAAAATGGCTCGTTTAAACACGCCCCACTTTTTTCTCCATCACTGAGAGGGTTTATTGTCAAACACCACCCAAATGTTTACACAAATAAAGAAGGCGGAGCTATTATTCTGGCTGTAGTGTTGCTGCGGGCGCCATGTTCTGGAGACGCTGTGTGTCTGTGATGTGAAAGTGAAACCACTTTGTTTGTGCTTCCAAAAGAGGACACAGGAGTTTTGAGCTAATGTTAGTGCTTGTTGTTTGTTGTTTCTCCGATCACAAATGCAGACATGGTATGTTTACGAGGCACGATGAAACGCGACTAAGTCGTGATAATCAGTAACCATGTCCTCACTGGATGCAACAAATACCTCATTTGTAATGTGTTTTATTGTTTTGGAGCCGGGACGTGGCATCACATTATGGTAGGGGGCGTAACATTTCTGTCACATGCTTGAGGTGTTCGGCCAATGACAACGCACTGGCCAATCAGAGCACACCTTGCTTTTTCAGAATGATGAGCTCTGGACAAATCGACCCGTTTCAGGAGGTGGGACTTAGAGTAGAAATATACAGTATGTAGAAAATAATGTGTTTTTTGAAACTTAAACCACATAAACACGTTGCATTACACCAAATACACAAAATAATGATCTTCTAAGCAACATCATATGACCCCTTTTAAATAGAAATATTTTTGTTACAAAAACCCATCGATCTGCTTCAGAAGACCTGTGTTAACCCCCGGAGGCATGTACAGTAGGTTAGTTTTGTGATTGATATATACGATTTATGGAGCTTCAAAATAATGGCCATTATCCACCAGCATTACCAGGGGCCTGTTCCATAAACCAAGATTATAGTATAAGCCAGGCTAATTTCAGTTAGTCTGACTTATTGCCAGTTATTTTGTATTAAAATAAGTCTGATTATCTGCCATAAGCCTGGCTTATTTGGTAAACTTGTTTTGTGGAACAGGCCCCAGGCTTGTCCCCCAGGGCAATGAAAAATGAAAATGAAAAATGAAACAAAAAGTCTTTGTATGAAAGAAGAAAGTTATATAAGTTAAAAGGCTTGGTGGTGAGTAAAATATGGGGTAATTTTCATTTTTGGGTGAACTATTTAATCAGTGCTTATTTTATTTCTTCAGACCCTTTTCCAGAATGAACGGCCACTTTCACGCATTCAAATTACTATAAAATTGTTGGATGCATTATCTGCTGTTGACACAAACTAGCTTATCATTTTTATTTTTCGCTAAGTAAAACTAGTTGCACATCAGACACCAAAAATGTCAATCATCTGGAATGACCTTTAAACAATGCACTGTTTTCTTTTTGATTCCACAAGTGCTCGATCACACAAAAAGAAAATGGCAAAGACGGCCCACGATAGCGGGATAATGATACACAGCTGCAGTGCTGATGAATAGAAAAGACGGCTTGACGTCTTGAGATGTGTTTTTAAATTCACTGTGCTCAAGCGTGAGATGCTGGAAAAACTGCAAGATGCAAGCACAGCACTCAAACATATTCATGCAACGTATTTATGCAGAATTTTTTTAAGCAGGGTAGTGGAACAAAAAAGCATGTTGGATAGCTGTGGAATGGGGGAAATCCAAGATGCATTTTTGATGCACAACATTTTAAAAACATGTCATACCTCAGTGCAGTAATAACAGTAATACTCCTGAAATACTACTTCTTAATCAGGAGTGATGATATTGATGTGGCGAGGTCAAAGTGCTGCAAAGTGCTCTTCCGCCATACATTATAGTTACCTTTTTTATCTGCTTAAAAATCACCACATTTTATTTTTTGTCACCATACTTATGTAACTACTCATGTTACTGTCTATAAATAGGGAAAACGTGGAAGTGCATGCTAGAGCGATTAAGTGCACGCACTGAGACCCAAGATATATGTAACAGCTCGTCTAAGTTGAGGGAAGAACATGGTGGAATACTTTCCTTTAATAAACCAATTGTTTCTCAGTTCTGTGTAAGTTCATAATTACTTGGGAAACGTAACATCTGCGTGGAAACTTTCTCCGCAGGACCCAACATGACTTGCTTGAGGTGAGCCATAGCCTTGACTTGACTTGTCTTGTTTAATTCTGTGCATTGCAACTTCAGACATTACTCAAGGATTCATTTGCTTATGACCTGCATGTAACTTACTCCCAATCTGGCACAATGTTATTATAGGGACACACAGTTAATACAGAATCTGGAAGAGGCTGAAAATTGAACACTATTATATGTAAGAGATAATGTACAGTTAGCAGGTTGTTGTCGCAGAATTTAACCGTGGAGTCAGTCGAGTCATATTCTATCCACTGCTGTAATCCACTACTTTTGCTTTTTTTCCATTTTAGCTTGTGGTTATGCATTTTTAAGCAACAGGATGGGGCCAAATTGTCAGCGACAGTGGAGTGATAGAATCACTAGCGGTCAAGATGATTCGTAAGACCCGGATGAGCTTGTGATAATAGTTTTACCGGTTGTTATGGGAATAACGTTGGAATGTGCCAACTGGCCAACCAGAATCGAGTATTCCACGAAGTCGTGGAATAAAGTGGGTTTAACTGATCAATGTTTCTTTAAATGTCAAAAAACACCTGGTCTATGACTATGAGCATATTAAATAATGATACCAATGATATCAATTTAGACCTTAATTACAAATTAAGTGAATTATGTCATTTTATTACACGGCTTTGTGAAATACTCAATTCTGTTTGGTCGGTCGCCACATTATTATTATTATACTACATTACATTATTCTCAGATTAAACCCATGAAGCATACTTTCTTGAATGCATGATATCATTTCTTGCACTCACAATCCAAACCAGTTGTACTGCGTGCATTGGCTCCTTTGGATCAGCTCGAAGCAGCGGAGCTTCAGGACGTTGAAAAAACTGTAGCCCACCATGTTGGAGATGGTGTCATTTCCATTGAGAAGGCATTGTTTAAATCTAACAGAGACGAGAGAGGAAGATACAAGACAGAAATAAACATGATTTGCATTATAGTAACTTTTGTGTTTCAATGTCAGCTAAACTTTCCACTAAACAAAATGTATTTATGCATTCTAATCTATTACCATAACTAAAACACATGGTTGCAAACAACTAAAAAAACAAATAGCTTTTTAAGTTATTTAATGCTTTTAAGTAGCTAACATTATTTTGTAAGTTCTGTTGACATATTAGTGCTGATTAATATATTGATTGATTAGAGATAGATATAGATTAATATAGTGTGTAATTTACAGTAAATATATTCTGTAACTGTAATAATCTATTGAAATGTATTATTTGATCATTTTAAAATTTGTCAGTAAATGTCTAGTTCATATGTGCTTTTCAATGGATAAACCTGCTTGTGTTTAAAGTGCCCATATTATGATTTTTTGAAAATGAGCTTTCATGCAGTGTGTAACAGAGCTCTTAGTGAATAAAAACATCCCACAAAGTTTTAATTTGTGTATACAGATATCGTCTCTCAAAAGAAAGAGTCAACTCTGAATCATTTAAACGTGTAGCTTTTAAAATGAATCTCAAGCTGTTGAAGTCAGCATGAAACAGCAAATTGCCATCCACTTGTTGGCGTTTTCTCATTGGTCTGAATGAAAATTCAAATTCATTCTTCACCACTAGGTGCTGTTTTTGTAGTGGTAAAAATGTCAGTTTCCCTGGTAACGATGCACACAAAGCAGCACTGTGCTCAGAAACACTGCTTTATCAATTAAAATGAAAATGAAAGCAATCAACCAATCAGATTAGCATCAGGCAAAGGAGGGGTTTGATAAAATGAACAATTAAGCAAATAAGTAAACATGAATGCATATTATAAGACAATACAAGTGTTTTTTGACCTTGCATGCATGTTAACCTGTTACTGCAGATTCCAAAACCAAACCTTTCACTAACCATAATAGGGGCAGTTTAAATACGTTTTTAGCAGGTGCTGTGCATAGTATTGAACTGAAACTGTATAATTGGAAAGTTAGTTGGAACAACTTAATTCACAACCTTTAACGGTGAAAAATGTGATTATGTTAATGAAATTAAGTTCCTTATTATTAACATAATTTCATTGTCATAAGTTAAAATCCTTGATGCAAACTTTTTATTTTTTCTTTGTCTTGGCTTTTTTTAAAAAAAGGCATAAACGTCATGCTTTCCATCTGAACTATGGGCAAAGCTAAATTCTTAATCTCGCATGAAGTATAATATTTTACTGATAAAATGCATGGAATGAATAGAAAAGAAAAGACGAGTTATGACAAAAGGTTGAGTTACGACTCTGAAGAGTCTCCCCTGAGGACTGAAGATGCCTCTCATCTGAGGAATGTGAGACAGTGTTCACCTGTGGTCACAGTCACAATGTGAGAGCGTGAACAGAGTGGGGTTGAACACACCGAAGTTCACCGAGAACGAGCGAATGATGTGCTCACAGTGATCATGTTCTCGACAGCATCTGTCTGCATGCACAAACATACCTGCAGGAGAGAACAACATCTAAATAATTACATCCAATAATATCAAATTGATTAATTAACCTGCTAAAAAAAAAAATAGTACCATCACAGAAAATTTTAATGGTTTTCACTACAATTCTGCTACAATTCCACTCAATTCAAGGATGTACTGCCTTTACATTGAGTGTTTACTATTGTTTTGCATTATTAAGATATTTCATTATTTAATACTGTAAATTAAATTTTGTAATAGTGTCCTAGCAGGGTAAATATTATATAGTCAAATAAATAAATAGTTCATGAAACTGCACAGCGATATTTGGGACACAGCTGCGGGTTTTGACTTATGTAACTACTTTTGTGACACACTCTGTAATCATATTGATTTATTTACTGTAATTTTTAGGTTATGCTGTTGGACCTCCCGTGCGTTTTGGGGAACAGACATTCCCAGATTTACAGTCGACCACACCCACCCAAGCACGCCCACTTTGGCACAAAAATTGCATTTTGATTTATTGCTCTTTTAGGAAAATCTTAGCGAATAACGCCAATAAAGACGAATATTGTTATTAATGAAGCTTGTAATTGATTTTATATTTTATATTCTGGACGATAACTTTCATATCTGTAAATTAAAAAATCCAATAGGGGATATATATATATATAAATTATATTTATTTTCAGTTCAGTTGATTAGGTTTTATTAATTATTGTTCTTATAAATAAACTTTACTGAGCATTCTTACAAATTGCTTCATTGTAGTCGAAATAACTTTGATAACTGTGATTTGATAATGACAAATGATTGCATGTTTTTCGGTATATACAACAAAAATAGTTCACTTAATTTCTTTATATCCTAAATGCATAGGATACTAATATTTAAAAAGAATAGCTTATACCAAATTAACTGACCAATGGATGCACACCTACCCAACTGCTCATAGTCATTGGCTCTGGTGCCGCGTCCACACCAAAGCGTTCCCGGCAAAACCCATGCGCGTTTATGACGACTTTTTGCTCTTGAATCCGTTCGCTGGCCTGGATTTATGCGTTCTTTGTGCAAAGTGAAATTGATGTGCGTGTTAATTTCACACAGACTGGCATCTTCCAGCAGCGCGCTCACGTTGAAGTGCATTGGTTTCTCATAGCCCCGAGCGCGCTCTTGGCGGCAGAGTGACCGATAGCGCTTGACAAGTGACCCGTCGCTACTTATGAAACAATCTTCAAGACGTTTCTCTGATGTCCACTTGCTCCAGTAAAAGAGAGGGGATGCTGTAGTGTCCGGTGAATGGATGAGAAAACTAACCTGAGAGCTCCCGCGTTCTGAATTGATGAGGAGACAAAATGGTGCAGGTTTCTGAATTGTTACTGCATTGCAACAGCATACCACTACTAACAGATTAACAGCGAGAAGACTTCCGATACGCGCATCTTGGAGATGCAGAGGCATTGCTGCGGAAATCTGGAAGCTCAGAAGAGTCCTGCTCTGTTCCAAACTCTATAGTCTCCTAAAGTAAGTTTTCTGGTTCACTTGCCGCTGATGCACAACGAGAATAAACAGCGTGAGTTTGTTTCAGTCCATGCATGAGAAGGAATTTGCTCCGTGGATGATGTCAAATGAAAATGAACGAGTAGCTTGTTTCACCCGTTCTTTACAGTCTGCTCAAATATGCCGGAGTGAAACTTGTGTTGGCTGCATGTTAAAACGTGTAACTGATGTGGAGCTTAAACGTCAGGAGTCACATGACTCGAAATCAACTCCGTTTACTGAGGGTTTGCAGTCCACAATATAATACCACAATTGTACCACAAACATACATAATCTAGCTAACCAAAGTCATTAGGATCACTAGGAACGTCCAAGCAGGTGTGATTTGGAGCTAAACTGTGCAAAACTATTGCCCTCCAGGAATTGAGTTAGAGACCAATGATTTAAAGGGAGAAGATTAAATACATTTTAACATTATGTTACATTTTGATATTAAATGGATTATTTCTTTATAACTATTTTAGCCTGTAGCATACAGCAGCCTGTTTAATGCAGTTACATCAGAACTAGATTAAAGGAAAATTAATTTTCTAATCTTCGCTTTTTCAAGGGAAAAGTAATAAGATTACAGTAAATAATTACTATTTAATGCATTAAACCAACACTGTTACATTGCAATGCTGCACATGATTGTAATCCAGACTGTGTAACTAAATATGTTTATATTATCAGGTTTTATAATACTCACTTTTTGCATTAAATTGCACATCGAGTTTTTTGGCAGCTTATGTCCAGAATTTTCATATGATCCAAAAATTGCAGACAGTGTATGGCAAGCAGTATTATCACTTAAAGCATTGGTTTGACTATTCAAAATTATATTTTTAATTTTTAATTTAGATGAGTTACATTTCTAATTTGAGTAGATTTGAGATACCTGTCAAGTAGGGTGGCGCGGTTCACAAAACCCACGGTTCGGTTTGTATTAGGGGTGGGGGGAAAAAATCGATATTGCAATATATTGTTGTGCCCTCTGTCGCAATAAATAATCGATACACTAACGGCCAATATCGATA
>JAUCNO010000873.1:1528192-1542593 GCA_032353835.1 Enteromius viviparus | reverse complement strand
AAACACCAAGGCCTTTCACAGCAGTGCTATGACTATGAGATTAGAGTATTCTGTTGCGATGAAAACTGTGGCAACATCACGACCAAGTCGTCAACTGTAGCTTTTACAATGAATTCATCAGCAAGTGGGCATACACCACCAAGTCCCACATCAACAGTCGAACGTTCTTCCACTGTTACAAACATATTACCAGATCTGTCAACAATTTCCACTGCTACACCTTCACCAACCTCTTCTGCTAGCATGTCTACGACAAGTGAGGGCATGTCAACAACTACAGGAACAACTTCAACAAAGATGATTCCTACACCTTCAATTTCTTCAACAAGCAGCCTTTTAAGACAAACGACAACTCTGACAACCCAGAGCATGTCAACAACTACAGGAACAACTTCAACAAAGATGATTCCTACACCTTCAGTTTCTTCAACAAGCAGCCTTTTAAGACAAACGACAACTCTGACAACCCAGAGTTCCCTAACTGGTAAAAGCTTACCTACAACTCCAACAACATTGTCTACAGATACTGCTTCATTACAATTTTCATCTGGCATAACTTCACCAATGATTAAAACATCAACAGTCCAGAATTCCTCCATTATTACAAGCGTATCTACAACTCCAAAAACATATTCTGCAACTCCAACAATGGCTTCTCTCACACCCACAACACTAAGAACAAACACGCTTACCCATTCTCCTGGATGCAATTGTCATTGGTTAGACTGGAATGACTTTGGAGGGCCAACAACGGGTCCTGATGGTGGTGAAATAGTACCTATTGGAAGAATCGCTGACAATTATCACACCATTTGCTCAATGCCAAAGGAAGTAGAATGTCGTGCAAAAGATTATCCCGCAATTCCCCTTTCACAGCTTGGCCAAACTGTAAAATGCAACATGAAAGATGGACTTGTTTGCTTGAACAAACACCAAGGCCTTTCACAGCAGTGCTATGACTATGAGATTAGAGTATTCTGTTGCGATGAAAACTGTGGCAACATTGCAGCACAGTCCTCAACTACAGCTGTTACAACCATGTATTCAACAATTGTGCATATACCACAAAGTACAAAATCAAAGGTTCAAAGTTCTTCTACTTTTAAAAACACTTTCACAGATCTGTCAACAATTTCTACTGCTACGTCATCACCAACTTTTTCTGCCAGCATGCCTACACCAAGTGAGAGCATATCAACAACTACAGGAAGAACTTCAACAAAGATGATTGCTACACCTTCTACATTTTCTACGGTCAAGTTTACACAGAAACTTACACCAGAAGTTCAGAATTCCCCCACTGGTAAACCCACAGCTTTAACAACAATCTTAACTGCTACACCTTCACTGTCATTTTCACATGGCATGACTACACAACCGGCAAAAACAAGTACAGTGCAGAATTTCTCAAATTCTACAAGAA
The DNA here is from genome assembly GCA_032353835.1 of Enteromius viviparus. Taxonomy (NCBI): domain Eukaryota; kingdom Metazoa; phylum Chordata; class Actinopteri; order Cypriniformes; family Cyprinidae; genus Enteromius; species Enteromius viviparus. The sequence goes on along the minus strand of JAUCNO010000873.1, from coordinate 1,541,170 downwards.
TGACAACACAATCTTTCACTGCAACAGATATAAGAATGACCTCAACAAGTGTGCCTGTACCACTAATCACAAGTTCAATAATACATAGTTTCTCCACCAATACAAGCCTATCTACTGGTCAGTCAACAACAACGTCTACTGGTATGGCTTTGCCAACTATCTTAACCAGCATGCCTATTGCATCAACTGCATCAACTACATCATCAGCAATCATTACTACCTCCACAAGCAAAGGTGTATCAACAACTACCACAAAAGCTTCAACAAAGATGACTGTTAGCAGCTCTTCACAACAAATTACACCTCTAAATAGCCAGAGTTCCCCCACTAGTATAAGCTTACCAACAACTTTTACAACAAACTCTACTGCTACACCTTCACTAACATTTTCACATGGCATGACTACAACACAGATTAAAAGACCTACAGTTCAGAATTCCTCCAATACTTCAAGCATTACAACACATTATTTTACCACAACAGCTGCTGGAATGACAACATCAAGAGTGCAGAGTTCCTCCTCTGGTACAAGCAGATCAACAGGTACATCAAAAACAATTTCTACTGGTACATCTTCACCATTATTATTGTCTGGCATGACTACAGAACAGACAAAAATGACCACAGTGCAGAATTTCTCCAATACTACAAGCATGACGACACAATCGTTCACTACAACGGCTACAAGAATGTCCTCAACAAGTGTACCTATACCATCAACTACCTCATCAACAAGCATTATTTCCTCCACAAGAAAAAGCTTATTAACAACTACAGCAACAGCTTTAACAAAGCTGACTGTTACACCTTCAATATCTTCAACAAGAAATGCCCAGAGTTCCCCCACTAGTAAAAGTTTACCCACAACTTTAACAACAGTCTCTACTGTTACACCTTCCCTATTATTTTCACATGGCATTACTACACCACAGATAAAAACAACTACACTCCAAAATTCCTCCAAAACTGCAAACATGAAAACACAATCTTTAACCACAACAGCTGCAACAATGTCATCAACACGTTTGTATGCACCACTAAGTTCGACATCAAAAGTGCATAGTTCCTTTACTATTACAAGCACATCTACAGGTACATCAACAATAATTTCTACTGGCATGTCTTTACCATCATTATCGCCTGACATGACTACAGAACAGACGAAAACAACTACAGTCCAGACTTCCTCCAATTCTACAAGCATGGCGACGCAATGTTTAACTACAACAGCTACAAGAATTTCCTCAACAAGTGTGCCTGTACCACTAACCACAAGTTCAATAATACATAGTTTTTCCACCATTACAAGCCTATCTATGGGCCCATCAACAACATCTACTGGTATGGCTTTGCCAACTGTCTTAACCAGCATGCCTACAGCATCAACTATCTCATCAACAATCATTACTTCCTCCACAAGTAAAAGTTTATCAACAACTACCACAACAGCTTCAACAAAGATGACCGCTATACCTTCAGTTTCATCAACAAGCAGCTCTTCACAACTAATTACGTCACTAATTCCTTTCAATTCTTCTTCGATAAGCAGGGTTACACAGGGCTGGAGTCCCCATTATGGTGAAAGCATATCCACAACCATAACAAAAATATCTAAAGGTACAACTTCACCATTGTTTTCACCTGGCATAACTACTATACCATGGACTTCAACATCAAGAAGCATCATTTCCTCAACAAGTAAAAGCATATTTGGAACTACAAAAAAAACTTCCACAATTGTTTCTTCTATAGCTCCAATTTATTCAATAAACAGCTTTACACAACAAGTTACAACTGAGAAAGGCAAGAGTTCCTCCACTGGTAAAAACATATACACAACTCCAACAACATTCTCCACTAAACCACTTACAGAATCATTTATGACAAAGTTGTCTGCTAAACCTTCAACTTCCACAAGCGCTTTTATACAACAGGTAACTCAAGCACCAATTTCTAATGGTTCAACATCCTCAACTATTTCGTCTGACATCTCCTACAACGGAACAAGTTTATCGCCATCTCCAGTCACAATAACATCTTCTACGACTCATTCAATAACTTTTCCCACTTTCATAACACTAAAAACAACCACCTATGTTCCTACACCTTTATGCATTTGCCATTGGTCAGACTGGAATGACTTTGGTAGCCCAACAACAGGTGTCGAAGGTGGTGAATCAATACCCATTTCTACCTTTTCTACAAACTCCTCAGAGCCAAAAGAAGTGGAATGTCGTGCTAAACTATACCCTGGTGTTCCTCTTTCACAACTTGGACAGATTGTAGAATGTAATGTAAAACATGGACTGGTCTGCTCAAACAAAAACCAAGGCCACACACAGCAATGCTTTGACTATGAAATCAGAGTATTCTGTTGTGACAGAAATTGTGGGAATTTCTCAACAAAATCACCAATTCCAACTGCTTCTAAAATGCCATTAACAAGCTTGCCTTTACGATTAACTACAGTTCCAACAGTCCAAGGTTCCTCGACTAATTCAAGCATATCAAACATAACAATAACATATACTGCAAAATTTTCAACAACTTCTACAACACCAAAATCAATGACCCTATCTCCTTCCCCTGGCTGTTTTTGTAATTGGTCAGAATGGATTAATTTTGGTAGCCCAACAACAGGACCTGATGGCGGTGAAATAGTACCTATTGAAAAAATAACTCAAACATTTCATATCATCTGCTCAGCCCCAAAGGATTTGGAATGCCGTTCAAAACATTACCCTCGAGTTCCTCTTTTACAGCTTGGACAGGTTGTGAAATGCAATATGAAAGATGGTCTATTCTGTTTAAATAAAAACCAAGGCCTTTCACACCAGTGCTTTGACTATGAGATTAGAGTATTATGTTGCAGTGGAAAAAATAGCAGCAACACAACACACTGTGCAACCACCAACAGCTTGGTTTCAACAGCTACAATGTCTTCATCACCATTTACAAAACAAACAAATGAAAGTTTCTTCGCCAGTACAATAACATCCAAACTTTCTACACCAATTTTGTCACCTATCATGCCTGCCCTACCATCAACAACACCAACACTCCAAAGTTTCTCCAGTGGTGCTAGCCTATACACAACTCCAGTAACTTCATTATTTCTGTCAACTGCTTCAACAAATTCTCCTCTTTTCAAAACAGCCATGCATACTCCTAATCCTACTTGCATTTGTCATTGGTCAGAATGGTTGGACTTTGGGAGCCCAACAACAGGTCCTGGAGGTGGGGAAAGCATATCAATCAAAGTCATTTTGGATAACTATCCTACAGTCTGCTCTGCACCAAAGGAAGTTGAATGTCGTGCAAAAAATTATCCCAGATTGTCTCTTTCCCAGCTTGACCAGATTGTGAAATGTAATGCCAAAGATGGTCTTGTGTGCTTGAACAAAAACCAGGACATTACACATCAGTGCTTTGACTATGAAATCAGAGTATCCTGCTGTGATGGAAATTGTGGCAGTACTACAGCACCGACTCCAAAAAGTCCTTTGCCTACTCCTACCCTTGAATGTATTTGCCAGTGGTCAGACTGGATGGACTTCGGTAGCCCCACAACAGGTCCCGGAGGTGGTGAAATCATTCCAATTAAAAGAATAATTGGCACCTATTCTTCCAACTGCTTAGCACCAAAAGAATTAGAATGCCGTGCAAAACTTTACCCTGAACTTTCACTTTCACAGCTTGGCCAGGCTGTGAAATGTAATACAAAAGATGGACTTATGTGTTTTAACAAAAATCAAGATATTACCCAGCAATGCTTTGACTATGAAATAAGAGTATCCTGTTGTGATGGAAACTGTGGCAGTTACACAGCACTGACACCAAAAATCCCTTTGCCTACTCCTACCCTTGAATGTGTTTGCCAGTGGTCTGACTGGATGGACTTCGGTAGTCCAACATCAGGTCCTGGAGGTGGTGAAATGATTCCAATTAAAAGAATAATTGGCACCTATTCTTCCAACTGCTCAGCACCAAAAGAATTAGAATGCCGTGCAAAACTTTTCCCTGAACTATCACTTTCACAGCTTGGCCAGGTTGTGAAATGCAATGTAAAAGATGGTCTTATGTGTTTTAACAAAAATCAAGATATTACCCAGCAATGTTTGGACTATGAAATCAGAGTATCCTGTTGTGATGGAAACTGTGGCCTTACCACAGCACTGACACCAAAAATCCCTTTGCCTACTTCTACCCTTGAATGTATTTGTCAGTGGTCAGACTGGATGGACTTTGGTAGCCCAACAACAGGCCCTGGAGGTGGTGAAATGATTTCCATTAAAAGAATAATTGGTGCCCATTCTTCCAACTGCTCAGCGCCAAAAGAATTTGAATGCCGTGCAAAACTTTACCCTGAACTTTCTCTTTCACAGCTTGGCCAAGTTGTGATATGTAATGCAAAAGATGGACTCATGTGTCTTAACAAAAATCAAGATATTAGCCAGCAATGTTTTGACTATGAAATCAGAGTATTATGCTGTCATGGACAATGCAGCAGCTCCACGCAGGTAGCAACAACTTCTACCAGGTTGTCACTTTCAACAACTACAATGCCAGCAACAGATTCTTCGGATACAACTTCTTTAAAATGGATATCACCTTTCATTACACCAAAACCAGTTAATTCTACCCCTGAATGTATTTGTAGATGGTCAGAATTGTTGGACTTTGGTGGCCCGACAGTAGGACCTGAAGGCGGTAAAAAAATAACAATAAAAAAAATAACAAATACCCATTCTTCCCTTTGTTCCACCCCAAAGAAGGTGGAATGCCATGCAAAACATTATCCTCAACTTTCTCTATCACAGCTTGGACAAGTTGTTGTTTGTAATGCAAAAGATGGGCTACTGTGTTTAAACAAAAATCAAAATACTACACTGCAATGCTTTGATTACAATATCCGAGTATTATGCTGTCATGGAAAATGTGACAACTCCACACAGACAGCAACAACTCCTAGATTGCCAAGTTCAACAACAGACACAATTTCAAGTAAACCTTCAGCAACTTATACATCTTCAAAGACATCAAGACCATCCCCACTTATTCCCACCCCTCCGTGCATTTGTCATTGGTCAAAGTGGTTTGATTTTGGTAGACCAACAACAGGTCCCGAAGGTGGTAAGCATATACCAGTCAAAATCATCACTGACACCTATCCAACTTCCTGCTCAATACCACAGGCAATTGAATGCCATGCAAAACTTTATCCCCGACTTCCTTTATCACAGCTTGGCCAGGTACTGAAGTGTAATCTTCAAGATGGACTTGTTTGCCTAAATAAAAAGCAAAATATCACCCAGCAGTGCTTTGACTATGAGATGAGATTGCTGTGTTGTCATCAGAATTGTGTTAATGCAACTTTACCAGCAGCATTGACTCTAGCTTTATACAATTCTTCCACAAGTGTAAGTACAACCAATGTACCCCCAACAAGACCTATGACAACAACTATTTCAAAAACATCTCTTTCTAAATGTATTTGCCAGTGGTCAGACTGGATGGACTTTGCCAGCCCAACAACAGGTCCTGAGGGTGGTGAAATTATACCCATACAGGCAATAATGAATGCATATCTTAATATTAGCTCTGCTCCAACTGAGGTTAAATGTCATGCAAAACTCTACCCTGGACTGCTTCTTTCACAGCTGGGACAGGTAGTAACATGCAGTTCTGAAGATGGACTAGTTTGTTTAAACAAGAACCAAGGTGTTACACAACAATGTTTTGATTATGAAATTAAAATAAAACATTGTCATGGATTGTGTGGAATATCATCCAAAATTAGACAAACAAATCAGTCTTTTTCAAACAGCACAGTTATCACCACAAGAAGTTTGCCAATTATCACAGGTTCAGCAGAAGGTTACATCACTGCAAATCAAGATTCTATTCATGTGGGAAACTGCTCTGTAAGCACATGCATAAATGGTACAATGGAGCGTAAATCAGTACACTGTGATCCTGTCCAGCATCCTATGTGTATGAACAAATTTTCACCACTGAAAGTTGCTGACGAATCTGGATGGTGTTTTAAATATGAGTGCCAATGTGAGTAAAGATGGATATCTGATGTTCTGTTTACTGTTTAACACCAGTTACTGTCTCACAGCATATTAAAAATGACCTGTACATGTTGTTTCAGGTGTCTGCAAAGGCTTTCCCGGCCAACACTACGTTACATTTGATGGATTATATTACCCTTTTCAAGGAGACCTTACTTATGTGCTTGTAAAAGAAATGAATCCGAAGTTTAACTTCAGTGTTGTGGTCGATAATGTCTTGTGTGACACTGAAGAGGCCTCAAGTCCCTGCCCCAAGTCTCTGACGGTTCGCTACAAATCTTTTGAGATATTCATGTCTCAGAGGATTTCTGTAGGAGCTGCAATGAATTTGGTAAATTTTCTAATTCCTTGAAACAAATTAACACTTTATTTTACGGTTACACATATTAGTTGCTTATTAGCATGCATATTACTAGAGTTTTATCCATTAATTAATGGTAATTAAGCAAATATTAATGCCTTATATTGCATGACCTTATTTTACATCCCTAACCCTACCCAATACCTAAACTTAACAACTAATTTATTAATTAATTAATGAGCAGAAACTTAAGAATTTATTGAGGGAAAAGTTGTAGTTAATAGTTATCAAGTGTTACCTATTCTAAAGTGTTACCCTTTATAATGCATTAAAACTGTTTGGCAATTTTTTGTATGTTTGCATTGTAAATGCATGGTGACTTCTCCAGACTCATCTACCACCATCCATCCCCAAACAAGAAAATAGCTCCTAATCTAAATCTTAAAATCTGTGTTGTGATTATGTTATCACTCCTAAAATGTGACTGACTGAATGAATAAATTGTTAATTTATTTATACATTTATTTATTTATTATAATTATTTTTAGGAACCTATAAGGAAGGAAGAGGGTAGTTAGTTTTAGGTTTAGGTTTGTAAGTGGTTATGGTGAGATGGTATTTATTAAATAAGTTTTCTATTTTAATTTATTTACTTTTCATAAAAAGTATATTTGAGGTTAGTGTTATATAACTGGAAATACTCATGCATAAAGTTTATGCTTGTTTGTTTATAGATTTATGTGAATCAAAAGAAAGTCGAGTTGCCATTTGAAAATAAAGATGTCCATGCCACAGAGAATGGCACAGAGTCTCTGGTGGTCATATCTGAGATTGATGCATACATCTCTTTTACTGGCACAATGTTTTCCATTCATCTCCCATGGCAAAAGTTCCATGGTAACACAGAGGGCCAGTGTGGTAGGTCTTGTTAAAATTATGAAATACAGATTAAACTGACACAATTTCTTGTGATTATTTTTTGTCCTATTCCTGTTATATTTCAAGAATATAACTGGATTTAGAAATCCAATAAACATTATTATGCTGTGCTGTGCAGAATTAGTTAAGTTACTTATTAAACTCTGATTTTGTGTTTTTAGGTGTGTGTGATAATAACCAAAAGAATGATTGTCGCTTGCCAAATGGCACTGTTATATCATCCTGTCAAGACATGGCTCCATATTGGCATGTTCATAACAACAACAACAACTTTCTTTCACCGAGACTGGAGTACATATCAATGCCATGTCCTTCTTCTGTAATATGCAAAATAATAGAACACAAGTAAGTATTAATTAAATCCTTTTAAATTTAAAATAATTCCATGTATGATGAAATATATCAGCTAAGTTCTGTCATTAAACTCTAGATACCCTTTTAGTCTAATCACTTCGACATTACATATGGGAACTCGCCAGAGAGAGCAATTGCCTTTGAGCTTTATACAAAAGGCCAATGAATATTGGCGTGCACTTGATTGCGCTCAGAGGGCACGAGTGCAGTGCACATGCAGCTTTTCGCTTCAAAGTCTACGCCGGTGAGCTGGAGACCCCCTCAACTTGCTATTAGAGAAGTTGGAGTGGAGTGTCGTTTCTGAAAAGAATTCCTGTGATATCCTGTGGGCTGGTGGCCTTTTTCAAGGCCGGCTTTGCCAGTCATCTTGCATTCCAATGAGCAAAGACCTCTGAACGCATGGAGTTGCCGCATAAAGTCTTCCCTGGGCAAACCGGGAGAAAGAGCAGATTTTTCCATGGTTGGTGAAAACATTCTCCAGAACAACTCTGCCCCGTCCGCGGTGGATGCTGAACTGTTGTCTATGCTCCTCTGCGCCGCAGCAGGAATCGGTTTGGAGGTGCCCCATGCACCTGCAGCCGACCCTTTGCAGCTGGATGATTGGTTTCTGGGAGCCAGAGCCACGGCCCTGCCGCGCTCTCCCCCGGAACCTTTCTTCCTGGAGGTGCACGAAGAGCGCCAGCGGGTCCTGTTCTTGTCATGCCTGCAGCCAGGCTCTTCGCCCCTCGCTACTCTCAATTCAGATGTTCAACGTTCCCTTGATTCCCCTAGCGACTCAGCTGGGAGCCTGGATAGAGCTTCCCAGCCCCTCGTGGTGGTTGATACGGATGGTACACATTGGCTATGCGATTCAGTTCGCCAGGCTCCTGCCCAGGTACTGTGGCATCTGTTATACCACTGTCCACTTGGACAGTGATGCTACCATTCTGCATGCGGAGGTTGCTGTCCTACTGGCAAAGGACGCAATCTAGCCAGTCCCTCCAGCCGAGATGAGGTCAGGGTCTTATAGTCCTTACTTCAACGTGCCCAAAAAAAGTGGTGGGCTGAGACCCACCCTTGATCTGAGAGCTTTGAACCGGTCCCTTCTCAAGCTGCTGCTCAAAATGCTCACTCTGAAGCGCATACTAACATGCATCCAGAGCCAGGATTGGTTCGCAGCCATTGACCTGAAGGACGTGTACATTCATTTCTCGATTCTGCCTTGACACAGACCCCTTATTCGGTTTGTGTTCGAGCATATCAGTGCAAAGTCTTACCCTTTGGCCTGTCCCTCTCTCCCCGCATTTTCACGAAAGTCGCGGAGGGTGCCCTCTCCCCGCTGTGGCAGATGGGCATCCGCATCTTCAACTATCTTGATGACTGCCTGATAATAGCTTACTCGTGGGATTTGGTGTGCATGCACAAGGACATAGTGCTATGGCACCACAGCCATCTGGGTCTTCAGGTTAACTGAGAGCAAAGAGCAAACTCTCCCCAGTGCAGAGGATCTCTTATCTCTTATGGAGCTGGACTCTGTCGAAATGACTGTCCGCCTCACCAGCGAGCATGCACAGGCCATGCTGAACTGCCTAGATACGTTCAGGCACAAAACAGCGGTTCCTCTCAAAACTTTTCAGAGGCAATATGGCAGCTGCAGCCGTGGTCACACCGCTGGAATTGCTTCATATGAAACCGCTTCAGCGATTGTTACACGATCAGGTCCTGAGATAGGCATGGCACCATGGCATACTCTGGATTGGCATTTCTCCGCAATGTCAGCCCGTGGACCAATGGCGGCTCCACCCCCAGGTAGTCCAGCTGATATGGAGCCACTTCGGCGAGGCCAAGATTCTCTTCGCCTCCCTCGAGTTTGCCATTTGATGGCTGTTTTACTCCCTCCACGAGTCCAAGAAATCACTCAGCAGGGATGCACTGGCACACAGCTGGCCTCCTGAGCTCAAGTACTCCTTTTTCCCAGTGAAAAGTTGTGCTTTCTTTCCTGCAGGAGAAGTTGGAGCCCCTTCGACTCTCAAAGTGTATGTCGCTGCCATAGCCGCATATCACGATGCAGTAGAGGGTGCGTCCCTCGGGAAGCACCAACTCATCATCAGGTTCCTCAGAGGTGCGCGTCGGGTTAATCCCCCGAGAAAACACCTCGTACCCTCTTGGGACCTTCCATCGCCTTACATGGCCTGCTGCAGGCCCCCTTCGAGCCCCTTCTGTCAGCAGATCTGAAGTATCTGAGACTGAAAACAGTGCTCCTGACTGTGCTGGCCACCATTAATAGGTGTCAACGAAGAGTGCCTAGAGTTCGGCCCGGCTGATTCTCATGTGATATTAAGACCCCGGCCCGACTACGTGCCCAAGGTTCCTACCACACCCTTCCGCCCCAGGAGGAGGCAGACCCAGCCTTAGAGTTGTTGTGTCCTGTTTGCACATTGCACCTCTACACTGACCGCACTTGGAGCATCAGACGCTCCCAGCAGATCTTTATTTGCTATGGTTGACAGCAGAAAGGGAATGCTGTCTCCAAACAGAGGTTGGCTCATTGGGTGGTTGAAGCCATCTCCCTGTCTTATCTATACCAGGGAGAGCCTCATTCAACAAGGAGTGTCGCTTCGTCCTATGTGTTGGCTCATGGCGCCTCTCTAGCAGATATCTGATATCACCGCCCCGCAGTCGGACCTAGAGCGGAGTAGCTCTGGCTGTGCTACCTCTGGGTCTCCTTCGCCCAGTTGGTGTGACTACAAATCTCAATATTCCAGCCAGCCAGAAGACTGTGTTTCCCTTCAATTATATCCATAATCTTATCAATATATTGCATTTCTGATGCCGGCTCGGCTCTTCAGCGAAAACCTGCATATGCACTGCGCTCGTGCCCTCTTATACTCACACAGTGATGAGGTGCACCTGAAAGTTGTAATGACAGAAACTCACAACAACTTTTATATCCACTGAATGTGGCTGCTATAATAATAATATAATGGATTCTACTCATCAACAGAGTTTTTGAGAAATGCCATAGGTTTGTCTCTTTTGAGCCCTTCGTGTCATCCTGTAACTCTGATGTGTGTAAATCAAACAACAAAGCTGTTGGCTGTGACAGTCTGCAGGCCTTAGCCAGGAAATGTGCTGTGGCAGGAGTATGTGTAGACTGGAGAGGTTTGACAAATGGAATGTGTGGTCAGTATTATCTAAGTATAATTCAGAATGTCTAAATATATTTCATAAACAACGATATTATTAATGTTGTCTTTACAAACACGTAACATTTTCTTCTTTAATTCAGATTTTAAATGTAATAAGCCACTAACATATAAAGCTTGTGGTCCTAAAGTGGAATCAACCTGTAATGAAAGGTAGGCCCTATTTGAAATCTTGAAAAGTATTCCAAACATGTAAGAAAGTTTTCAAAGTAAATATGTGCAAGAAAAAAAACTGAAATGATTATGTTTGTGTATCATTTTAGATTTAATTTAAATTATTTACATGGCAATAACGCATTCAGGAATCAGGACCCAATGCTATGGGAAGGATGTTACTGCCCAAGTGGTACTACACGTTTGGAACTTAATTCTAATGTCTGTGTTGCAAGCTGTAAGCAAGCTGCATTGAAAGCTGGTGAGTTTAATTTGATATTTATTTATTTGATATGCTCTTTCAAAACTAAGACTATACATTTTTTACACTATATGGCCAAAAGTTGACACCATGCTATAAAAACAGGCTTGGCTATTCCAGTATAAAATCTTACATGACACAACATTCTAGAGGATCCTTTTCTGTAACAGTTTTTATTAATAAATACAATTATTACTCATATTAATTCAGTTTACTAAGGCTAATGTTATGTCTTGTCATTGTTTCCAACCATGGAAAGAACTCAATAAACAATTTGTCAAGTAGCATTGCGCTTACCTCATCTCTGTGCTGCAAAATCAGTGCATTTATACTATTAAATTATAGGGCCTGTATAAATTTTATTTAATCTGTTATGTCTTTACTATGTTTTCAGAAATCCTTGGCTCACAGAAACGAGGGGCAGCGATCTGAGGTTCACAGTTGCTCTGCTGAAATAAAGAAGGATAACACTGAATGCTAAATATTAAATTTTATTTTTAAAATGTTTGTTAAATTAATTTAAATGTAGGTGATAAATAAAAACTGTATAAAATATGTTGTATCTAAAACTACAAAATGGCTTAATAATAATCATAATAATAATAAAAATAAACAATGTATCATGTGAACATGTGTACTGTATTTTACAAACTTTTACAGGTTTTAAAATAATCAATATAATGGCAATATAAACCCATGAATGAGGTAAAAAAAAAATAAGTCAGTGTTCCTGTAAACATGGACTAGCGCAAATCATCCATTATACTGGGTTAAATAAAAAACACAGCATGGGTTAAAATAACCACTTCAGCATTTGACCAAATCTTACACTGCAAAAAAGCCAAGACAGTCAGACATTTCAACGGTAGAGAGAAAAGAATTTGAGAAAAATGATTTTGAAACATATTTCAATTTAAAAAAAAAATGTAAACATAACAATAAAGTGACAGGATTCCCTGTTTACAGGGTTGAGCTTACTGTACCTGATCTAGCTTGTGAATCATAATGGAGTCAATTCTGTAATGACTTGTTCATGTATTTTGAATATATATCCATTCCTGCATTAAAATCTTTATTTAAAATCTTTATTTTTAAGACTTGTTTGAGCTTTTGCTGATAAAAGTATTGTCCCACCTATTTTTGCTAAAAGAAATTTATGTATAATTACACAAATTAGGTCTCAGTGCATTGTTTTTATATCTTGATGTAATATCTTCAATAAATATATGCAGTTTGCTTGCTGTTCTCAATCATTATTTTCTGTGACCTCCTGCCTTTTAAAAAACGTCTTGATTAGTGCAACAATAGCTGCTTGGTTTAGATAAAGTTGTCATGTAATGCCAATTTTCGATGTCATGCCGCGTTGGATTCTGTCATGTTTAAATCTCTTTAAATAAATTAAAAAAAATCTTTGTTCTCTTTGTCCAAGAGGCTGCAAAAAGTCTTTATTCACAGTGGCTAACTGCTAAAACCATAGTAGCAAATGAGTAGCAAAACCATGGCTGTTTTTTAAAAGGGGAGAATATATATCTAGATTTCAGTCAGTTATTATTGTTACTTATACTACGGGGCCGTTAAATGCTTGAATCTGATTGGCTGACGAACGTTCTGAGGTGTGCAATTATTTTCTAGGAAACGCACAGCGAACGTAGTTCCAGGCAGCTCTCTTGACCGCATTACAGTTCCATATCACTTCGCATAGTTAAC
>JAUCNO010000873.1:1503480-1514650 GCA_032353835.1 Enteromius viviparus | reverse complement strand
AGCGTTGTCCCTTGAAAAGATATAATAAAATATTCACAAAAATGTGAGGGGTGTACTCACTTTTGTGAGATACTGTAGATCAGTGGTAACAACTCTTTTTTTGCACACTAATGCAAAAATCTGATTGCATGCAAGAAGAAAAAGATGCTGGATTTGAGATCAAGCAGCTTGTCACAATCACACGGCTGACTTTTAATATGGGAAGCAATATTTTCCCAGTTTGTTGAACTACCTTGTCTGCCATTCTGATGAAAATAAAAGGGGGATGTCAAAAGATGAAAGGAGAAAGGGAGTTGTAAGGATGATTGAGCTGTCATGGAGAACATGGGGGGAAAAAAAGATGAGCGGTATCTGAGACTCACGGAAAAAATTTAAAAGCCAATATATCTTGATGAGAACAATTATATCAGTTGTGGCTATCGACAGCACGTCTGAATGACTCAAAGGCAAAAACGATAAACAATACCTCTTTTTTATATCGCAGCTGGTTGTTTATGGCAGGTTTCTGCGCGGTCTCTATTTTAACTTCCTGTGTTGATGTCCTGTATGAAGGGTTGCTGTATGTCAAGTTGCTCACTCCTGGATCTGCGAACTTGAATTTTTTGTGCCTTGAAAGCAAACAATAACAGCATGATGAAATATTCAATCTTGAGCAGCTGAGAAACGTAATGCATTCATAAAATGCTTGTTTAAACCGTACCTGTAAATAATGAATGCAGCGATGAGTATCAGGATGGCCAATATCGACAGAGCTCCGCCAATCACGTAGCTGATATGAGGGCTCTCATCTTCATAAAGAGAAGCACAAGTGGGTCAATTTATGTTTGAGTTATTCTCATACAATCATTTAAATCAGAGTTGTAATTATTTACCACGAGGTGCAGACACCACATTGTTCTGAATGCAGTCTTTGTCTGTACAACTGTGAGGAGAAAATTATCGGATTTTACTGACAATATTTCACTTAATTCTTAGACAAAACCTAATTTTTTGGATTAGATAGCTGTAGTTGACTTACTTGTCCCTTGACAGGCCCTGATGCGGTTTCTCTGTGGGGTGTTTTTTGGGCACTTGAGTACCTTTGGAGTCCTTCTCAGGTGCCGTCGGAATGTAACCAGAGACTAGTCCAGAGACAGAATTAAAGACTATTAATATTTCAGACTATTAAAAGTATGCCATTTTTTACATTTTGCAATTAGTAATAAAGACATGCAATTTTATTCACTTGCAGTGAAAAAACTGCGTATATAAGCCAAAATTCGGACTCATACAGGCATATTATTACAGTTTCACTGTTGCACTTATTAAATAAATTGTAGAAAATGAAATGAAATGTAAACATTGCATTAAAAAACCTTTATAATGAAGTACTTAATTGACTAAACCTGAATTTTATTAATAAAGGCATGTAGAAATACATAAATATTCACTTGCAATGGATAACAAGGGTGTTTGCATAAGCCAAAATTCTAATTTATAGAGGCATATTCTTATTAAAAGTTCTAGAAAACAGAAGAAGATAATCAGTGTTGCACTCATTTGATAAAATGTAAAATCTGAATTGTGAATTAGACAAAATAAAATTCAAAATACTAAAAATGACATTCAAGACATGCAAATATGGATATTCTTAATGAGGGTGTTTACATAAAATCTAAAGTGTGTTCTTATTTAGATTTCTAGAAAACAGAATATTGGCTTATTTGTAAACTAAAACTATTAAACTGAATTGCGAATCTGAAATGAATCTGATACAAAAACACGAGAATAAAATCATTTTAAGCTGAAGCAAAAAAAAATAAACAATAAGCTAAAATTACAAAAAGATCTGAAATAAAATAAGTAAATAAATTATTAAATACACTAAACATACAGAAATAATACTACAGTCCACTGATATATATTTATATTATAAAATATATTTATTCGTGTAACTTCTCAGCTTGAAAACAATAATTGCACATGTTGAACTCACTTGTGGAGCAAGGTCTGCTGTCAGGCTCATCTGGACACGCGCACACAAAACTGTTCCCCCGTGCAAGACACAAGTGTGTGCAGCCCCCGTTATTCACACCGCAATGATTTGTTCCTAGAAAGACAGCAAGTTAATCTAAGAGATGCATTCGTTTCAGCGTCAGTGGTAACATTTCTTCATCACACATGCTCAATTCACTGACATCACACATTATAAAACTTGTTTGTACACTATTTGTTTATGTGTAAACAATATGCTTAGCACATAAGCACATGTTTCATAGAGGAGTCGTCTTCCTTCTGTAATGAACGCATTGCAGGACTTCATTTGGAATTAGCTAATGTATTTGTTGTGAGACTGTTGGGTGTCTCTAGGACCAGTGTTGGGAAACACTGTATTGGATGACAGACAGGATTTAAATATTATATTGAATCATATTATGTGCTGTCTATTGATTTGTCGTATCCAAAATAAAACGTTTTTGTTTGCATAATATGTATGTGTGCTCTGTGTATGTTTATTATATATTTATTATGTATATATTCACATACAGTATGTATTTACATGTCTATATTTATAGAACTTGTTTTCTGAGATGTATATATATATATATACACACACACAAAAATCACACACAAATATGTAAACAAACATTTATTTTGGATGTGATTAATACCGATTAAGCGTTTGACAGTTTTTTTGTTAATTTCTGGATAACTTATTAACTTATTAAACATATTTAATCATATAATGTACTAATCGCATATTTAAACATTTCATAAAACACCTGACACAAAACAATATTCTTGATTCATTGCAGTTAAACAGAAGTACAGTAACATCTATTAGTTATTCGTTTACCAATTCACCTGTAGTGTCTTGCTTTAATAATAATTCAATTTCAAAAGGTATATCACAAAATTACTTCAAAGTGTGAGTTTCGCATTAGAGTAAAAATAAAGTACACTTGTAGACTCTCTTACCAGACTGTCTTTGTGGCGACACCACTATAATGTCCATGAGGCCCTCTACATTAGCCAGCACAGTTTCCTTACTACGACCTGTATGCTTATCTACTCGCTGAATAGACTTGGTCTGCCAGTCTGTCCAGTAAATCCAGCGGTCTTGCTGTGAGATTCGGGAAAAAGGAGTTAAAGGAGAGTATACCGGTTTCAACTGAGGACAAAGAAAGGGGGTAAAAAAAGGGGGAGGGAAGGAAAGATGGGAAGAAAAAGGAGGGTCAGAAAATGGAAAGATGCAAAGGAAGAGAACAACATGCTCAGGTGATAAACGCAGAGACATAAGTGAAAGAGGACGGGTCAGTGGAGCAGAGGGTGATGAAGGTGCAGGTGAGTGACAGATTAAGTGAGGGTGAGGATCAGATATGGAAAGGTACCTGCGTGAGGGCAAACGGGTGTGATACAGGGCTGATGAGAATTTGACGCAGTTTGCCATTCAAGTCTGAACTTTCTATGCGGTCCAAGTGTGCATCCACCCAAAAGATCCTACACATGAAATCACGTGAAGTTTCGGTTATGTGTTCTCCCAAACGTTTGAAGGTACTTTCCATGATTATGGTACAAAATGGAGTCGGAAATGCTTAAAAGAAGCCATTTTTAGATTCTTGTCTGTCTCGTCTGTCTTATCCACCTGTCTGTCTGTCTGACTCGTCCGTCCGTCTGTCTGTCTGATCTGTTCTCGTCCACCTGTCCGCCTGTCTAGCTCATCCGCCTGTCCGTCTGTCTGTCTGATCTGATCTGTTCTCGTCCACTTGTCCGTCTGTCCATCTTGTCCGCCTGTCTGTCTGTCTCATCTGACTGATGTGTCTCATCCGTCTGTCCATCTCGTCCGCCTGTCTCATCTGACTGATGTTTGTCGTCCGTCTGTCTGTCTCATCTGACTGATGTTATCGTCCGCCTGTCTGTCTGATCTGTCCTGTCTGTCTCGTCCGTCTGTCTCATCTGACTGATGTGTCACCTCCGTCTGTCCATCTCAACCGCCTGTCTCATCTGACTGATGTTTCTCGTCCGCCTGTCTGTCTGATCTGTTCTGTCTGTCTGTCTCGTCCGCCTGTCTCATCTGACTGATGTGTCTTGTCCGTCTGTCTGTCTGATCGGTTCTCGTCCACCTGTCCTTCAGTCCATCTTGTCCGCCTGTCTGTTTGTCTCATCTGACTGATGTGTCTCATCTGCCTGTCTCATCTCACTGCTGTTTCGCGTCCGCCTGTCTGTCTGATCGGTCCTGTCTGTTTTGTCCACCTGTCTGTCTCATCTGACTGATGTGTCTAGTCCGTCTGTCTGTCTAATCTGACTGATGTGTCTCGTCTGTCTGTCCATCTCGTCCGCCTGTCTGTCTGTCTCATCTGACTGATGTGTCTCGTCCGTCTGTCCATATTGTCCGCCTGTCTGTCTGTCTGTCTCATCTGACTGATGTGTCTCGTCCGCCTGTCTGTCTGATCTGTCCTGTCTGTCTCGTCCACCTGTCTGTCTGATCTGTCCTGTCTGTCTTATCTGACTGATGTGTCTCGTCCGCCTGTCTGTTTCATCTGACTGATGTGTCTCGTCTGTCTGTCTGTTTCATCTAACTGATGTGTCTCGTCCGTCTCGTCCGCCTGTCTGTCTCGTCTGTCTGTCCGTCTGTCTGATCTGTCCTGTCTCGCCTGTCTGTATATCTTGTCTGTCTGTCTTATCTATCCCGTCTGACTGTCTCGTCTGTCTGTTATTTTTACACAGTTGTCTCTAGCTACTTTGAAACCAAATATTGTTTCCGCTAATTTACCCCAGAGATGGGACACTGTGCTTTCTTCATGGAAAGTACCTGAACAGTCAAAGCCAGTTGTTAGTGGTAAAGTGGCACTGAAACAAAGTATAACTATATAGGTATACAACTGAAGAAAGAAAGGAAAAGACATCAAAAATTTCAAATGAAAATTATTTTCGAAAGCTGCAGTAGTGTGTATGTTACATCTAAGCTACATACACACTGCAACGTTTGAATGTGGTAGTGAATTTCGTTAAAAAACAAAACTGGTGTGCATAACTCATGACTAAACAAAAAGCATGAACCCAAACCTGTTTATTACCAGAGTAATATTAGTAAACATAGATGAGATAACCGCAATCAACAGGGCTTATTTTAGCTGCTGCAGGTCTCTTTATTTGAGCTTTTCGTTTGTTGAGCCTTTTGAAGAGCTGAGCTTATGTTATGGCAATTCTAATAAGACTTTCCAGTTTTATGGATCTTGCCATCTTTGATTTTTATGTCACTGTTACTACACTACAGTAATTTGTGGCCAACATGACAACGAGAAAGAGGATTAACATTGTTGGAACAACAGCGACTTGAATACAGTATGTAAGCTATAGCTTTCAATTTTCAAAACTGAATGTTTTAGCAAATCTGGAGATTATATGCGGTCATTTAATGCAGATGTTACAGTTTATGTGATCAACAGTGACAATCATCAGTCTGCAGTGTGTTTGTGGCCCAGCGGTGCATGAAAATTTGGTTCATTTGGGATGAAGGTCTATTTTGAACATGCTTTCTACAATACCATTATCAAGTATTTTCAAGTTTTCTACAGCTTTCTACAATACCATTATCATAACCCTCCACTCTTTGTAATGAATTTTCCTCTTTTACCTGCGGGTGTCATAGTCCAATGTCAAGCCGTTTGGCCATCCCAGGTCTGTGTTGATGAGGACTTTCCTGTCTGTGCCATCCAGGTAAGCACGCTCAATCTTTGCAATGTGACCCCAATCTGTCCAGAACAAGAACCTTGCCAAAGAAAAACAATTATGAAATTCATTCATTAGTAATAATAAAATAACTATATAACAATTTCCCCTCTCTCTCACACTCTCATTCATTCAAATAAATGCAATCTTTACAGTGTTGCTTTTTCTGACTTCAGAATATTCAGCTACCCATATAACTATTACAAATTAAACATTATTTTTATCTGTCCAATACAGTTTTAGTTTGTGCATTATAGCAAGTGATCATGGTATAAGCAGGATAATCCACGACTAGGTGAACATTTGACCGTTTTAATCCAGAAGCAACCACTTCACCTCACATGGGTTCTGTCTTTGCAATCCAAACTTTTTTTAATGAAAATTTTAAAAGACGAAGGTGTAAAAAATATTGTTATATTGTAAAGCAACAAAATGGCAATGAACTAGAATAAGTGTGCTGTTCTCACCCCTTGCTAGGAAACACGGCGATGGCTCTCGGTTCATCCAGACTGTTATTCACCAGAACTTTCCGAGATGTACCGTCTAAGTGAGCCACTTCAATGGTGTTGCGGCCGGTGTCTGTCCAGTACATGTTACGGGCCACCCAGTCCACAGCAAGACCATCAGTCGTCTTCAGACCCTGACTGATCACAGTTTCCATATTGCTGCCATCTAAGTTCACCCGCCTGAAAAGAATTAAATATTTAATAAAAAACAACAAAATATATATTATACATATACAACAGGATAAATTTGTTAAAGAAAAAAAGATAATCCGCTAAATATTTCCAGAAATCCAAGGATAAATAACATGCCACTAATGCAGTTTTTTCAAGATTTTCAAAACATATCATTTAAAATCTACTTTTAAAAGTGTACTCAAGTCACGCTTTTAATTTAATTCATTATATACCGTATGCAAGTACAACTGTTTTTATTTTTTAAGTACTCTTTTAAAAGTGCACATTCAATATAATTTATCGTAATATTTTATTAGACGCATACCTTATCACATCCAGTGACACATCCGTATAGTATAGTTTCCTCTCCACGCTGTCATAGTCCAAAGAAATCACATTATGCAATTCAGGCACAGGCACGTACACGTCTGTGTGGTCATTAGTGTCTAGAGAGATTCTTCGAACACTGACACGATTTGAAAAGAGCAGGTATGTTTCAGGCAAATTGTCACATGATCTCCCATCACTTTTCAGCAGAATACCGGTGGGACACGCACAAGACGTCACATTATGCCGAGGCAGACACAGGTGAGAGCAGCCACCGTTTCTCCTGCCACATTTATTGAAGCCTGCCGGAAGAGGAAAGACAATTATGCCAGAAAGTTACATCATTTTTGTATTATTGTATGCCAAGCTCTGCTAAGCCTTTGAATTCACACAATTATTCACCAATTATCTACTATTTAAGTACTTTAAGAAAAAAGTTCATGAAGACTGAGTGGTTAATAGTTACCTGACATAAAGATACTTTCTGTAACAAAAGTGAGTGTACTGCACAACTGTGAAGTTTTAGTAATATTTATATAATATATAGCATTTGTTATGAAAGATGGTGTCTGTCACAGGATGTTCTTGCAATTGAGTATCGTCAATACAAAAATGAGTTTGTATCTTAAAATGGAGACTTTTTTTTCTCAGAACTGTGAGAATATAAACTAGAATTGAGATATAAAGGTATTAAGATTTAAGGTACAATCCTTATTCAGCAATTGCGAGAAGTGTTTACTCTGTGACAAAAACAGAAATCTAGAAAAGGAGATTGTGATTCAAGATAAAGTCTGAATTCTGAGTTTATATTTAAGCTCATTTCTTAGAATTGTAAGGAAATATCTAAGTTTATATCTCTGGAAAATTTTATGTTATGATCTGTGGCTGAAACAAGCTTTTATTATTTATACACATTTTACATATACATAATTTTTTTGTGCTTTGGTCATTTTTACTAGCCTTTATTATTTCTTTTTAGATGTAATTCATTTTTTATTTTAGTTTTAGTAATTTTAGAACTTTAGTAACTTAAAATGATTTAGTCATTTGAAATGATTTTTCAACTAAAATGATTTAGTTCATTAGCAACATTTCTAATTTTTTAGATTTGAAGTTATCATTTAATAGTTAAATTTAAATTCCAGCTTTATTTTAATTAAAGTTTAACAATTTGTAGTAGTTTAAGTGTACACTAACAACGATGGTTAAAAAAACATATTCTGGTCTAAAAACAGGAACGTAACAATCTATTGTTCTTCTGAAACATGAGGGCAATCGATGCATTATTTAGCTATAAACCATGTAAAAACGAAAATATTAAATAAACAATAATGACTTTATGACCTACCCAAAGGTCTTGCCCGGTTAACAGCCTGGATGTCCATGAGGCCGGGGAGGTTGGAGCGGACGGTGATGGCGTTTTCTCCAGTGTCTTTGTCTGCTCGGTGAATACTGCGGCTCTGCCAGTCCGTCCAGTACATATGTGTCCCCAGCAGAGTGAGACCGTACGGGTGCTGGACCGGAGACACCAGGGTCTTACGGTTTGATCCATTAAGATCCGCTGCTTCTATCCGCTAACGGAAAACCAGATTATTTTATTTAATTCAACCAGTAAGCATTTATATACGTTTTCTTATTCCTCAGTGAGAAGCCTAAGTAAGGTGTTACACCCGAAGCTGGATTACTCTACATGACTTTCATCCCTAAAAAAGCATCATCATCCAACCATCATCTATCTATCTATCTATCTATCTATCTATCCAACCATCCATCAATCAATCCATCATCTGTCTATCCATGCATCCAGTTAATTATACTGTTATAATGATCTCACTGATTTATGCCCCGTTTGAGTCAAATTGAGGTGTCTTTCCTCCATATTCTCAGAATACTATATGAGCCATAACAACTGGGGTCAAATTGACAAAAAAAAAGAAGAAAGAAATGTATTGCGTTATCATATTTTTATTATGTGTTGTTGTATTTTTAAGTTATTTTTTACCCTAATCAAAATTACCCAATTGCAGTTGGATTGAGATGAATTGGGATAGACAATGAAAAAACATTTATCTGTTACCGCAAATGAACTTGTCATATTCATATATATATATACTGGTTTGGAGTAAGTCAGGCTTTAAAGGGTTAAAACTAGTGCTGTGAGTCGATTTAAAAAAAAAAAAAAAAAAAAATATGGAATTAACTGCAATTAAAATATGAATGGCTGGATGGAATTAGAGTCTGTGCAACTAATACACAAACTCTGGCTACAGAAATCAGAGCCATTCTGCAGGTACTGGTCAGCGAGTGTCGTTTCGTTGAGTAGTGTATCCCAGCCTTCAAACACCCTTCAGGTCACACTAACCTCAGTGTGTGCATCGGCCCACAGCAGCTGTGCTCCAGCTTTGTCCACGGCCAGTCCATTAGGCCAGCCCAGATTGTTATTTATCAGAACTACGCGATCTGAACCATCCATATTAGAGCGCTCCAACTTGGCATGCTCACCCCAGTCCGTCCAGTACATGTATCTAAAGACAGATGTTTATATTATTAACCATCACATGCATGGGAGACAATCATATGCAATGATAAAGTTTGACAACACTTTAGAATAGGAAACACATTCACTATAAATATGACATTTCCTTCAACTAATTCCTAATTTGCCCACTATTAATTAGTTATGTAGTTTTTAAGTTAGGTATTGGGTAGGATTAGGGATGTAGAATAAAACCAGGAAAAATAATGCATAATTATATGCTTAAAAAAAACATATACTAGTTATATGCATGTTAATAAACAACTAGTTAAGAGACCCTAAAATAAAGTGTTGCCATATTAATGAAATAAAACAGCACTTAAATGACTTCAAGAGAGACACTTTCATGACTGTCTTTAAAAAAAAGTGTACTATATAATAAGACATTCAAAGTTTTAAAAGTATATTTTGTCATGCTTTAACGAAGTACACTTCTTTTGTGGCATTGAATAACATACTAAAAGCACATGCAAAGTGCTTGATTTGAACTGTAGTGCGCTTGAAATTTATTACAATTAAAAGTAAAATTGCAAAAATGTGTAATAATTTTAAAAAACTGAAATACATGACAAGTTTCGATCACATTTGCATGAGTACATTTAGTTT
Organism: Enteromius viviparus; assembly: GCA_032353835.1. NCBI lineage: Eukaryota > Metazoa > Chordata > Actinopteri > Cypriniformes > Cyprinidae > Enteromius > Enteromius viviparus. Next base: position 1,504,789 of record JAUCNO010000873.1, on the reverse strand, counting down.
ACCATAAATGATTGTCAGTATATTAAGCAGCACTTAAAAAAAACAATAAAAGTCATTTTGTAAATACATGTAAAATTTGCTTAAGTCCTCCTTAAGTGGGTCAAAAGCACTCTGATGTTCAGCTAAATGTATTTAATACATATTTAAACTTGAATACTTTATTTAATTAGGATTAACATGTAATTACACATTACATTCGGTTCATACTTAAGTATATTCTTTTAATAAAAGTTAATGGACCTTTTACTCTACTATAAAGGAGCCAATTAAATCCTAGCTTGCGATGACAGAGTGAAAAGGGCAAACGTTTTACCCCATCTCATGAAACAGGGCGATGGCTCGAGGGCTGTCCAGGTTCTGCCACACAAGCACTTTTCTCATGGAGCCGTTGAGATTAGCCACCTCAATACGGTTCGTCCCTGTGTCCGTCCAGTAGATTTTTCTGCCCACTGCATCCACTGCCAAACCATCTGTGGTCATCAGACCTGAAAGAGTAGAGGAAACATTTCAAATGAGTGAAGGATAAAAGGAAGAAGCTTACTGTAAGCAGTTTTGAGGTTAACGGTTGACTCCTTACCAGTTGAAATAATGTCCTCGTATTCTGCACCGTTGACATTGGATCTGCTGATTCTCTTTAATGTACTGTCTGACCAGTACACTTTACCTGCAGGAGAAGTCAAATATCCACAATGATGTTCCCTAAATAAACATCAGAAGTAAAAGTGTCCATACATTGAGAATTTCCTCACACCTTCTACTGCATCCACTCCGATGGCAATGGTGTTCTTCATAGACGTACTGACTGGCAGAACCACGTCAGCGAAGTATGGGATGTCCAAAGAAATCATTCTGATGTCTGTCCGCCGGGCAAAGATCAGGAAGCTGTTCATCGCTGTGAGAAACAGTAATGAAGGATAATGAAGGAAAAATTTAGGGATGCAGAATTTTATCAGACCGATAATGGCATGAAATGTAAATACCGGTATCGGAATGAGATGACAATTGCAAATTAATTAATTTACAGATTTATTCATTAATTTGTAATGTGTTGGTTTTTTTTTTTTAATGAATTACAAACTCTAAAGGGTTTTCTGTTTAGAATTTTTACAACTCTTTGCCTTCGATCATCTAGGAAGGTTAAATCTTAAAATAATACTTTATGACAGGGTTCCTCAAATCTTACCCTGGAGGTCCGAAGCAACGCAGCGTTTGGATCTAACTAGGGCTGCTCAATTATGGAAAAAATGATAATCACGATTATTTTGGTCATGATTGAAATCACGATTATTTTACACGATTACTCATTGAC
>JAUCNO010000873.1:1458879-1473284 GCA_032353835.1 Enteromius viviparus | reverse complement strand
AAGGGCACTTTCTCTCCAGGAATAAAAAGGGCAGGTGCTCAAGCCCCCTTTGATGTCTATGTGTGCACGTGCCTGATTGTATGGGTCAATGTATTCAGATCTGCACCAAAATTTGTCCATTCCTAACAAATATACATCAGTAGAAAGCTTATTTATTCTTTTACCTCATTTATTTTATAGCTTCCAGATGGTGCACAAATCTCAATTTCATAAAATTACAGTTTTTTCTCCAAATGTTAAAACAGATAGTTTGTAATTCAGCAGGTTGAAAAAGTGACTTTAGTGCGCAGGAAGAAATGCCGCTCGTTTAGAAGAATTACGGTAAACCCATCAACGCCGCTCTCAGAGTTAAAGAGGCCAAACATCTAGTGACAGCAGCGCTCAAATCTGCTCTAACAATTCGAGGTAAGAGGATTGAATGAGCTGTAATACAGTCAAATAATGTATAATGAACATAACTGCATGCAATATCTTCATCTCGTCTCATATCGGTGTTTACGGAGATTCAGTTGATAGTTGCTGCTTGTTGTCTTTCTTGCTAACGTTAATATCGAGAAGGTCCTATTAAAATGACTCAAGTTATTAGCACGAGTGTTATGACAGCTTGATTGTGTGTTTGTTAGACCAACATCGAGTACACATATCAGTAGTTTGCGTGAGCTATCGTTAGTTAACCAGCTATCTGCTCACTGATAAACAAAGAGTTAACGTTATACTGCACATGCTAATAGTGTAGCGTTAGTTTTAACGTTAGTGATGTAAAGTGAGCGCGAATGGACTTTTGTACATTGCTTTTATGTCAGTCAAAGACGTGAAATCGTGCTCTGGCTTCAGTAAATCATTTTCTAAATAAGTTCCTGGAAGACTGAGAAACACAGAGCCTCATCTTATAGTCCAGATTGTAATGCACACAAATGGCATTGGGTCACAAGACTGGCTGGAAATGCACAGATATCGCCTTTCATTCAGTTTGTTATGCCTGGCACTGAGTCTCCTGCTTTGAGATATCAAACGCTGGTATCTGGTGATTTAGCAGTAAGACAGGTTTTGTTGGTTTTGTTTGCAAGGTGTATTTCTAAATCACAGAAACATAAATAAACTGCTATGAAGGTATCACATTTCTTATGATGTGACCCATATATAAGCAGTTAACTTGACCAGGTTTTTTTTATATATATATATATATATTTTTTTTTAATATATATATTTATTTATATATATATAATTATTTATATATGTTTATATGTTTATATATATAAATTTTGTTTCTATCTATCTATCTATCTATCTATCTATCTATCTATCTATCTATATAAATATATATATTTTTTTTCTTTTTCTTTTTTTTTTATTATTATTATTTTTATTTCTATTATTATTATTATTATTATTATTTTTTCAAACTGGGGTGTGTGCAAATGTTATGCATATGTTTGACATGAAATATTTTACCCTGGACACAAAACTAGTCATAATAAAAAATAAATTAGCTTTCCATTGATTTATGGATTGTTAGGATATGACAATATACTGTATGGCCATTCAACTTATGACTGGGTCACATATATTTATTTCAGTGAATGCTATTTATTTGTGTTTTTGTTTGAATCAGCTTTTATTTATTTAGATAAAAAAAATCACACAAATAAACAAATATAAGAACATAAATACAAATATTAATAAATGCATCATCTATTTTCATGTTTGGAGGAATCCTGTGTACGGACAGAGATATTTAGATTCAAACTAACAAATAAACATAGAAATAATTGGTGTGTTTGTTTTATTTTGATTGAAATAAGTAAATAAATGGGTACTGAATAAACAAACAAGTAAATATATAATAATAGATCTGTTTTTGTGTTTGTTTAAATCAAATTGATCTATATCTTTAATTTAGGTTCAAACTAACAAATAAAAATCAATTTGGACCTAAATAAATGCATAATAAAAATGCAAGTAAATAAATATATCAGTACAGCACTATAATGAGTTAAAATAAAAATTTTACTTAATAGAAACTAAACCATATAGGCTGTAATTTAGGCATATTTATAATATAATTTATTTCCATCTTTATGCATGAAAATACAGCCTTTCAAATTTTGTCTCTCGGTCCCTCAGTCATCGGGTTGGTTGTACTTCAGGCTCTCCCGGCTCGGTCGGTTGTTAATCGTGTATTCTTGTCTACTGTTTGATGTGTTACACAATTTTGGAAAAAAACCCCACTTTGGCTGCTGAACAGCTTCTGCAGTGCTTGCTCTTGTCCCAGGAGAACTGAGTTAATCTCCTGCTGGGCCGCCAGGGGCCCTTTTGCCCTCAGTTTTGCCCTCTAGGTTTGAATGATCTTTGGAGTCCTTGGGTTGTAAACTGCAGCTTTACAACCCAAAAAAAAAAAAAAATAAATGGAATAAGTGATTAATGTTTTTGAGACTGCGAGTTCTAATCCACCCCTCGTAAAGTTTATTTTTATCTAATTAAAACCAAAGCGGTGTTCATTTAAGTGATTATATATCAAGAGCAAGGGCACATTCGTGTGAATGTTTTTTGTGCTTTTAACCAGAACGAAGACACGCATAACAGCGCACACGAGCGCTGGTTGCAACACATTCCAGCGATAGATCGCCTGCTATTTAACACAAGCCAACCAATTTATTATCAAATTGAAATGTTTCTTTCTTTTAGACACATTTAAGCAAAATTGTTTGTTTTTATTGTGAGTGTAGACCTAAATAAAAGTAAAACCCCGCCGGAGCATCTCGTGGAAACAAATGTTATTCGTGCGGAATAGACTTAAGGTGCGTTTCAGTTTCTTTTTAAATATATTTGTTTTGGCAAGACGTTTATAATCTTTATAATGAATGCTATTAGTCTATAATTTGTGTTTTATTTTATGATTTGTAGTTTTATAAAGCCTAGTTGTTGGAATTTGAAATTAAAAAGCTGCGAGTCATATTCTTAATGTATAGATCATTTTTGACTCATTTTTGTCCGATCCATTGAGGGCTACTTGTTGCAATTTCAAGAGAAAATCTTTTACATTTTTCAAACTTTTCTATTTCAATTTTAAATGGATATGGCACTCAAAAGTCAACAGATCATCAAAGACTATCGGTTTAATAATTTGATCGATTTAAATAACAATAACTAATAGGTTGTTTTTGTTTTGGGGAATGTCTATTTCTGAGATCATAACGTGTGCCCCCCATGAAAACGAAATGCCCCCCATTCAAGATTTTCTAGCGACGGCCCTGATTTTTAGTAGTTATAGTTAACAATAACAACGTTTATAGTTTGTATAACGCTGGCATGCTTAGCTGTTTGTATCAGTCCGCTCATCTCTTATCTGTGATCCAGTCTTCTTTTGCCTTTTTTGAGTAGCTCTGTTTTCTGTTGTTTTTAACTTTTAACAGTTACAACATAAACTAAAATAAGAACTAGCTAAATAGTTTTTACTTGTCTTGTCTGAGAAATGTTTTTGCAGTATTACATTATTGTTGATATTGCGTAGTTCAGTTTTACTTCCCCAAACCCAATAACCATAAGACTTTTATCATCAATTTTTATCATCTTCCATTTAACCAAACCTTTGATGTTTCATTAAGACAATCATAATCCATATAAATCAAGTGCTTAAAGTCTTCTGAAGTGCCATGAATTCACATATTCACATTTAAAACTTCAAAACTTCAACTTTCCTTTAAGGGGTTAAACGCAGTTTTATATACGCATGCAGTTATTATGGCTATTATAGACATGACAGAGCCACCAGTCATGGCCTCTGAGCAGATATGAATTGACTGAAACGTTAGGAAACTGGTGTGAAGAAAGAGAGTTGGCTTTACTTCTGACTGGTTTAACATCATGACCTGACCACTCACCTGATGCATCTCTAGACCCATATTTGACCTTGGACCACAAAACCAGTCAGTTTGTTAGGATAGGACAATATTTGAATAAGGAACAACAAAATCTGGTTAAAAACAAATCTGAATACTGAGAAAGTTGCCTTTAAAGTTGTCCAAATTTGAGCAATATTACATATAAAAAATTTAGTTTTGATATATTTACAAAATATCTTCAAGGAACATAATCTTTATTTAATATCCTAATGATTTTTGGCATAAGAGAAAAATGGATAATTTTGACCCATGCAACAAATATAACCGTGCTACTGTATGCTCCAGGGTCACACATACTGCAACTTTCTTTTGACCACTGTGTTGAATCCAAGGCAAATACCGTACAGCTTGTTATCTGTGACAGTTTTGGAGAGGATCACGTTTATCTCCTTCCTCTAAGATCCAGCAGATATCAAGGCTGTGATGTAAACTGTAGATTTGTCAACATGCAGCTTCTGTATAAACCAGTGATAAAGTTTTGCCTCCTTGATCTCTGGTGCTGCTGGCAGTAGTGTCGTCTCGCCTGTCACGTACAAGCCTTTTAATTCTGGCAGGTTCCCAGGTCTTTGGTGTTGAATAGAGGTGGAGAAAAAGCCAGAGCTCTCATTTGCAAAAGCTGAGTGCCGGGATAAGAGATTCTGATATTTCTGAGGTTTACTGGGGAAACTGTTTTGCTGTTCAGCACAGGATCAAAGGTGCTGTTATCATTTGCTTCATCTTTTTTTATTTAATAGCGAATTGCAAAGTCAAGCTTGTTTAAAATACTTTTAGAAAGAGAAAATATACTTAAGTGTGAATGAATGTAACGTTTTTTATGGATATTTAATTGCATTTGCAATCAGATGAAAATGTATTTTCGTTTTAAAAATATTACATGCAATTAACAGAAATTGTGCACACTTAAGTAGTACAAATGTTTATGTACTTTCACAATTCTATTGTCTTGTGGATAGAATAAATTAAAATGTACTTTAATGTCATTTATTTGTAAATATATTTGTAAGGCTGAAGTTGCAATTTAGTACATTTAAAATATGATACAATACTGATACAATATGCTTATTGTGTATGCTTTTAACTTGCAGAGGCACATTCACATATTTAAAAATACAGTTCTATAGTTGGGTACATCTGTAATTATCCAACCCACGCTTAAACCTTACATAGCACCTAGACTGACCCGTATCCCACCTCAATAGCTGCAGAAGTGTTTGCCAGTTAACATGAACACAATAGGGACCTTTGTAACTGACAATGAAATATTTTTTTGGCTCAAGCACATAGTAGGTAAGATACTCAATTTAAAGTGGGACCAAACTATTTCTATATTTAAGTATTTTAATTACACTAAATAAGGATGTAGTTGAAATTTAGTATATTTAAAAGATGATCTTAAATTTTAAACGTAATATTGAATGAAACGCTACAGTTAAAATAATGTTAGTCAACCCATCACAATATGTGTGCAACTTTAAAGCATGGCAAAAGATGGTTAAAGCATAATGCTTTAAAAATGTACTTTTAATTTGACATCCTAACAAAGTGCACTTTTTAAAAGTATACTTAAGTGCGTTAAGAAAAGTGTCTCTCTTTAAGTAGGCCTGCACTTAAGTACTCTTTTATTTGATAAAAATGTACTCTCCGTCTCTTTTAATTACATTTGAGATTTAAAATACACTACAAGTTCACATTTAATCCAATTGTCCCCAAAAAAGTGTATTTTGAATTCAGCAAGTTTTTCCACTCTTCACCTCAACTAAAGGTTGACGAGTGTGCAGCGAGGAAGTGTGTTTTTAGTTATGACGAACCCTTATGCACACACCATCGAGCCTCTGGACCTCCAGAAGCCCGACCACAAGTTCTTCAACCTTAAAAAGCTCAAAGACCCCAGATATGGTAAGTGTTTTGTAATCATGCCTTGCTAAATTGTTGAGTAAAAGTTACAGCAACTGTGCTTCTGGCAGGGATATTGCATTGCAATGCAACATTTTTTGTCTCTTATAAACACACATTTGATAGTAGCTTGAGTTAGGATTTAGACATTTAGGATGTAGATTTATGTTTACTATTAAAATCTCATTTTTATATAGTGAAATGTAATTATTCTGACTGTTTAAGGTGTTTTTTTTAATTATTGATCTTAGGCTAATGTCTAAATGTCTATAGCTTAATCACAAAAAATACTTAAATTATATTCCATTACTCCTCCTTCAATACATTTAATACATGATTACATTAATAATATAATAAAATTCAACGTGTATAGGGATGCTCATTTCGGTCATTTCTCGTAACCAACAACTGACGCTCATTCACAGATTATTACCGGTTAACCGACAACATTATTTTTGTCAACACAATTTTATATAAACTATAAGTAGGTAAAAGGTATTTAAATAAATAAATAAATAAAATGACCTTTTAAACTGATTGTATTAATCGGTCAAAATTCATATCGGTCAGTTAACGGATAAACGGTCAAAATGAGCATCTCTAACGTATGCCCACATTTCTGACACATTACCGTGGTGCAGTTAGTGCTGCTACAGTAAATCTATGATAAATGCAGGGGCGGACTTGCCCATTATGCAAAGGTAGGCGACTGTCTTGAACAGTTGCTATTTACGGTGTTTATTACCACGACAACTGTCTGCAATACAGTATGTGGACACAAAAAGCAAAAATATTGCCTAATCAGGTTTGTGTCATTAAATATAATAATAATTTATACTTGACTGTAAATCCATTGCTATTTCGTGGTCTACAACATGAAAGGAAAATTATATTGTTTAAGAACTATTGTTATCGATTTATCGGCCTGACCTAGAACCGACTTTACTGCATCTGACTGTGTTCCTCTCTGTTTGTTCCTCTGAAGACCAGCTTCCCTTCTCTATCCGTGTGCTGCTGGAGTCTGCGGTGAGGAACTGTGATGAGTTCCTGGTGAAGAAGGAGGACGTGGAGAAGATCCTCAACTGGAAGGTGACGCAGAGTCAGACAGTGGAGGTGCCTTTCAGACCGGCCCGAGTCATCTTGCAAGACTTCACGTAGGTTTTGACTGGATCTCCATAACTTGTGGCCTTATACCTGCCTGTTACATGTTTGTCTCCTTGCTGCTCTGTAAACAGGGGTGTTCCTGCAGTGGTTGACTTTGCGGCCATGCGTGATGCAGTGAAAAAATTACAAGGTGACCCGGAGAAGATTAATCCAGTCTGTCCGGCAGATCTCGTCATAGACCATTCCATTCAGGTCGACTTCAACAGGAAGTAGGTCTTTGCCATTTGACATAGATGTAAAATAGTTTCACAAAGCTGTTTTTCGGTCGCTTTGCACAAAGGGTTCAAGTTGTATTCCAGATTTTCCCTCCGAGTATCTACCTTCTACAATTGAGAATTTATTTAAATCGAGAACACACGGTGTGTATGCTTTTTGTTTAAGCGCTCAATCTCAAAGTACACTTAAGCATACTGTTAAAAGAGTATTTTACTTTTTGGATGATTTAAAAGAATATGTGCAATCTAATTGTAACTAGTTTAGTTTCAGATACAAAACTGCACTTTATATTGCACTTAATTGCATTTAAATTAAATGTATTATAGTTTGAGTTATATTAAATCTAGTTAGATGAATTTTAAGTGCTTTTTGACCCACTTAAGCAGCACTAAAGCATGTATTTTAAGTGCTTTTTGACCCACCTAAGCAGCACTAAAGAATGTATTTTAAGTGCTTTTTGACCCACTTAAGCAGCACTAAAGAATGTATTTTAAGTGCTTTTTGACCCACTTAAGTAGCACTAAAGATGTATTTGTATGTAATTTCATAATTATTACATTTGTCTCTGAAATACTGTATGGTTATAGTGGGCTACTAAATTTATTGACATGCATTAATGGTAAACATACTTGATGTATGGCTAAATATACTTGTATGTCATGTATTTAAAGTTGCAATTTAGTACATTTAAAACATATTAACTTTAAATGTAATATCGATTAACACACTACAGTTAAAATTATAATGAAGTTCTGTACATGTGCTCTAGTATGTTAGTCAGCACATCCAAATAAGTGTACTTCTTTAAAGCACAATTATAAATTTTATATAACATAATGATATGAAACTTTAACTTTTAATTTGACATCATTAATCCCAGAAGACAAACAAGTGCTCTTCCATAATGTACTAGAAGTGCTCTATTTTTTTACGCATTAATTTTGTACTTAATATACTAAAAATTATTCTTTAATTCTTCTGAAGATAAACTTAACATCGTCTAAGTGTACTCAACTGCTATTTTGACACACCATGAGTATGATCTGAAATGCACTTTTAACACAATATCGTTGTATTTAAAAAATGTATTTAGTTACCACTTGCATCACACTTGAAGCAATCTTTCATACACTAGTACTCTCAAGTGTACTACAAGTGGTGAATAAATACTTTTTTTAAATACAAAGATATTATGTTAAAAGTGCATTTCAGTTCATATTCATGGTGCGTCGAAACAGCACAGTTGAGTACGCTTAGATGATCTTAACATTTTTTTGTTGTTGTTAAAATGTTTATAAACTCCCAAATGCTTTAAAAATGAAAACTATAACTAAAATATCACTTGGAGTGCTTGTCATAATCAAGAAAGTGTATAATAATTTTAACTGTTCATTACGTTTTCCCTTCTTAAAGGTCTGACAGCCTTCAGAAAAACCAAGACCTTGAGTTTGAAAGGAACCGAGAACGATTTGAGTTTCTGAAGGTAATTTTCCCCTTCTGTATTTGACATATGTGATATGACGAATTGGATTTCTCGAGAACTAATTGTATCGGTCCTCAGTGGGGTTCTAAAGCATTCCGGAACATGCGGATCATTCCTCCGGGCTCAGGAATAGTCCATCAGGTCAACCTGGAATACCTGGCCAGGGTGGTGTTTGAGCGGGAGGGGTACTACTACCCTGACAGTCTGGTGGGGACCGACTCCCACACTACCATGATTGATGGGCTGGGAGTCCTGGGCTGGGGTGAGTGACACTCTTACAGAAGATCCATTAGCTATATAACATTTTTATTTATCTTAACATTTACTGTTTTTGGCATGAATTAAGTCATAATTAATGAGTTAAGATTATGTTATAATCATGACATTAGGTAATATGATATAGGCCACATAAAACATCTATTATGAGATACCAAGTTCTAATAGATGACAGAAATCATACTTGTATCATAATATTGACGTTAGTTTTGCCATTTTATGTATAGTTCAGTTGTACTTATGACATTTACAGCTTTTTATCTCATAATAATGACGGAATATCTCATAATCATAACATTTTTGTTATAATTGTTAACATTATTAATTATTTTTATAATTATTTTGTTATAATTTATGTCAATTGATGTCATACTCATGAGTCATGACAATTTAATCTTTTTATTAGCATCTCTAATTAATTGATATGTTAATACATAAATTATGACATTATAGCATATTATATCAGTTTCAGCTTTCATGAGATAAAATGATGAATTTTACTATAGTTAAGACTTCATAGTTCGCATCTCTAATATTGACATTTCATGCATATGTCATAATGCATGTGACCTTATAATTATTTTAGCTTTTTATCTCATAGTTTAGACTTAGTAGCTCATAATTTCAACATTTTATATTGTCATATTATTAACTTTGTATCTCATAATATTGACATTTTATATACAATCCTAATACAATAATAATATTGTAATTATGAAAGTTTTAACTTTCATGGCAGAATTTTTGACTTATTGACTTGGTATCTCATAATTTAAATTTTGTTTTCACTTGCACTTTATTTTAAAGTGTTCTTGTTACAGTATAATTATACATTTAAGTAGTATTAATTAACTGCATATACTTACTATACTTTTAGCATTAGGGTTTGATTTAGGGTTAGTTGCATGTAATTATACATTACTATTATAACAGCAAGGACACCTTAATAAAGTGTTAACTTGTTGGGCTTGTCAATAAGGAGACAGACTTTATACATTCAGTAATAAAAGTGGAGCTGAGGTTTAAGCTCTGATCTCTGGGAGCAGGTGTTGGGGGTATCGAGGCGGAGGCGGTAATGTTGGGTCAGCCCATCAGCATGGTGCTGCCAGAGGTCATCGGCTACAAACTACAGGGAACACCCAACAAATACATCACCTCCACTGACATAGTGCTTACTGTCACCAAGGTATACAAGTCTTGCCATGTCTAAATTTCTCCGCTTTGCTTTTAGGAAATGCTGCGTTGTTTTACTATACGCTTTCTCTGCTCAGCATTTGCGGCAGGTTGGTGTGGTTGGAAAGTTTGTGGAGTTTTTTGGCCCCGGTGTTGCTCAGCTGTCTATCGCTGACCGCGCCACCATCGCTAACATGTGCCCTGAGTATGGAGCCACCGCTGCCTTCTTCCCTGTAGACCAGATCAGCATTCAATATCTGAAACAGACGGGTAGGTCAACCTGTCCTTCGTCAGTTTTAAAAGCTTCTAACCATTGCTAAGAAGACGTGCACTTCAGCATACTTCAAAAAATAATGGACCCAAAAAAAGGGCAAACTGATATAAAAAGTATGAAACTTTATTTTTTTATATATATTAAATATATTTATCTACTGTATAATATAAAATATAATAATAGAAATAAATATAGATACAGATTCATTCATGGTAAACTAAAATATTCTTAAAATACAAATAAAATATAATAAAAAAAATTTTTTTAAATATGAAAAATAATAAATATACTTATAATTTCTACAGAAACATGCTATATTGTAAGCATTTATATTATAAGCATATTTTATACATTTTTATATTTATTATTTATGATATTTTATACAATTTTATTTTATATTTGATATATCTATATAATATCTACAGAAAATGTACTAAATATATTTGTAATTACGCATTTGTAATGATAAAGTTGAAATTCAGTTTTAAAATACATTACTTTTACTTCTACAGTTATAATAAGTACTTTGCATATGCATGCTGTTTAGTATGTTAGTCAGCACATCAAATTACGTGTACTTCTTTAAAGCACGGCTAAGATTATTAAAACATTTATTTAAAATGTATTTGAAAGTAAAACGTAATATGATATTATTTCAAATTCCACTTTTTAAAAGTGCACTTGAGTGTGTATCAGGTATCTGTCTTTAAGTCACGTAAGTGTCTTTTATTTTAGTAATATTATATTATCTCTGTAGTACAGTTTTTTGTTTTTAATCTGAAGTACACTTGGCATGTTTTCTTCCTGTGTGTTTCAGGGAGGGACACTGAGAAGCTGAGTTACATAGAGAAGTATCTGAAAGCAGTGGGCATGTTCAGAGACTACAGTAACACTGCTCAAGACCCACAGTTCACTCAGGTACCAGATCTAAACCCACTCATTCCCACACATCTGCTGTTCACAGATACACAGTATTTTCACCGGCTACAAATGGTTGACAGTCAGTTATTTCTATCTTTTTTTTCTTTAGTGTGTCAGCAGGAAATATCAGTTTACATTTCCAAACATTCATTTCGCCAGAACCTCTTTATGTCTGAGGATCATTGTTATTAATGTGTCTCCTTCTCTCTCTCACAGGTTGTTGAGTTGGACCTCAGTACGGTCGTGCCCTGCTGCAGTGGTCCCAAGCGGCCACAGGACAAAGTGACTGTATCAGAGATGAAGCAGGACTTCCAAACGTGTTTAGGGTCCAAGGTACATGACACAGAAACACACCACCAGACACACACTCCCTCTGAATCCAGAGATAACGCAGCATTCACAAAGTACATCACCAAAGAGTCATAATAATGTGTATGACACAACTGACATTCAGTTAAGTATTTTGAAGAGTAAAAATGAACACAAAATGATGGAATAAAGTCAAGACACAAGAAGTCAAAGTCTTGTGATTGTCAATATTATTACAAAAAGTCAAAATTGACATAAAGCTTGACATTATCACAAAACTATTTAAATAACCTTTTAAAAAATACTAGTTTTAAATCATAATCATGACTTGCTCATGACCGGTTTTGTGGTCCAGGGTCACATGTTTCCTTTTGAAAAACATTGGCCCGGTTTCACAAACAGGGCTTATCTTAAGCCAGGACTAGTTCAGTTTGTTAACTTTTAGGGGCACACTAGACTGAAGATGGCCTGAAAGCTAACATGCATGAGCTGTGGATATAACAGTAATGTCTTAATGAGTTTTGATCTCGCAGGTTCTTCAGTATTAACTGCTGTCCGTGTGTGTTGTGTACAGCAAGGCTTCAAAGGTTTCCAGGTGGCTCCTGAGCGTCATGATGTTCGTGTGCCGTTCCAGTTCAACGGAGCAGAGTATTCCCTGTGTCACGGATCCGTGGTCATCGCTGCCATCACCAGCTGTACCAACACCAGTAACCCCTCGGTCATGCTGGGAGCAGGTACATGTCCGTCCACACGGACGCCATCTACATGCTTTCTTTTCCTGTGTAACACTAAAAGATGGTTATCAGAGACTCTTGGCCATGTTTCAGAAGTGTCTCCAAAAACAGCTTGCAAGTTGTCCATGCGACTCTTTAATTTCTTCCTAGTTATTTTTATTTGTTTATGTTTCAGTATAGATTTAAAGTAATAACTTAAAAAAAATTATGTTACATTTTTGTATTTAAATGACACGTTTCAATTTTGTATCATTTCCATGAACTGTGCACAATGCAACATTAATATTTTGACAGAAACTGAATAGGAGGAGAATAGAGAATCTTGAGTTTTAGTTTCTGTTTTAGTTTTTAAACATCTCTTGAACTTCATCGGTTTCATGCAATCGTGGTCAACATTCGTGGTTTCTATTTTTTTTTCATTGAAATAATTAATTTGTAGCATTAAAGCAGTTTTTTTATTATGATTTTAATAGCTGTCTTGATTATGATTTTACCAAAGCATGATTTTTATTATTATGTTTTTAAATCTTACTTCAAGTGAAGCCATTTTTAATGTGGTCTAGAGTGTTTTCTTTTACCTTGCATGCTTTGTTTATGGTTTTTGAGGATGAGGGGATGTTGTGCAACCCATCTGTGTTTGCATCTTTTGCCAACACACAGATACATTTGCGCCAAAATACCATGGAGAAACTAAAGCTAAGATTAATCTTTTATATTTGCCATTCGTTTTTCAGAACAGACCTGCTACCCATTTTTGGGCCGTGGCCGTGACCAGTTTAGAGGCTCATTATAAATATGTTAACATCCTCCAAATGTGTTTGTCCCTTAACAGCTGTAAATGTTTTTTTTTCCTACAGTGGGGTAATGCTCTGTCTTTATTTCTGTCAGGTCTCTTGGCGCAGAAGGCTGTAAAGGCTGGTCTCAGTGTCAAGCCGTACATAAAGACCAGTCTGTCTCCAGGCAGTGGAGTGGTCACATACTACCTTAAAGAGAGCGGAGTCATGGACTTCCTCTCACAGTTAGGGTGAGAAGCTCATCATTGCCAAACTCAGTCGGTCAGTCTGACTGATTATGATTTATTTCTAATATTTGTGCGTCCTTAGTTTCGAGGTTGTTGGTTACGGCTGCATGACCTGTATTGGAAACAGCGGGCCCCTTCCAGAGCCGGTTGTAGAGGCGATTACTCAGGTAAACAAACTTTTACTCTTCATTTCATAATGTTTTCAAATCTAGAGCAGTGTGAATGATCTCGTTCTGTCTCAGGGGGATTTGGTTGCTGCAGGGGTCTTGTCTGGAAACAGAAACTTTGAGGGTCGCGTCCATCCCAACACACGGGCCAATTACCTGGCCTCTCCTCCTCTGGTCATCGCCTACGCTATAGCAGGCACAGTCAGAATAGACTTTGAAAACGAGCCTTTGGGTGAGTATTATGCCAATGGTCGGCTCTCCCTCAAGATCATGAATAGCACTAATGTTTCTTGGTCTGTGTCCATCCAGCTGTGAACTCCGAGGGAAAAGAGGTTTTCCTGAGGGACATCTGGCCCACTCGGGAGGAAATCCAGGCGGTGGAGAGACAATTTGTCATTCCTGCTATGTTTAAAGAGGTCTATGAGAAAGTTGAGGTATTGTTGATTTACAAACTCCTTTTTTATGAATCAGTACAGTGTCTAGATAACAAAAACACCATTAGTTTTTAGTTTTAAAAGTGTGTGTATATATAGTAAATTATACTATAGTGTCTGTCTATTTTCCTGTTTAGAAAGTGAATGAACGCTGGAACTCCCTGAAAGCTCCTTCTGACAAGCTGTATACCTGGGATCCTAACTCTACTTACATAAAGTCTCCTCCTTTCTTTGAAGGACTGGTACTGTATATGTTTTTCATTTTTTTAAATTTCCGCTCTATAACTATACCTTAATAAAAAATGAAGGGTATTTTGGTAAAAAAGCACACATTTTTGACATTTTGGACAATGTGTGTGTATGTGTGTGTGTGTATATATATATATATATATGTATATGTATATATATATATATATATATGTATATATATATACACAC
>JAUCNO010000873.1:1428425-1442579 GCA_032353835.1 Enteromius viviparus | reverse complement strand
AAGTTTACAGGACTGCGTTATCTGGAATCTGCTAAAGCGGTGGACTTCTACATTCTGACTGGTTGCCGCCGAACCGCGTCAAAGCTCATTACCATAAAGTTGACTTGATTTCAACTCTCCTTGATGCTCTTGCCGTCCAAGACGCGCCTCGCCGCCTCTTGTCGCTGGCTCACATTGAAAATGAATGACTTCCGGCCACTTTGGCGCTTTCGCCGCTGGCGGTGTACTGTGTGAACGCAGTAATTCAATGATGGCCAGAGATGAGCCTGTTATTAAAAATTGTGTGGGCATTTTTCTTACCACTAGGGGTGCTAGGGTGTTTTAGGTTTCTTTAAGTAAAGCAATGTGGTAGAGAAAGATTAGTTCAAGGATTAATTGAAGAATGGATGGGCAAATTAAATTAAGGTTAGACGTTATTTTTCTATTTTACCTGAAGTTAAGAAAATATGTTGTCCATCCCGAAGGGATTCAGTTAAATTGTGTAAATTGGGGTTGGGGTTTATTACTTATTGTATATTGATGGAAAACAGTTCTGGATTATGTGACTGTGGGAATTATGGAAACAGCAGAGTATGTTTTCCTGGAATGTCCTGTATGAAGTACAATGCAGAAAGAAAAGCACTAATAAATATAAATTGGCAGAACTTCTTTATTTCAAACTTTGACCTCTAGCTCAGTAACGTCTACACTGCTAGAAAGATAGAAGAAGAAGAAGAAGAAGGGAGTTAGCAATAGCAAGCACGGCTCACCTGCTGAACAAATTGCATTGTGTCCTGGCATGGAAATGTATAATTTTTTTAAGCCCAGTCTAAGTTTTTTTGTTTTGTTTTTCTTGTAAAGACATTCTGTGGTTCTTTTCTTATTCTTTCATAGAGAGTATCATCACATTTTCCATAACTTGTTGGTTTTATACTATTAGTCTCTAGAAAAGCACTGTGTGCTCTAAGATTATAAAATTATCTTCACTGCTATTTACTGTTATCTATTAGTGTATTGGTATTTGTTGCTGCTCAATATGCGTTTGAATTTCCTGTCGGAGACAAACGTTTATAAAGAAAACTTTCATATTTTTGTTGTTTTTTCAGTATCCTCTACTTCTTGGCTTGGGAGCAGCCTTTGATTTTTACATCTGTAAGTAATTAATAAGTACTGATATTTCAATATTTCTTTCTTTTTGTCTTCCAGTGACATATGGAGATGGAAAACTCGAATTCTTTCGGAGAAACAATCTCCTTGAACAATTAACAAGATTTTGTGCTTAGGGGAGATGTGTTTGCAAGTTAGCAATCATGACAAAATGTGCCCAAGAGTAAATTGTTTATTTTGTAAAATTTCTTGCAATATTGTTATGGCAAAATGGGCAACGTGAATTGTTCACTTGTTAAACTTTAAGTTAATTACATTTCAATTGTTTCTTTTAAAATTATGCTGCTGTTTATGTGTGTATGTGTGTTTTAGATTTATTGAAATGTTTTAGTTTTCATATAGAAAAATGGATGATAAAGATGTTCTTGACTCTGGAGTAAGCGTTTATTTTAAATGTTATGATTAAAGTATATTTCATGTTTTTTTTTTAAATGCACCTCTGATTCCATGTGACATAAGCTGCATTTGTTCTTATAGTGAAATCCTTTGACATTCTTTTTTAACTTCTTGATTTTGACATTTAATTCGTTACTGGTGTTCAGTATTGCTCTATCCTCGTTCATCTATTCTCTTTTTAGCTTACACTATATATTGAGGTCAGCCAAGAAGCTGTTGTTGTCAGAAATCAGGGATTTGAGTTAGAATTTTTTAAATATAAATATTTTTGTAACAAAATCTCATCTATCTGCTTCAAAAGACAGGTGCTAACCTCCACCCGGAGGCGAATGGGTTAAATTTACAACAAATGCATTTCATTTATGGAGCTTCAAAATAAGGTCCACTATCCACCAGCATTACCAAGCTTGGAAGAGGCAGGGTGCATTTTTATCAAAACTCCATCTGTGTTCACCTGAAAGTGAAATCATAAATCATATATCCTACACCTAGGCTTGGGGGTGAGTAAAATATGAGTAAATATTTTTTATAAAAATATAAAATATGAGTAAATATTTTTTTCACTCAAAAAAAAATCTTTTTTGAGTGAACTATTTCTTTAAGTGCAAGGCTTTGATAAACTCGCTACTAAAGTTACAGTTTCTCGTCCACGCCCGCACTGATATTGTGAACATCGCTGCTGGTTCAGAGTAAACCCGGATCTTGTGCACCAGCTGACCCAGAGTAAACAGTGCTGAGAGGAAGGTGAAGTTCCTGCACTCAGTCTCCGTAGAGCTCGCGAAAGCTTTGGGTTTACAGACATTATATCATCGCCAAACGCTGGAAGATATGACCTCGTCCAAACGAAGTGAAAGTGACTGGCAAGGTTTAGTGAACGAGGTAAGTGCTGCTTTATTAAAAGACGACGGTGATGTTGATGATGATGACGGCTGTTTCCATATGGCACACTGTGTCGCCACCCACCTGAACTCAACAAACACACAAGATACACGCGTTTATTACATTACTCGCGTAAAATCATAAAAAAGTTTAGCGCTCTCTGAAGTTGATGCTTGAGTCAGTTTAAGGCCCAGAACCACTTAGCCATTTTTTTTTACATTTTGTTAAGATATTTATTTTTTCCTGAATGAAAGCAAACATAAATAGTGGTGAAACCTAAAACATTAAATCTAATTAATTTTTTTTGCTGTTTATTTTATTTTTTTTTAATTTTTAAATTTACTTTTAAAAGCTTAAATATTAAATATTTTCCTCTCTTTATTGTTGTTGCTCTGTTTATTTTAAACAGGAAATTATACTGATTTTCTTATATCAAATATAATAAAAAGTCCAAAACTAAACTGTACATTTTGTACTTTGTGCATCTTTGTTGTCCTTGTTCTTTTTCAAAATATCAACACTTCATCATCTACTGTACTACACTTGTACTATTATCATCATCAAAAGTCTTTCTGATACATTTAAAGTCAAGTGTAAACTGTAAGTAGTGAATTATTATGTAATGTCCATTAGCAAATTAATAAACTTGACTTGTTTTCTTCCTTATATATAAGTATTTATATAATTATATTTCTGTAATTTTAGAATGTTATTCTGACACACTTTTTTTATTCCAAGTTAATATAATCGATAATTTTGGTATCCATCCACACTCCACTCTAAGGTTGTAATTGTATTTACTTCATCCTCTTCATCCTGAAAAAATGTTTTTAAAATATAAAGCCTCACAGTTTTTTTTTTTACCATAAAAGAAAAAAAGGTTTTGCTATCCAAGTACTAAAAGTTAATGTAGTACTAGTTATTTAGTTTAATAATAAAGCTTTGTTTTTACTATTATTTTCAATTTTTTTAGATACTTTTGTTACTCATTTGTTTAGTTCTTGATATGCAAACGTAAGCTGGAGAGCAAGAAGGACGGCCTCCTGATTCTGTCCAAAGAGCTGGACAGCTGTCAGCAGGAGAGAGACCAGTACAAGCTGATGGCCAACCAGCTTCGAGAGACACACCAGAGCCTGAAGAAGAAGTACAGGGAACTGATTGTGTGTCTCTGTTTGCTTACTGTGCATTATTTTTAACATGTAAAAGTTTCTTTGCTTTATCATTTATGATTATGTTTTATAATGAATTTCAGGATGGCGACGCTTCACTTCCACCAGAAAAACGTAATCAGGTCAGTTGATGATTGTGATATTTCACGCAGGTCATTGCTTTCTTCTTCTCTTTGTTTTTATGTCTTTCACTCTCTCTTTCTCAGGTCAGTCTGGCTCAGTTGTTGATGCGTTCGAGGGAGAGCAATAAACAGCTTGCTGAAGAGATAAAGGAACTGACTCAGAGACTTACTGAGATGCAGGGAGACAATAAGGTAAAAAATAACTATGCTGATTAATCTTTTGATTAAACCCTGTGAATTAAATTGGAATACCACATAAAACATTTGCGAATAAAGCTCCGCTTCAGCTCCCGTGTGTACAATAGCACAGAATTTCCACTTCCTGTGAAAAAGTATCAGCAATAAAATAAAAAGTTGTGGTCACACTTTATTTCTATAGTCCATTTAGATATTCTACTATATATAAGTAATTAATTTTCATAAATTCACAACTACATGTCTACTAGCTCTCAGAGTAGACTGTTAAGGTAGGTTTAGTAGAATAAGTTGACCTATACTTGCATAGTTTTAGATAGTCAGTGTGTAGTATGTTGTGGAAGCAAACAGTCTACTAATACTCTAATGACTGCTAGTTGACATGTAGTTGCAAAGTTACTTACTTGTTAGTAATTGTCTAAAGTGGACTATCAAAATAAAGTGTTACCAAAGTTGTAGCCTGTGACTTTTTTCCATGTGATAAATGATGTGCACAATAACAAACACTGATATCCTATTTTTGCATTTGGATGTCAGGTGTTTGGGAACGCAGTTGTGTGAGAAAGACAGAAGACCTTTTAAAAAAAACTAAAACAATATTTGAGGTGCTGAGATTTGAATAATCCACCTCACCTACACTGTAAAAAATGACATTAAATTAAACTGTAAAAAACTGTAAAAATTGTACAGTAAAAACCTCTTACATGGTTAATGATAAGTTCCCCTACTATATACAGTGAAAACGGTATTAGACATTACATGTAATTTAAAAAGTGGTAAAAGAACACATAATTTACAGTAAATAACCGTAAACCGTTTTTTGTTGAAATAACTGTTATTTCTTATCAGTTTTGTATATCATGGTTGTATGTTACATCTAATATTGTTAATTACATCATTTAAGTTTTGTGTGTTACTATTATAGTGTTTACTGTTTGTGTGACTGACATTGTGCACCTTCTATATTTTAATATTTAAAAGCTGCTTGCGATGTGCTTTCTGATTCTCATCACTAGCTGCTTTTCAGCTTATTACAAAGGTATAAAACAAATTTCAGTACTGATACATTAACATTATATCAGTTATATCCATCATGAAATTACAGTAATTAACTGTAAATTAAAAGTTAAAACCTTAAAAACTTGTTGCTAACGTTTTTTTAACAGTGAAATTCTGGCAACCACAGCTTCTGTGCAGTGAACATTTCACACACTGGAGTGTCTATCCAGTTTTTTATTTATTTATTTTTTTTTACACAGAATTTGTATTAAAATACATGGATGGAAATATGGAAACATAGCTTATGATCCCAGTTGTCTTCTTCCCTTCATAGCTGTTACGAATGACCATCACCAAACAGAGGCTCGGGGACGATGAAGTTGGCGTCAGACATTTCCCTGCTCATGAGCGAGAGGATCTGGTCAGGCAGCTGGAGGAAGCAGCACTGCATGTGTGTTTTTATATCTTTAGGGTTTTTTTATTTTTGATTTTTTTTTTATTCCCATTCTCTTTTATTGCACTTCTCCAGTTCTAGTGAATAAGAACGACATATTCATGATCTTCACTATAATTCTAGAAATTTAAATACAGCACTCTGTAAGAATGTCTGCTGGTACCATTTCTATTCTTCTTTTTTTTAAGAGAGAAGAACTTGAACACAGTTTGAAGACGCTGAGCGATGAACTGCAGGATGTAAAGGCAGAGAGGACCGTGTTTAAGGAGAAGGCCGAGCGTCTCAACCTCGAGCTGAACCACATCTTGGGTGGCCAGGAGAAACGCATCATCGATGTGGACGTCCTCTGCATGGAAAACAAGTCAGAGAGTATTGAAGGCTGATCTTTATTATTTTTATAATGCTGCGGTTCTCAACCATTTTGATGCAAGGCCTCTTCATTGTTCGCAAGAACATTAAGGCTTTCACATGTAGTCTAGGTTTTGTTTTCAGAACATTTTTCAGTTTTAAATCTACAGAAACTAGTATTATCCATAGGTAAAAAATAGTAACTAATAATAAAAACAGAAATAAATACAAAAGTTTTTTTTAGGACTTGTTTTTTTTTGTGGTGGTGGTGGTTGTTGCTGCTCTTCTTCCTTAAAAATATTTAAAAATATTTAAATTATATATTCAAATATCTTGATTTTTTTTCTTTGTCTTTTTTACATATATATATAAAAAATCATTTCATTTTTCATTTTTTTATCGTGTCATATTCAGGCACCATTTAATGTTTTCTGAGGCCCTCTAGTGGGCTTGGACCCCTAGTAAAGAACCACAGGCCAAAATGGCAGCGTTAAAGTGCTGGTTTTTAAAAAACAGCTGGCTTATTGCTGGTTCACTGTGGACTACCAGGTCTAACTACTCTTTTTACTGCTGATTGGTCATTTTGGTAAGCCTTGATCTAGCTAGTGACCCAAAAGCACCAGACAAAAACATTTGAAGCTGGATTTATTTAGATTTTTCAGCCTGTGTTGTTAAGCTGACTTTGATTGCTAATGTATTCACACACAGTTTTGATTTGCTGAACACACACAGTTTAGAGTTTTTTAATGCAACAATAGTTTTTTTTGTACCGCAGGTACTTACAAGAGAGATTCAAACAAGTTCAAGAGGAGGTTATTCTGTTGAAGAGTAACATATGTAAATATAAGGTAAGTAGTTTTTTAATATAAGCTTAATCAGTACCCAGCTTAATATTGTATTGTAATATTTAACTGTATATGCATTATTGTTGTCTTCTGGATTTCTTAAAGACTGCTCTGGATCGCAGAAGAAACCCTGAGATGAGTGGCAAGTCTAAGATCAGCGCTCTGAGCTCTGGAGTCCTTTCTCCTAAACAAGGTGCTCAGGTTGTTTGATTACTTTTTTTTTATAGAAGTTTAAAGAACTGAACTAACAAGGAAGTGAAGAAGTGTTGCTGTTCAGGATAAGTGCGTTCACTTGTGTAGACGTATTCAGACCTCTCTTCCCGCTTCTTGCAGTGCAGGGTTTGTTGTCAGAAGACAATAGGTGCAGTTTACCAGCCACACCTCAGTCTATCTCAGACCTGAAGTCTTTAGCCACAGCCTTACTGGAGACCATTCATGAGAAGAACATAATCATTCAGCACCAAAGACAGACCAGCAGGTTTGTGTGTAAATGTTTATGCTTTATCATTTATTGGAAAAAAAATTGGTGCAAGCAGATTTCACAGTTAATCACAAAGAAATACCACGCAACACTGAACACACGAGCAGAAAGACTGAAATAGTATACTTTTACACAAATATTATTTAGTAATAATCTTGATGGCTGCAGGTTTCTTACACAAAGTTGTGAGAGAAAGATGTCTTGTGTTATACATACTATTTTAAGTAAATGTATTGTGACTTCAAGAATTCTGGGAAACCGAGTTGCTGATTTGGAGAGGAAGCTGAAGACTCTGGAAATTTCTGGACTCTGGAGTCT
Source organism: Enteromius viviparus (assembly GCA_032353835.1). NCBI lineage: Eukaryota > Metazoa > Chordata > Actinopteri > Cypriniformes > Cyprinidae > Enteromius > Enteromius viviparus. The sequence goes on along the minus strand of JAUCNO010000873.1, from coordinate 1,435,227 downwards.
CCCAGGTGAGTGACTCTTACACGTCACTCATGTTTTTTGTGCTTTCAGTTTTTCATTTGATCATATTGTTATTTTTGGCTGGTGGTAATTATTATGTTTACACATGTACCTATCGAAAATCTGATTATGTTATTGTTTAATTAAACTGTAGCATTCAGTCCGTAAGTATTGATATTCTCTAGTACCTAGTTCCTGTTTGGATCGAGGTGCCTTTCTTGTAGGTAGCACAAACGTTTCATTCATCACTTTTAAAGTTTACATTTAGTAATTCTGCAGAAGCGTTTTTCCAATGCAACTTACAAAAGGGGTTTAATATTTTAATTAATTTACAGATGTACAATTTCAAACATTTGTAAACACATGAGATAAAGGTTTCAATATAATTGACATTAAAATATATTTTAGTTCATCACAAATGCTTGTCAGTACATTTAGCAGTAACCATCTTTCAAAGACAGTAGAAACAATGATGAAAATACATAAAAAAATTTACTTAAGTTATACCTAAATGGGTCAAAAAAGCACTTTATTTGCACTTAACAATTAAGTGTCCGGTAGCATTGTTGACACTTAAGTATATATATATATTTTTTAGTTTGAAAGTACTTTTTATATATATATATTTAGAGAGAGTTTAGCTGTAGAGATGAAATTGAAGAAACTTGTTATTACACATGGCTTACAAATATCAGCTCTTTTAATGAAGAGTAGTTCAGAAACTCAGCTATGCAGTTTATGTCAAGCATCCATTAAGAATCGGCTCAGAATGTTCAATTATTTCATTATTTACGAGCAATAATCATATTTATAGAGACATGCTACTTTTTATTCTTTAGCAGGTATTCAGATGGGACATCAATGTGCTAAGAATAAATGCTTTCATGCTGCATTTGTCAATGTCTGTGTTAAACGCCAGCATCCTTCCAAAAATGTATGGGATGACTGACAGAGATTTGTGAAATCAGTCGTCAGCTATTCCTCAGCGTCAAGAAGCAGCCAGAAGCAGTCAATCATGTGACAGTGCTACTAGCTCTCTGAACCATGCTGAGAACTGTCACGACTCCTGTATTTTTAAACCCATTGTGTTGATTGATAAATTAACAAAGGAACAGTTAAACCAAAATAGAAAATGTGCTGAAGATTTACTCACCCTCAGGCCATCCAAGATGTTTCTTCATCTGAACAGATTTAAAGAAATCTTGCAGCAGCTGATGCTCTGCAGTGAATGGGTGCCGTCAGAATGAGAGTCAGTAATCATCCACACCACTCCAGTCTATCACTTAATAATCTGATAAAGCTGCGTGTATGTAAAGAACATTAATTATTAAGACATCTTGCTTCTGCCTAAAATACGAGTCTGTAATTCATAATAATGCTTTCTCCAGTGTAAAAGTTGTCTAGTCTGAATCAGAAGAAAGTATGGACAGATGAAGCACTTTTTACAAACCAATACTGTTCTAAATATATGTGAGAGACAACGATAATTATGGATTATAAACTCTTTTGGCCAGAAGCAGGGGTTTAAAGATATAGTGCCTTGGTTATATTATTATTATTTTTATTTTTTATACAAACATTCAGCTTTTCTCTTGAGTAGATCGATGTTAGCTGATGAACTGGAGTGGTGTGGATTATTGTGATGTTTTATCAGCTGTTTGGACTTATTCTGACGGCACCCATTCACTGGAGAGCATCCATTACTGAGACACTGATATAATGCTAAATTTCTCTAAATCTGATTAAGAAACAATCTTGAATGAGTAAATTTTAAGCAAAGTACTTCTTTTTGGGTGAACCATTACACTTTTACTTTATTGAAATGTACTGCCTACCAGGTAAAATCTGTAAGTCTGATCACCTTGAAGAGTAATAGCACACTTCAATCTTCCAGTTAGGGTTGTTTCAAATCACTAACCTAAGTATGAGCATTAGTAATAGTGATGCTTGACTTGGCAAAGCACCACTAATGCACAGATTTTAGATTAGTTTCAAAGTCCGTACTTGATTGCTAATATGGGCCATTTAACAAGTACCCACATAGGCCTACTTTTCTAAAATAGTGAAACAAGTTCAAGAGAAGTGCTTACAGTCTCCGTCCACACGAGGGTAGTAAAGCACTTCGACCGAAGCACAGATCAGACGCTCAGATGTCACAAGACTGTCGTTCTGCCACCATAAAACTGACAAGCATCCATTACTGAAACTGATTGCCCACATTACAAACACATTTGGGGAATGTGGTATTATTAGGGAACTTTGTGGATGAGAGAGAGAGGTTCACAGCTCAGTCTATGAACGTGATCGAATAGCAGAGTCGGTGGCCTTGCAGAAATCAACAGGAGAAATCAGGTAAAGGTGCACTCGCTAATTGTTCCTCATTAAAAAGTTTGCATGAGTAGTACTTTAAGTATTTGGCCTCATGAGGGCATGATGAGATCACATGACTACCAAAATTATACTTGCTTTATTTTAAATGATACTTGCTTTGAGGTCCGCTTCAATGTCTTGTCACAAAGGAAATAAATCAATGTTTAGTAGTGCATAGATAATGATTTAGTGTGAAGCTTCCTCCATGCCAGCAGGTGTCGGTGTAAGGCATGTATTGAATATGCACTTATTCTGTACTTCAGTTTATTTTCAAAATTATACTTGCTGATGATGCAATATTAATGAAGTAAAAGGCTAAAAGTGACTTAAAGAGAGACACTTTGAGGATGTAGCCTGGTTTCACAGATTAGGTTTAGACCATAGTTTAATTAGGAGATGGAAGTCATTTTCATAAACAGACCTTAAAAAAAAAAACGTTACTGGTGTGCATCTCGAGACAAAGAAAGGCGCTAATACATTTTAAGATCAACCAGTGAAAGATTCTTTCAGTTGAAACAGCTCAAACTTAAGCTTAGTTCTTAAGCCTTGTCTTAACACACTTAAGTGCACTTTTTAATTATATCGTGTAAAAGTTTTAGAAAAGATGTTTCAATAATCTTTGATTGTGTTTATAGTACTCTTATTTTTAAGTGTTGGCTGACAAACTAAAACAAATGTAAAGTATACGTTTTAACAGTATTGTGTTATTTTAAAATCACTTTTTAAAAAAAATGTTATTTAACATTTCACAATAATTTACACTAAAGTGGATTTTCCTTTACCCTAAAAGATTGATGTTTCTCAAGCAATAGAAGTAATTATGAAGTTCTACTGAAGGGTTCAAAAAGCATAGAGATACAATACATTTTAATTTAATTGCAATTAATGTCCAAAAACATTACATTCAGTATATTGTTTTTTTTTAACTATATTTTCCCCGTAATAAGTACTAATTTTAAAGGCATGCTATAGTGTACTTCTTTTTCAGAAGGTAGCATGGTCACAAATGAGTGCACCTTTATTTCCAGAGAGAAAACAGAAGCGTTTTGGACGTCCTTGTATTTCTTTTCTTGTTGTCTATTTAGGTGACAGGCTGTGCTTGTTTCCTTGTTTCCTGTCAGAGCAGCCTTTCTGCCTTAAACTTGTTTTCCCCTCACAACTCTTTTTAACTGTCATTGCGATGACAAAACAACAAGCGCGAGAGATCATTTCTTGTTTGAAGTTTGCCAGAAGTCACCACAAGAGAAATTTAGCAGCGACTTCTGTGGCCTCCGAGCCGTACGCTGTGACGCAAAGCTCGGTTTGTCCATAAAACTAGATGATTTTGTTCCCTGGTGAGCGGCGGGACAAGCAGTGAATGAATGGATGGATGGGCAGCTGCCAGGTGGGGTTCGAATCGCATCCATCCATCCTGCTTCGCACAGCGGTCTGCAGTGAAGCTCCATGCTGCTCGGCATACTGAATTAGCCTGACTTTTTAATTAGCTCAGACGCCGCTCTCCATAACACAGCAATGACCTTTTCAAAGAAAGAAAGTTGAGTGCGCAGTCTCATTTCAGTGCTTCTTCACAATAAAGCCTCTTGAGATGTTCAAGAAGTCCAGAGGACCATATGGAGCCCACGGCTGCTGTCAACCTAGGAGCATTTTTGTAGATTTACATCAAGTGTCCCTAAAAAGTGGGACTGGAATAGTTCTTCCCTAAATTAACGTGATGATTTCGTCGACACTAACCCTCATGTCTTTTAAAACTATGACTATGACTTTATAGAGCACAAAATAAGATCGGCCTATATTAACAAACTGTTCAGTTAAACCTTATGGACTGTTTCGGAAACTGTTTAAATAAATGTAACCTATTTATGTAAATACAGTTTGATTTGATAATTTATTATTTTATTATTACATTTTTAACCCTGTAAAGCCTGGCATATTGCGTGATATAAAGTCAGAATTATAAAGAGTTATAAAGTAAGAATTGCATGATATTGAGTCAAAATTACGAGATATAAAGTCAGAATTGCGTGTTATAAAGTCAGAATTAATAGTTGTAAAGTCACAATTGCAAACTATAAAGTCAGAATTGCTTAATATGAAGTCAGAATTGCATGATAGAAAGTTGTAATTGCGAGAAATAAAGTCAGAATTTTGAGACAAAGTCAGAATTGCGTGTTACAAAGTCAGAATTAATAGTTGTAAAGTCACAATTTCAAACTGTAAAGTCAGAATTGCGTGATAGAAAGTTGTAATTGCGAGAAATAAAGTCAGAATTGTGAGACAAAGTCAGGATTATTAGTTATAAAGTCACAATTGCAAACTATAAAGTCAGAATTGCGTGATAGAAAGTCACAATATTGAGATATAAAGTCAGAATTGTGAGATATGAAGTCAGAATTGCATGAAATAAAGTCACAATTGCGAGATATAAAGTCAGAATGGCGTGTTATAAAGTCAGAATTGCGAGATATAAAGTTGTAATTCTGAGAAATGAAGTCAGAATTGAGTGACAAAAAGTCGCAATTCTAACTATAATTTCACATATTTGCAACTTTATAGCTTGTAATTGAGACAATTCTGAGAAAAAAAGTCAGAACTGCAAGTTTAATCATAACAATAACCTTTCTTTAATTTTTTTGTTTCAGTGGCAGAAACGGGCTTCCATAGATTTTTCATCAAAATTTTATCATGTTGATCATTTACAGGCTTTAGAAAATGGCATATCAAATATGATGCAGTAGGGTTCATAGGGAATTCAGAGTCTTTTTTTGGACACTTTATAATAGGTTTATCTCTCATGCATAGTCCTGCTGTAGTTCTTGTTCTTCTCCTGTGTATTTCAGTTTCTCTAGAAAGCGTTGTGTAAACGGATCAGACGGTGCTGGCTCCAGCATATAGTGCTCAGTCCGCTGTGGGAAACATATGGCATTAACCCGTGATGCATGCAGCCAGTACTAATGAAGACAGATGAGTGTGTGTAGCGCATGTGGCTCGTCTGATCCGTTTTACTCTACATACATACCGCTAGAAAACTGTCAGCTTTTGCGAGAGCTGTGTGTTTTTATGTTCGAGTCAGATTTTGGATTCCTCACTGACCACTGAAACCCTTCAGAGCAGTGCAGAAACAGTACCTCAGGAAGGTATTTTTGCAGGCCTTTTACTACGAGATGGTGCAAATAATGCATATACACAGAAAGATTAAGTATGAATATACATCTATTAAATTATGAACTAAACTACAAATTTTAAATATGGGTAATTTTGAGACTTTAGCAGTCCTGCTTGCTCATTTACACTGAACCAAAGCAACATCAAGGTTCATAACTGCATATTGTGCAAAAAATTGTACTGTGCTGCCACAATTCACACACATCCTACTCATAGAAGTCTTAAGCTAGCTAATCTGTAATAGAATTAAAATGACTTTAAATAAATTGCAAAATGTTTATATATTTTGTTACATTCAAAACATATGATTTTGCATAAATATTAATAATAATGTTTGCATTAATAATAATTTACTATAATTTAATTTATTTAAAATAATTGAAAAAATATATTAAATGAAATTTCACATTTTGACATTTTTATGAGGCTTACAAGATAATAGAATTACAATAAAATTTTAACATTTTAACGTTTTTAAATATATATATATTTATAATATGTTATTAATTATTAACAGTTAAATAAGTGTTATATAAAATATCATTTAAAATGTGTAAAATATAACAATTATTAATGTAAAATGATAAAAACAAATATTGTACGTATAACATAACATATTATGCTTTAGATTTAATTCACTTTAAATGTAAAATGTATTTATTGAATTTTAAAAATGTATGTATTTTGATATTTTTATGTTTTATGTAATGCATGAGTGTGTATTGAAATATAAATAAATATTTTTTAAAAAAGTTCTAAAAAGAACATCATCATAAAATTTTTATTTGAATTTAAATTAGATCTGTCAAATGATTAATGTGATTAATCCCACACAAAATAAAGGTTTTTCTTTACATTATATATTTGTGTATACTGTGTGTATTTATTATGTATATATAAATACAAACACATGCATGTGTGTGTGTGTGTGTGTGTGTGTATATATATATATATAAGTTTATTGTATATTTTATTATAAATAATATTAAATATATTTATATACAATATTAAATTTAAGAAAATAAATATATAAATGAATTTACATGTAAATACTTTTAAAATATAAACTGTATGTGTGTGTTTTCATACATACATAATAATAAATAAACACAGCACAAACGCATCTTATGTTAAGAAAAACTTTTGCAATGCATTTAATCGTGATTAATCATTTGACAGAATTATTTTAAATGTATTATATATACACTATATTACCAAAAGTTTTCGCTCACCCATTCAAATGATCAGAATCAGGTGTGCTAATCACTTGGCC